>JAUBNQ010000003.1:8637872-8655331 GCA_032353495.1 Ctenopoma kingsleyae
CTTTTTTAGAGGGGCAACAGCATCGAGTATCGTACTTAGTGAAGCTGCAGCATTATCAACTAGATAATCGACCTGTAGGCCTACTGGAGTAAGGTTACGATTACTGTCCTCCTATGTATTGGTACATGTCACAGGATTAAAAGATAATTGGATCATTTCCTTAAATTTGATGACAGCATTTTCAGATAAATATCTGCTATAGTGGAATTTTTTTCCAATTGATATAAAGTCCAATATAGTAAACTCAAACGTTATTAAGAAATGGTCAGACAGCAGAGGGTTTTGAGGAATAACTATTAAATTCTCAATTTCTACTCCATAAGTCAGAACAAGATCGAGGGTGTGATTAACTGTGAGTGGGTTTATTTACATCTTCAGTAAATCCAATCGACTCTAACAATGAATTAAATGCAGTGTTGAGACAGTTATTATCAACATCTACATGAAAGTTACCCACTATCATCACTTTATCTGTACTAAGAACTAAATCAGTTAGAAACTCTGAGAATTCAGATAAAAACTCAGAGTAAGGGACAGGAGGGTGGTATACAACAACAAGTTTTTCACTTTTCCAGTTTGGATGAGAGAGACCAAGAGTGAGACTCTCAAATGAACTAAAACTATGTTTAGGTCTGGGGTTGATTATTAAGCTGGAGTTGTAGATTGCTGCGACTCCTCCACCTCGGCCTGTGCTTCTAGGGATATGATAATTAATATGACTTGGGGGGGTCGACTCATTCAAACTAACATAATCTTCATGCTGCAGCCAGGTTTCGGTGAGGCTAAATAAATTTATCTGATGGTCACTTATCAAGTCATTTACTAACAAGGATTTAGACGAGAGAGATCTGATATTTATTAATCCACATTTAATTGTTCTGCTTTTATTTTGTTCTATAAGAGGAGTCGTTTTTGTTTTTATTAAGTTCTTATCATTCACTCCTCTAGTGTTAATTTTTGATTTATATAATTTAGATGGACGGTAGTTTTGGGGGGGTGACGGCAGTAGAGAAGCTGCAGAGAGGCATGTAAGACTGCAACTCTGTGTCCTGTATCCAGGATATCAGGGTTTAGGAGGTCTAATAAATTTGGCCATATTTTTAGATATAAGAGCTGCACCATCCGAAGTGTGATGGATGCCGTCTCTTCTAATCAGTCTATGTAGCCCACGTTGTTATCGGGACACCACCTAGACAGCCAGCGATTAAATGACGACATGCGGCTAAACTTGTCATCACTGATCAGATTAGGAAGGGGACCAGAGAAAACTACGGAGTCCGACATTGTTTTTGCATAGTTACACACCGATGCAACGTTAATTTTAGTGACCTCCGACTGGCGTAGTCGGGTGTCATTACCTCCTGCGTGGATTACGATTTTACTATATTTACGTTTATCCTTAGACAGGAGTTTTAGATATGATTCTATGTTGCCTGCTCTGGCTCCAGGAATACACTTCACTATGATCACTGGAGTCTCTAATCTCACTATGGAGCTGCCAATAACCAGAGTAGGTTTCTCAGCGGGTGTGTTGATGAGCGGAGAAAACTTATTGGACACCTTGGGCGACTTCTTCTCACTATGCCTCCTACGGACCGTCACCCAGCCGGCCTGATTTCCCGGCTGCTCGAGAACTGCCGGGGGGCAGCTAAGACTTGCTAAGCTAACAGAAGCTAAGGTAGTTGGCTCCACACCGGCTACAGATACCTGGCTAGCTGGGTTATTTTTCCATGGTGCGGAGCCGAGTTTCCAATTCCGTGATCCTCGCCTCTAAGGCTACAAATAACTGACACTTGTTACAGATACCATTATTAGTAAATGAGGCAGAGGAATAAGCGAACATTTGACACACAGAGCAGGTCAGAGCAGAAAAGAAGAGGGAGACAGGGAAGCCATAGCTAACAGAGAGACTAGGTACTAGCTAGCGGTCACTTACAAAGTTAGCAGAAGTTATAAAAACAAGTGCTTGCGTATGATTTAACTGTAGCAACAGACAGTGACCACAAAAGTCAGATAAGAGGAGAGAGTTTAGAAGGTAATTTGGAAGGTAATTCGAGTGGCAAACAGAACGATCAGTGTCGACAACAGGAAGTGATGCAATATGCCTACCGCGAGTCAGCTGACAACCGGTTGGAGAACCAATGTGCCTCCCTTCAGTGCAAACAGTACAGAATGTATATATAATGGATACGATGAGTGGATGTGGAATTGAATTACCCAAAATGGTCCTACTTAATTAAATTATTATTCCATTAGGTTAAGGTTCATACTTGTTCACATTGGTGTTTCATGTACCTATTCTGCCATTTAAGGAAGCATAAGGATAATTGTGTGCATTTTCAAATACCTGCTACATTTTGCTTTACCTATCCTAGAACAACATTCATATTTAGCACTTAGTGTCTAGTTAATAATAAAAAAAATGTTAATGCATACATTCTAGGTTAACACAGAGAAAGATTTTAACAAAAAGTCTGTAAAATTGTTTTCAGACTTGATGACAGTAAGCCACTTGCCAATTCATAAAAGCATTTTATACTTCATGAATACTTTTAACCTTTTTTTAACAGAATGTCTGACCTTAAAGTTCCACTTTACAACACTTTATCACCACAGCCATTATAACAGGGCAAGTACTTTGGGTCTACCTGAGAGGCTTTTCGTTTAATTCATTTGAGGATGCAAATCTAAACAATGAACACAGGAGCATTTAATTATCCTGGTCTGAAAATCTCCTTGCAGCAAGATTCTTCCCCACCCTAACAGATTAATTGGCCATTTATTCAGTAACTGTGCATAATAAATTGTCACACCAGCCACAACACTGTGCCCACCCTGTGAATTATCCTTAGTCAGCATTTAAAAATGTGATTTCACACATTGTGGTCACCTTTTGTAGCCTTTTCTTTGTGACCTACGGTCTAAAATCATTGCTGAAAAGAGCTGTAAGATTCCTAAGATGTTGACTTTACACTAACCCCTGACATTTATCTGTAATAGTGACTCACATTAAACATACACGTACACACTGGTGGAAATGCACATGCACTTGGTCTTTTTAAGGCCTAGTGGTCTAATGTGAGCTGTCAGCTCTGCCACATTGTTTTGACTTGTTTCAAGGGATAGTACTCGAGGGTAGAGGTGTGTGTTTTTTTTCCTGTGCAGATGACTGTGTGTACATTGTTTTCACCACGTCTTTCTCTTTACATGTGTATGTAAGAAAATTATAGATGACACAGGCTGATAACAAACATGTGCATGTGTGTTATGTGTGTTTAGCATATGTGTGCTAATTTATATAACAGGTTGAACATGCACCACTGTGTGTGTGTAACTCTGTAGAAAGATAATGTTTTCACATGCATGCTCTTTTCATCTCTGGTTTAGTTTGTTTTCTATTGAAAACAGATTTGACAAGGCTATCAACACTCAGACAGTATACAGTACATATTCTCATGCACTCACATCACTTGTAGGCCTTGGAGACAGATTATAGTCCGTCTTTCAAAGAGAATCTAAATCATTCAGTTTTCACAAACTGTAAAATAAATAAACACACACATTAAAATAATACTTATTATTTGGCTCCACTTCCTTTTTCTCGTCTTTCCAATAACATCCACAAGATCGGTCATCTCCCATCTGCATACTCTCAATCAGTTAGATTAGGTTAGGTAATCAGGTAGATTACCTTCTCTCCATATGCTTCTTAATGCAACATTTGCTGCCTGATAAAGTAATGTGAAGGGAGCTAAGCCCTCAGGTGGGATGTATGCATCTGTTTCAGACTGAGCAGCATGTCCATGTGGTGACATCTACAGATGTCGTTGCATGTTCCAGGGTCACTAATCTTGCATGCATGCGAACTATCTTGCTGTCACATATCAACATGGGTCATGGGACTTTGAAGATGAAGGAGACATGTCCCAAATTATTTCACACTCTTAGATCAAATAATATTCTAACTTTAAAGGCAAAACACCCACTCCAACCTAATCCTGATAGCTGCAACATGTAGTCCTGATCAGGCTAATGATGCAATACATGTAAACCTTGCATTGATATCAGAGGGTGTGTGTGTGTGTGTGTGTGTGGGAGTGGTGTGTGGGTGGAACAGGCAGTGAGAAAATTCTTGTGAATTCTCAGGGAAGGTGGGAAAATCTGGACGTGGTAAGTGGTACTGAGACATGCTCCCTTTGCTATGTTCAATTTGCCTGTCAGCGCTTATACCGCTCAATGTTTTAGTTTGCAAGGTGCACCAATTACAAACGAAAGCTGTGGTTGTACTGGGCAGCCCCCAGGTCTGAATATGTTTAGCCATTTGAAAAGGAAGTAGAGATTTGCTATGTAAAGACATGCATGTTGAGCCAACCATTTCTTGGCATAAGTAACACTTTAAAAGAAATTGAAATCGAGGTCAAAGCAAGAAAGAGATACCTGGATGTTAAAGAAATGTTGGCAGCTGTGATTTAGATTTTTGCCCTCACATACACATACTGACTTTCTAGACACAAGTAGAAGTAGAGCATTTATCTCTTACTGCCACTCTTTTAGTCTGTCTCTCTCCCTGGTACTCTCATCATAGCAGCGCCGCCTTTTGCTATCTCAGTAGCTATCTGTAATGGGCACTATGTTCAAAGCAAAGCAGGGGTGTTTGTGTCTGAGTGTTAAGTGTCTTGGCATGCCTGCCTGTGTGTGCATGTGTGTGTTTCCATGGCCTTGCATGCTCTCTCTCCCTCTCTGTCTCCCTTGTCTTCCCTCTCTCAGCCCTCCAGAGTAGTCAGAATCTTCCTTCCAGTCAATTGAAGCCGTTTCCGTGTCTAACACCCTGCGCTGCTGCAGGCAATGTACATGTGTGTCTGTGTTGGTGCAAATGAAACAGTTGGCATTTTTGTGTGTGGGTTCGTGTGTGTGTGCTGCAGGCTAGCCATGACTGTATGATGCCTGCAGAGCACAGGAGGAGGAAAAGGCTATCTTACTGTCCGCTTGTAAATCGGCAACTGTAGATGGTGCATGTATGATAAACTGCATAAGCAGAAGTTAAATCATCCTGTTTACTATGTATGTTAATCAAGAGTTTTATTGAAGCTGGTCATGTGAATTTTTATTTTCCATATGATAATTATATTAGTCTGAATTTAAATATACAGTCATGAACTCAGACTCATAATGCTGCCACTTTGAATGTGTATGGTTGTATGTAATTGTACCCCCTAAATAATTCCAATGACATTTGTAATTACAAGAACCTCAAATGGAAAAAAAAAAACTGTACATACAGTATAAAATATATTTAAATGTTCTGTTATGTTTGCCTGAATTACCTAAACGCAGACCTCCATTCATTTACACTGTATGATAATTTAAGGAACAACTTAATTCTCTTGTATGCAAAGAAAAATGACCCATGGTTACAGTGCAATGGAATCTATAGATACTCTATAGTTACTCTATTTGGGGAATGACAGTAATTCACTATTTCAGTGAATGGAATTATATCACAAACACTGTACCTTTAGTTTTATTGACTTACAAAATATGTGTCATGAGGCAAAAAGAATGATGCAGTGTAGTCCATTAGTACTGGTTTAAGTGAGGAATTTAAGTATCTCATTATCTAAAAGCTATTTTAGAGTTATCTAATTAATATTGGCATCAATGAAAAGTTTTAGTGTTTAATGATGTAATTGTTGTTTCGGAGAATTTCATTAGCATTGCTTGTGATGGAGGCGTTTAGTGAAACATACTCTAGCCTGAGTGTTATCTGACAGGATTTCATTAGCATTTGTTTTAATGAAGACTTTTAGTGTGTCTAAATGTTTCATTTAATTGTTTTGAGTATAGTGGTTTCAGAGGGGCATTTAGGCATCAAATGAGCAGCTGGAAATTGCTAACAGCCAAAGGCTACTCATTTCTGGGTATGGTTTGTAAATCTGTCTATTTTTCATATTTCTTTTCAAGAAATACATTTTGTCTGCTAAAATAGAATCATTTTAGAGTAAATAAGTCATCATATTACACGAGTTAACACAATCTAAATAAGAAATATTGATTTCTTTCTTCAATAATTCAAATGGTATTGGTTCCTAAAATGCAGCGAGCAACAAATCTGCAGCAGGATGATGAATGCACTCAAAGCAGGTGTTTCCACACAGGTGTGGTTTCTGACATAATTGATTAAGTTAATTGATTAATTAAACATTCAATTATCCCATCATCCCCTCCAGTTAGCCATTATGGTCATCATGCTACACTCGGCCTACTTCCAAATCCTCCACTTGGCTTCAAATGATTTAAATGAGTGCATCTGTCGCAAGCATGGATGGATGGAATAAATAACAAAATGAAGGTAAAATGATGGATGTGTGCTTAAAGGGAGCAATGACAAGAGGGCAGATGGATAGGGGGATGAATGGATGGATGGATAAAACAGAGTGAGGGGTTAACCTTTCATGAAAGGCAGTGATCCTGGGCGTATTCACTGAAATATTCCCTGTGCTCATCAGCCGGCAGATTTAACTAACCTTTATGCTCTTTTGATGTCACAGCTCACATTCTTTGCCATTTTTAGGTTAATTAAAATGCTGCGGGCTTTGTGAACATCAACCGTACTGACTCTGACAATTTCCACAGCATGACTAAAAATGGTACAACTACCAGAATATTTTTTCAAGGTCTTAAAGTGTAGCAAGTAGAAAAAAAGCAAACAAGAGTGGAGACTAAAATTACCCATACTTCTATGTGACATGGATGTTGGATAAATTAGTCAAGCATGTACTAAATGGAGTCGTGACAGATTTTACCTTGTGTTTTGAGACATAAATGGGTCAAACCATTTTGATTGATGTAGAAAGTAGAATGATAAGCTTTTTTGTTGAACGAGTGATTCAGTTGAACTATTTTTAAGCAGAATTCAACATGCATTTATCCTTGCTGTAATTCCTGCCACCTTTTCTCTACTACCCCCCAGTACACACACACACACAGGCACATCTCACCCCCTCCTCTCCTTCCTCTCCGTATCACCTCTGCGAATATAGTAGTCATGCAGGGAGCTAATGTCAAACCACCAATTACACAGTCAGTCGCATTTTATCTTCTCCTTCTCTCTCGTTATGTTGTACACACTCACAGCTACCCCCTGACACACAAACACACAACAAGATACATGGGGATGGACGCTCCATACTTGTTACTCATATGTTCTCCCTTGAAACAATTTTGTCACTATCTATACATTTTTCTCTTTTTTCACATGTACTATTCCTCTGACTGCCTCTCAATGTCTTACTTTCTCTTTTACTCCAATACCATTATTCGAACAATCAGCCAGAGCGGTGGCATTTACTGGGCCTGACAATCTCAGCACAGACATGCAAGCATACACACATACACAATCACACGCACGTATACACACCTAGTGTCTATCTGGGCAGGCTGCCCACTGCATGCTAAGCTAATGAGATTGGCAATGGGCCACATTACCAATATCAGCAGCAACCTTCCTTCCATTCTCTCTCAAATACACACACATACACACACATAAAGGGACACGCACAGAGATTCACGCTCTGAGACACAGAATCAAACAAACGCAGACACACTGACAGACACGAGCGACTGCACAAGAACAGAAACTCAATCACGTGCACAAAGTTATATCCATAAAAACATTTCTGCAGTGAAATCCAAAACAGAGAGAAGGGTGAGAAAGAAAGGAGGTACAAATGAGGCAGTTTAAAATGAAAAAAAAAAAAAATCCCACATTTGGATTTCATGTGTTTGTCATATATCTTTTCTTCAACCTTGTTGAATATAACTTCTGATGTTTTCTTTTCATTATCATGGATTTTGAATACATTACTGAAGACACATGCAAGCATACAGTAGATGTCAGAGAAAATTTGACCAAGGTTGCTCCACAGTGCCATTGTTGGAGCTTCCTGTCCACAAACAACACTAAAAGTGGGTAGAAATCACTTTGAATTTGCTTCATTGTGCTTGAAAGCACTAACATGAAATTTTCATGAAGTGGTGGTAGCCCAAAGACTATAAAAGTTTAATACTGAATGATATACTTGTTATGGATACATAACAAGTGCATCCTGACTAAGAACAAGAACACTGGCAATTTGGCGGAAAACACAGAGGACTTGTATGTGTATTTATTTGTACACTTAATCTTGTAAGGACCATTTTGAGCTAAGCATGCTAGAAGTGAGGACGTTTTAATAGGGTGAGGCGACGAAGTGCTAAACTTGGACTTCTGACAAACAAATCTACAATGCTAAGAGTAATTCTAGTTATTGGTTCAGTTAATAGAACAGTGTCCCCCAGTGTCTTTGACAAAGCTCTCAAGTTTGCTAACTATATTTCACTTGCCAAATTGTTAAAGTTTAGAGGTCCTGCCTGCCAACATTTAGTCAACTTTTGTCTTAAATTTGTGTTAAACTTTGTAGATGGAAGTCTGCAGTTCTGTAAATTGAAGTGAAAAGCACTGTAATGTGAATTTGGCTTAAAATGTGTATTAATGTAATAAATAAAATCAGAAGGGAATTTAATACGACGCCAGTCTAAATTAAATTTCTGGCAGAACCAGATTATAAATGGTATGCAGGTACAGCTCTTTTTTCATTAAAGTTGTGCCTCTTTGTCTATTTTTTGGAAATGTGTCTATGCTTGTTAATGTCTGAACAGTTTTACGAAGGCTTTTTGCCAGTTTCTGTGGTGTCTGTCTCTTTGGCCAGACCTACAATGCTTCCAGCTGGGCCATTTCTTCAAGTCATTCATCATTTACTGAATGAAATAAATGTTTTACAGGGATCCTGCAAAAAATGAAGGAATATTGTTCAGTCTGGGCTAAGAGCCGAGTAAAAATGTCCCAACATTTAAAATTTGCATAACTTCATTTTCAGGGAGAGGCATGCATGCATTTCAAGAAAACATTCAATAGCTTTTGCACACTTTGTCTTTTGAATATGGCATATATTACAGTAATCACACATGTCACAAATGAGTGGAAAATTTAAATTGCAAATCAGGAAACAGTTCCTTAGCAATCCCTTTGGCAATTAAAATTAATTACTTTGACAGTTAATAATACTGACAATAATAATTAACAACAATAGTAATAGTTTATTTGTATAACACCTATCAAAACCAGACATAACAAAGGCATAAAAAATACTTTGAAAGCCATGTACAGTCAGCGTGCTGCATATCATTCTACTATGAGAACATATACTGTACATGATCAAGTGGAGTGATATAGGAGACAAGGAGGTTCTGTAATATATACTGATCATCCACAGCATTAACACCATCAGGTTGTTTTAAATATTGACCCCTGTCCACCACGACGTTAAGACAACAAGGTGCATTTAATGTTGTGGATGTTCTCTGTACATGTGTACAGTTATATAAGCCGTAATGTGAATATGTTTGACTCCAATCTCTTTTTGTCACCCCATTGCTCCAAAATGAAATTTCTTGTCCATTCTCTCATACCTATCCTTTTTTTCTATTTTTGCTGTCCTCACCTCACATTTCTTCCCTTTTTTCTAGGATGCACCTTACTACATCCCCTTTTCCACCTTTCTTTCCTTAGTATATGCATCTTTTTTGCTCCCTCTGTTTTTTTTCCTCTCAATTTGACAGCCCAACCCACTGCCTGTTGCTACGGTTACCAGACAGCGAAGGAGGTAGGGAGGAAAAAAGAGCAAAGGAAATAGGAAGGGGGGAGGGGGGCAGAGAGAGAGCATGGGTGCATATGTTTGAAAAAGAGGAGAGAGATATGGGAGATGTGGAATTGATGTCATAGCGTGGGCTCATTCTTTCTATTTAGATTAAACAATCATGACAGTTAAAGTAACAAACTCTCAAACTTTGCTGCTTTAGAAAAGAGACTGAGTCATCAGCTTTAGTTTAAAAAAAAAATACTTTGAAACCTCTTCCCCAAATGAACCTTTCTGTGAGCTCATCTGTTTACCCTGCCTAAATTTCTCTGTTGTCTTGTCTTTGTTGGTTTTGTTGCTAACAAGGCAAATCAGTTTCTCTTTAGGATTAATAAAGTTTTTTGGATTGTCAAGTTTGAATATTTTCTTTATGAGCTTACAATTAAATGGCTTCATAATGCTTAATTGTATTAGTATAATGTTCTAAATGCAACATATAGTAAAGGGACAGAGAATAAAAAGACCTTGGAAAGAATAACACGTACTGAACCCTTGTGACAGCGACTGTTCATTTGGTCTGTACATTCTCCACCAGATATAGTGGTGATAGGGTCAAAGTATGATTGACAGAAATCTCCATATTAACAGGTCATTGCTTATATTGAAATATCAAAAAGTGGAGACCTGTTAATAAAAACAGTTGTATAATGTCTGAAATTCTGGATTTAACAGAATTGTTGACAAAATAACACTAATGATTTGTTAGTGATGTCTTCAGGCTGGACTTGGAGATACAGTAGATATATAACTGAAAACCTGTGTTGGGCAAGACACTGAGGCTCTAACAAAAGGTACAACTGAGATGCATTTTGAGAAATGTAGGATAATGTGTTTTTTTAGAGTTTACCCACTAGATAGAGACTAAAATTCAGCATATCCTGGCATCTACTGGTTCAGTTTTGACCATTTTTATTCATCTGACTCACAAGAGCCAGATTAAATAACTACTCATCCCACAACTTATTAAAAATGACTGCACAACTTTAGGGCACACTGTGTGGATCGTGAGAGTACAGATCTGAACTGGTTGCTTTTCTTTATGTGTCTGTACTTACACCGGAGAGTCAAAGGTAAAAACATAATTTCCCTACGGAGATCAATACTGACAAAGACGTCTCTGAGTTTGTAATGAGCTTCCCAGGGTTGTGGTTCCTAAGGTTAACTAAATTTGATCCAGGCCAGGGAATTGTTTATTTTTGCTGCTGCTTTGTACTTGTCAGCATCATAATTCACTGGTTTAAATTATTTAATGCCTGGAAACAATCAATTATTGTCCTCGACTGCTTGTAATCAGTCTCAGTAGCAATGAATTGACTGCACTGTACACAGTCATCGATTGATAACTATACAAGCTAACGTGGATCCCTGGTTGTTAGTACATGTGACTTGTTATCCAGAAAATTTATCCAAATGGATACATGCACTTTCAAATCTGTATGTCTGTATCTGTAAGGAAGGTGTATTTTCACTCACTGAAGAAACAACAGTTACAGTTTGCTGCCATTTTATTTTTATTTACTTAATACAGTTGTGTCTTAAATGAGACATAGAAGTATTATTAGTTGACACAGAACAAACAGAGACAGCAAAGAAAAGAGAACGAGAGCATGTCATGATTTGATAAAAGTCGTGCTTACTGAACCATCAGGATTCTCATGCCTGCATTTTTTTTGTTTGTTTGTTTTTTGTTGTTTTAAAGTTAATCTAAGAAATGTTGAAATGTTGTGATTGTGTTTCTTTCCAATCTGGTGAACCTGCCAGACTTACTTTCACAGATTTGGAAACATTGAATGTTGTTTTTTAGGGCTTTCAGATCTTTGCCAGGTTTGAGCTAGAGCACCAAATATAAAATGTGAGAGGGGGAAAAAAAATAGATTACGCAAAGCAGTAGTGTGTGGCCTAATTACGCTTTTTCAGTTGCCAAGAAAGATTTCTCAGAAATACACTCAAATATAAGAAGATAATGGGAGTGTCTGCTCCAAATGGCACTGCTGAGAAGAAGCTGCAAATCTGTTTATAATTTGTACTTCTGGATGAGGGAGAGTACTGTAGGTGGAGTAGGGATGACCAACTTCATGTCCTAGTTATAGCAACCACGTGCTTTGCTCAACTGTCTTTAGCAAGATAGACAGTAAATGCCTATTCAGCAGCATGAAAGCCTCATATAACATAGAAGTGGATCAATATCGATTATGGATCAGTATTAACAAATATGTGGGTGGCATTATTACGCACGCCCATCCATGTATGAAAATATTCAAAGGCTGCCACATATGTGGACATGACAGGCCAGATGCATAATATGTATTCATGTTCCCGTACTACACAGTTCACTCGGTTTAAAAAGAAAATAAAGGCAGTATTTTAAGCAGTGGTGTAGAAAATCATGAAGACCAGTCAGATATGTTATTTATTCACAACCTAATTTGAATTTTCGAATTTAAACAAGTTTCTTCTAAACAGTGAAGACTTACTGTGGAGATGATGTCATCCACAGACAAAGCCTGGAGCGGCTCCATCAACAGTAAATAATGAAACAACTTCCCGGGCACTATGACAGCACCTGTGGTGATTTTACTGGCATATTGGAAGAAGTCACAGCTGTAAGCCCTACAGTCAGAAACTGTGCAACTTATTGGGATGTATTATTTCAAACAAAAATCCTGTGAGCCTACAGAGTTCGTTGACAATGATGTTACTGTCCAAAATAACTAGAATAGTGCAAAATAGTGCGGAATAGTGCACGTATGGTTTTAACCTTTAAATTAGTGATCTTAAAGTCACATGTTTGCTGGTTTAAATCCACAGACTGGTACAAAGAATGTGTTGCAAATGGTGGCATTCATCCTCCAACAGTCACTACAGGCTTGTTCCTTGAGCAAGTTTCCTCCTACACCTGCAGATGTGTTTAATGACAGTTATGAGTCACCTGCTAGATGAGATTGTGTGGGTCCTAGCGGATTTGAGAAATGCATATACAGTATTTACTCAGCTGAATCCCATCTTGAAGTAAGTATACAGCAGGCTGAAGATTCATTACTCATCCCATCCTAACACAGATAGGATCTTTATCACTTCCACGTATACATTTAAAATTACTTTTAAGTGCTATCCTCTCATCTTACTGTTCAAATAGCACAATGCACAGGATTCATGCTGTTTCCCAAGATGCACAGGATTATAAACTACTGTCATATCTCTTCATTGGGGAGTTTAAGGGTACATTTAGCCTCTTAACAAAAGTTTGAGTATAAAAGTGGGAATGTCTCATGTATTCAATGGTCTAAAAGGTTTTAGAGTGGTTAGAAGAGCTTTCATGTCTTGCAATAGTTGTGTTATGCTTTATTATCTTACAAAATGGTCCTCAGGTAGCACTTATGTGCAATTGGTTCGCAAATCTTGCTTGAGGGGATGTCATACAGTCCAGAAATCACTATACCTTGATGAACATGTTCAAGTGTCTCTGTACAGTGCATTTTATAGCTGATTTGTGTAATATTGCACAATTTTCTCAAAACGTCTGTTACATTGATTAGAGATAGCTTGTACAATATATGTTATGTTACTGTAAGCTGTAGGCAGTAGTTTGCAGTGCAGCTGACAGCATGATGTCTGTTTACACTCTCCTGGCATTTAGCTACACCTATACAATTTATACAATCAATCAAACACCACGAATTGTACATGTTACAAGAGGTTAGTAGTACTGCTGTAATGGACTGTGTCAAAATGTGTTTCTAATATTCCCTCACCCTCATGTTTGTGAATAAGGTGGACACAAAATATCTCAGTATAATGCAGTACAGTTCAATCCTGCAGAACCAGGCCAAAGAAAGGAAATTGTTCTGCCGTTTGCCTTTAGAAATAGCCATAAGACCTTTAGGGTACTCATGTCTGCAACTCATAGAATTCACAAAAAAGTAGGATAAGCATTCATACAGTTTGTGCTTGCCCTGTCATAAATCACTGTGTACTGGGACACAGCAAACATCAGATGGGCCTTGGGGCTGTTTCACATGCCTTGAGCAGTTAATTTTGCTCACACTTGCCCTCTTTGTCATAAGTCATCAGAATGCACAGTTGCATAAAAACAGTAATATGAGCTGAACATTATTTTACCACAATGATTGTAATATTTTTATTACTGCGCTTCATTGATTGATTCTGGCAGAGAGGACCTCGATTGCTCTTAATCTGCAATCCCCAGTGAAAAAAAAAAAAAAAAATCCAGTGGTTATGTCTCTGCAAATGATGACAAACGTTGGGTAAACATTAGTTTGAAAATGTTTTAACACCATCTTTATTATGGCCTTTAAAATGACCCATGGCACAGCATCACCAGTGGAAGAATTATGCTGAATTATATACATTGGTGCACCACATGTTACACGGTTAATTAGTTCATGCATGATAATTATGCTCAAGATGTTGTTTAGCTGATTTACTCTTGGATAATTGAAGGTTCTAGGTAGAAAAAACAGAGGAGATGAATTGTTGCTTAGAGCAATGCAATGTTGTGGAACTGGTCCCGTTGCACTCCATTGTTTTTTTGATTCCTCGTAACAAGACTTGACTTGCTAAATCCTTAACTCAGATCAAAGATGTGTTTTTCCCCATTTTCTCAGACCTAAAAGACCCTCAGTTTGACAGAAAGCGCTCACTGAATATTCATATAAAGCATTCACTTTTGCTGTTGAGAACTGACTAGCTGAATGTTGTTGCTTGAATAAGCGATATCATACAAGATTAAGGCATGTTCTCTGAGCCTTAGGATTCAGAGAACATACAGTACAACCAACTGTAGTCATTGAAATTATTTCTCTGACTCCTTTTTTTATAAGTCAAGCTATTTATATGTGTTACATCTGCTGTTACATGTTTATGTCTGCACTCTTCCAACTGTGTTCATGTGCAAGATAACCGAGCACCTCATCTCTTCTCTTAAAACGTAATGATAGAATTTAGTTGTTGTTAAATTTGAATTTTGCAATTTGTAGATATTAAACAGTCGTCCCTTTCAGTGAGCATGATAGCTGTGGACCTGAAAGCTGAATACAGTATTTTGATATTTTAATCATTAAAATCTTTTTGGGTAGAATAACCTAACTGGATTCTCTCTTTCAAGCAGCAGAATTGCTATAACTTATGGTTATTCAGCTACTAATTGGGACTCCTTTCTGCTAGCCAGGACTTTGTGTCACAATAGCATAATCAGAGAAAAGTACGTAAGTCTGCTGTGTGTGATCAAGTGGCATTGTGTATGTGTTTGCTTGCTATGGCTATGTATCTTATCAGCCTGACCCATTTTACTGTATTTTTCAATATCTTAATGAGGGATTATGTAACAGAGAGATATATTGGCTGAGTGTGAATACATTATTTTTTTAATGAACATGCGTTCATATTCTTTATTCACTTGATAACCATTAGTTTGATCATTTCTTGTATTTCAACATCTGTGTTTGCATGTTAAAAATTAGTCAACTTGGGAACCCCTGTTATTTCCTGTATCCAGATTGTCACAGACATAGGTAGAAACTCATAATGTAATAGCATATGGTTCATTTGAGAAGAGGCAAAATGGATTTTAAAATATTCCACAGTACAAAGAAACAGAACAAGAACACTTTGTGATTTGATTCCTACCATGACATCCATTTCCACAGCTGGCCCACTTTAATGTGAATTTTAAAGAGCTGCATGCACTGTAGGAACCTCTATTATAAATTCATAATCAGATATAGCATAGTTGCAGAGGATATGGGGCTGTTCTAAGACTAGACACAACAGCAGTCATTGTTTGAAGTCAGAAAATAATAAGAGACAATTACTTATTATATGGACAACACAGTGGTGGAGGGGTTTGGCACTGCTGACTCAGCTAGAAGAGGTTAAACATGCCAGCTGCCTGTGGCTTGGCTTGAACACTGAATAGCATGCATTAAAAGTGATTTATATTATACTGTATAACTACAGCCACTCTGCAAATATTAGGAAATATTGGTTAATTCATTGAGACAGGAACAGCACTTAGTGGATGCAGGTAAAAGTGATGTGTTCACTGATCTGTTGATTGGATTGGTGTGTAAAATATGCTAAAGGAGTCAATTTGTCCAATTTTTTTAGGTTATTTCGCGAACATGACAAGGAACACATGATATTGTTTAGTGATAATGTGGAAATGAAATAAGAATTGTAATGGGAAATGCGTGTGTTTATTACCGGCTGTTGCTATACAGATATAATGGAGGAAAAGAAACAGAACCAAATGCAAGAAAAATTGTTTGTAGTCTCTGCAAGGATTAAACTGTGATCTTTTTTGTTTTTTTTACTTTTGAAATCACTTTCTTTCACCGTTGGAAGAGAGACTGAAAAAATGACAGGAAAAAGGCAGAGGAAAAAAAACGTAAAGGAAGTGTGAGAATAAGGCAACAAGGACACGAGATGAAACATAACGACAGGTGAAGAAAGAGTGGCAGTGAGAGAAAATATGTACAGGAAGAGGGTAAAGAAGGCAACTTAAACATGAAGCTTTATCTTCCAGTCTAGTACTTGGGTAGAGTATTACTGCTGTGTGTGTGTGTGTGTGTGTGTGTTTAGCACCTCATTAGTCAGATTGGAGATCATGACATCACTGCTAAATATGTATATAAATACAGTTTAAATTAGAACAAACCAAAACAAAGTAACTGATCACATGCTTGCTCTCACACCCTCTTTTTAATGCTGAGAAACACATGCAATCGTGTACTGTATATCCCAAAAAAGGGCCTCTGCTTAGCATTCTTTGCCTGCTCTCAGTGACCCACTTTCTTAGAAAGCGGATTTTTTAAAATTTATTTGCAAAAGTGAGTACTTACTCATTCCCATCGTTTTCTGTCAACACAGCTTACTTCTCTCCCACTCCTGTACGCCACTATGATTGTACAATGCCAGAGGTCCTCTAAGCTGCCATTTAGCAGCTGCCATTAAAGCCAGCATCCTGCAGTTAGAAACATACCCTGCAAATATTATGGCTTATTATTGTAATTTTACATAATTTGGATGTTTCAACCTACAATTTGCTGTGCATGATGCTCATTTCTATCTAAGAATGATAATAGAATACAATATAGACCTATAGAATGCTGTGTAATACACCTTTAGTTCAATATAAGTGGTTGCTGAGATTACAAGCAGTATTTATGGATGTGCCACAGAAATAAAATGTATTACTTTCCATGCAGTAATATCTTTAAAAGTATTGGATCTGTTGATCCTTCAGGTTTTAAAAATCTCTGGAACCAAAGAGAGGACACTAAGAACTGACTTGAGCGCTTCCTGTAAGTAGGTGGGCTGATCAGTGTCCGAACAAGAACAGCTAGGTAAGTATCAGACAAAATCCAGGAGTTGACAAAAGATCATTTTCATGACTTGACTTACTGATGCTTGAAGAGGTGAACGGTTACTGAGAGTACAGTATGGAGACGAGATGGATTAGGAAGAACTGAAGAGACACAACTGAGTTCAGAGTGACTGGAGATGGCGGAAGATACTGGAGACCAAGATGGCAGCGCCTAGAACTAGTTGGTGTTACGCGGTCAGCATTCACCGGAATTTTACCACCAATAATAGGCAATAATTTGGCAGAGGTGACAGGACAGACAGGTCTAAATAGTCAACACAACAGGTGTAATCACTTACCCAATCTCTGGCAGACAGCTAGACAAGCAGAAAGCTAAACAT
>JAUBNQ010000003.1:8655431-8677408 GCA_032353495.1 Ctenopoma kingsleyae
TCTAAATAGTCAACACAACAGGTGTAATCACTTACCCAATCTCTGGCAGACAGCTAGACAAGCAGAAAGCTAAACATAAGGCACAGGAGAATGTCAAAATAAAATAATAAACTGGAAACAGAAAGTGATCAACCAGGGTTTCATGGCTGAACCTGTGACAGATCCATTTTTTTGTCGCATTTCATGTTATGTCTTAGCTGAATCAAGATGGCTGTGCATATGTTGTCTGAATACATTTAAAGGCCAAAGCTTAATAAAGTAGTTAGTGGATTGAAGTAACAAAAATTGTCAAATGTACTTAACAGTGCTGGCATCGCCATGTGTGGATGGGGGAGTTTGTTTGGAGCATACTGATCCTTTTAATTTAGACCATCTGTATGCTCCATATAAGTTGATTTTAGTAATGGGCAGAGACCTTTTGAAGGGTTTTATTAAAGGGAATAAAGGGAATCCCACTCTGTAATACTGCTCTGAAGTTTGATGTTGACACAGTTTGAATGATCCAATACACACACACACACACACACAGCCATTGCTTAGACTTTTGCACATGTAAAATCTAGCTCAAGAAGCTTTACTTTCACTCTGTAATATACTCAGATGTATGGTAGACTGAAATGATGTTCCACCAGTCCTCAGGTATACAATAATATATTAAAGTAATACAATTATTGTCACGAATAATAATAACAATAATAAAGAAAATAGTAAGATAAACTAAAATGGCAGTAGAATAAGAAAAAAATGCTAATTCAAATGTCCAAAATAGGAATTTAATGCAACACATTCAAATTATTTGTGGACCTAACACTTAGCAGCGGTCATAGTATTCCTCTTTACTGAAATGTACTTCATTCATTACATTGCTCAAAGAGTTTGGACCATTAGTGCCATATAGAACCATACCGTCAATAATTGTCAGTGCTAGGAATAATCACTGAGAACACTCAAAGAACAGGTCAACGGAGGATGTGTGCTGACTTTGAAAGCCTAATCACATTTAAAATGAAAAAGCATTTTTGTGAAATAACATTAGAATGAAGGTAACAATTAATTGAATGCTGGGTAATTTATAACACTTACATGTAATTTTCTAGAAGGGCATAGAAGCCCTGTAGAATTGTAAATGTATTCAGCAGTAAATATGTTTCCACAACTCACCAACAATATGGAACAGTGATGGTTTCCATTTACTGTATATACATCCGTGCTCTGCAGAACTTCATATGTCCAGTTTTGACTGAGCAAAAGAGGGATTCTCAGTTTAAATGATGTCAAGTATATAATTTCTAGACCATTTGAATGACTTTTAAATTGTTTACAAAGGTGAATAAATATTCAGCATAATATTCTATAGTGTTTCCTTAATTTAGAGTATTTTAGAAACAACAATCTCATTCACTTTTGTTTTTTGTGTAGTAGGATTTACAATGTGTTGCATTTGCTTTACGTCTACATAGGATGTGATGCGAGTGTCCTTTGTATACACATACAGCAACCAGCTTACCTGTGTAAGATAGAACTGAAGCCACGTTTGGCATTTGGTTGCAAAGGTTCATCACATTTATGTTGCTGAGGAATTAAACTCACAACTCCTCCACAAGATTCAACAGCAAATCCTGGCATCTACAGACTCATCTTCCTCCACACTTTCTCTTTGCACACTGATCACACTCCCACCTCCCTGACACTGCACTAACATCTGGACTTACACATTCACATCACACTCAATAATTTTTATACTCTATATAATGCCAAAAAACAATATCCTAATGGGATAGCAGACCTTGACTTGAAATGGTCTAGCAAGCAATTCAGAAACAGCTTTTTAGATAACACCTAGAGACCTAATGGAAGGGTTGATTCTGCTGGCTAAATTATTTTATAGTTTTATGCATTTTCCTGCCAGTATTGAATGATTGTTAATGATTATGTTGTGATTAAGCATGAACAAGCGAACGCCATCATTGTTGTATTTAGCTGTATATTAAATGTAAGTTGCTGACCACAAATTTTGCCATACCTGCTCCTGATGAGGTGGGGCACAGTCTGATCGGAAGTCAGGTTGGATGTCTATTACACACACATAGACACTGACATGCTGAGACAGACGAATATTCATGCTCACATTCACACCCACTGGCAATTTAGAATCACAAGTGAACCCGCATGTCTTTTGACTGTGGGAGGAAACCAGAGCAAGGAATGGAGAAAACATGCAAACACTACATAGAAAAGCACCAGATGGCTGCTGAATTCAAAACCATGTAAACCTTTATCATATTTCCCCACTTACCCTAATATTTCCCAATAAATGTTTAATGTTTTACGGCAGTTGGATCTGACAGTAATTTCTGTTTTAATTTCATATTTATCCCCATTATGTCTGAAGCTTTGTTCTAGTGAGGAGACGATATGTGTTCTTTTTTGGACGTGTTTATGAAAGTCCTAATGCTTGCCTTTGTGTTTAGAGACAAGTTGTGTTCCTTAATATCTCACATTTCATGTCACGAGAGGCTATATTGTATAATGATTTAGCAATAAAGAGAGGTAACAAACTCCCATATTAAATTTGCTTAAAGTAGGTAAGTAATAATCATAATTACTCTGTCTTAACCTTCCACCAGACAATTCTTGAGCAGTACTGATTAAAACTTGACACGTACAGTATGAATAGTGATTTCCAGGTTAGGTTATTATTATTTAAATGTCTTGTCATTCAGTTACAGTCTGTGCTCTCAGAATTTAAACACCGGCTTAATTAACAAAGTAACCCAGTGTTTCTAGTCATGTACCCATGTTGTTACTAACATTTTTAAAGTCTACATTTTTAAAGACAGCGGTGTATTATGTAAAGAAGCTTGACCACCTGCAGTGGCTTCACGGAGTGTTCACAGGAAGAGTTGAGTCTGAGTCTGTATCTTTCTATCAGTCTCACTTCTTTTCATCACTTCCACTACTCCTCCGCTCTGATTCCCTCAGCATAACAGAGTCTCCTCTGTCCTCATCTTTTCTTAGTATGTCCCATTTGTTTACAGTTTTCTCAAATCTTGTCCTTTTTTTGATGTATGTTTGTCCCTCTTCCTCATACTTTGTCTGTCTGTTGCTTCCGTTCTCTTTTTCTTTCTTCAGTCTCCTTATCTCAATCTCGTCGTTGCCTCTGGCCTCTGACTGACAGTGTTATAAATTGATTTTCAGCCCGGTGTGTTCCCTCTGTCTCTCTCTAGGCATCTCCCTTATTTAGACTCAACCACTCCAGGGTATAGTCTACACCGTGGGCTGATTGTCAGTCAGTGGCAGCGTGGAGCAGTCTAATTCTTGGCTGACAAGCGTTCCTGACAGCAGGAACCAATGGGACGTTTCAAACATGCTTACTCTCTCTTACTCTGACCCTCTCTGTTGCATGTTTGCCTTTGCTATCTCTCTTTCTTCTCCGAGTCTTTCCCTGTCTGCCCCTGCCACTCCACTCTTTATTCTATTGCCCTTTTTTTGGGTTGTCTACCTTTCCGTTGCTCTGTCGCACCCTTTTCCTCTGCATTTCATGCGTCTGTGTTACTTTCTCCCTCACTTTCAACCCCCCCCCAAGAAAAAAATTATTTTCCACAGACATGGACAGATCAAATAAATTAACTATCACTGCACTGATGCACTCACATGCATGTGCACAATACCCTTTGAGCTTGATCTACTGTGATCTAAATTGGCCAATATGTGGCACTGAAAAAGCCATTCTCTAATCAGTTAAGTCTGTGAGATTAGATGGAATAACCCTTTAAGTGAATACGGTATCACTAAGTTCCCCAGAGTGTGGAAAAACTAGTGGAAGTGGGAGTGAGATGAAATGGACAAAAAGACAGAGGGTGATGGAGAGAGTGAGACAAAGAAATGGAAGAAAGTAACGTGGAGTTTTTTGCAGAACTGGACTTGTGTATTATCACAATACTTCTGACGATAAGCGTAATATGTTATATTACACAATAGAGTATGTGTCATATGGAGACATTGCTAGCCTCCAAAGTAGGAACTCAGGGCGACCACCAACCTTGAGGTGGTGCCACAGGTCCCATTCAAATGAAGAATGGGACAATTTCACTGTTTCCTCATTTAGCAGTCAGTGAAAATTGCTATATTGATCATTGGGTTCCCTGTGGAAAATGACACACTTGACTTTATTCCCTCTGAATTATCAGGCTTCTTTCTGCATGTGTGAAGTAAAATAATCTTACTGTATTGCAATGTCAGATTTTTATTCATTTATGTATTCATTTAAATTATTTCACTCTCTGCATGAGGAAGTTTTACTAACTTCTTTATGAGGCTGGGCAGTGTTAGAGACTGTCAGCATGAATTATCCTTCTGGCAGGGGCGTATACTGTACTTCTGTATCGAAAGACACACAGGCCAAGGGTGTGGGGGTGTTGTTTCAGGTACCCTTGAGAAGATAAAATGAAAATGTCCATTTTGAAGGTTCATCTGTATAAAAAATAATGCACAGGAGTGTATAAATCTCTGTTAGAAGACAGTGCTGTAAACAAGCACAGTGCTGCATGTACATGATAGCAGGTACCCATGTGGTTGTATATATGTTTTACTGGATTTTAACACTACAACCCTATGAGTTTCATTGCTACATAGTGGCTTCACTGAACCAATATTATATGAGCACATCACCGAGCCAACACAGACAGACACTGCCATTGTCACCCACTCATGCAAACTCTACAAGAAGAGTTCCAGGGACTCTTGTTGTGCAGTAGCAGTGGTTAGTAGTCATGTGTTATTTAAAGTCACCAAATTAACCACTAAACCAGCATGTGTCTATTACAAGTTGAACAGGACTGTCTTGAAAATGGTTTGATGATTACCGGAACAAGCTGATAAGCTTATGTTTTTTTTTCCTGCAGTGAATTATCTAAGACATTCAAGTTGAGATACTGCTTTGAGGAAGGAGATCAAGCCTATATTGCAGACCAGGGTTCATTAAATCCACTCAATTCAAGAAGCAGATTTTCTTCTTTGTCTTTAAGCTTCTTTTATCCAGGAAAGATTTTGCTGAGCACGCATGCACTTTTCCAACTAAACCCTGTTCCTCATTAGTACCATTGCATATATTCACACCTGGGAGCTACCCGGTCCAACCACAAATCTTTCACTGTTTGCCAATTAGCATGTCTATTTAAATCTTTGGGGGGAATGCCTTCCTTTAAATGAATTCCAACCCCATATTTTTGTTTTAATATTTTAGTATTAAACACACATGCCCTAAACTAGATAGGTGGTTCTACAAAGTTTTTCCTATTCTTTAGGGAGGTGCACACCCCTGGTCATTTATGATCATTTTATTAATTTATGGCATTTATGGATTCCACTGGTGAGCCACTTTCATGCCAAAGAGATATGTTTTTGTAAGTTTTGTGGTGAGGTGATAAGGGGATAAGTAGCCAAGGCAGGGTGGTGGTGCAGGTTTCATGTTCTTAGGCATGCATTTGTATGTGCATGTGAAGAAAGTGGCAGAAGTGTGAAGTTTAAGAATGGTGAACTTAGAAATGGATCGAATGAGAGAAAGGTTTAAGTGGTCAGGGTGTTCAATAAGATGCATTTATGTGTTGTAATGCATGGATTTGTGTCTGTGTCCCTTTATATCTGCCTGTATTTCCTATCTGTACATGTGTGTCTTTCTATAAAGGTGTGCACATTAGTGTGTACTTGTATGTATATGCAACACTGTGTGTGCATGTGTTCAAATAGGTCTGTCTTTCTGTGACCCTGTGCTTGTGTGTGCATGTGCAAGTGGAGAAGGGCTGTCAGTTTCGGTCTGGTAGTCAGCATAATTAGAAGTCTCTCTTTTACCCCTGTCTCCTTCTCAGTGTTTCTCTCACCTCTCTTCCCTCTCCATCCCTCATTTACTCTCCCTTTATCTTTACTCTATTTCTTCCCTACTCTCTTTTTCTCCCTCTTACACACACTTGTCCCTATCCCTCTGAGTGATGACTTTTAAATCATCCTTTCATTCGTTGCACAGTGATGAATGGGGGGAAATCTGTCCTCTTCTCCCTGTTTATTCTTCTTTCCATCTCTGTCCTTCTGTCCATATTTTATCCACCCTATTCTTTAGTCCAGCTATTCACTTTTATGTAGTTAATTCATTTGAACAAACACAACCTGAATCTGTTCAGATGAAAATTGTGATTGACTGAGTAAAATGTCTCTGTGTGGACTGAAAGAAAGATTAGAAATCTTGTCTGTGGCATATTTTGATTTCCTTTTGTTGGAGTTAGTATTTAGTTAGTATAATATTTTGCCTTACATCAACAATTAATGTGCATGGGTTATGTTTTGTGAAAAATATAGCAACAGGCATCTATTTTTTGTCACTGCCTTATATATGTGTGAGTGAGTGCGCGTGTGTTGTGTGTGTCTGTATGTTTGTGTGTGTGTGTTTTGCACCTCATGCAAAAATAAAAATTTTCTTAAACATTCAAACTCCCAGAATTCTATAACTAATGGAATGGCCGTAGATAATAATATTAAAACATCAGGACATGAAATTCAAACTGTAATGAATGTAAACATTTATTTCATTGACAACCGAACCACTATTATCAATATGCAAATTTGAATTACAATCAATATTTTTTTATTTTCAGAATAAAATAAATACACATTCGTTGTTCTTTAGATATTAGGATGCATTAATTTTAAAAATATCACTTATACACATTTCAGGAACATTTAACTTAACATCTGAACTTGGCTAACTAGCCAAAACAGTTCTGACGATGACTGGTAAAGAAAAATAAAATTTGGTCGAATGTAAGAAAACAAGCTGATTTATTAAATGCAATATTTGTTTTAATTAGAATAAACAAAAAAGATATTTAAAAAATCACATTTTAAGAGTTAAACAAAAATCTGATGTAAAATCATAAAACATTTTGTCTCATATTGGGTCACATAAACAAATTACTGCACACCGTGGCAAAGTCCCTAATGCGTATGAATCTGTTATTCACAGTCCACACAGGTGATCTCCACCTTCCCTGTGCAGCTCCCACACACTACCTTGTGACATTTGTCATACGTGTCCTTTGTTTTATTTTTATTGCAGTCTCTCCGCACTTGGCACTGCCTTCTTTTCTCCATCTGCTCCTGCACCTTCCTGGGTACCATCAGCTGTCTGGTTTTTGCGCTCATGTGGGTGGAGCGAAGTTCATTTGCGAGTCGTAGAATAAAGTTTCTCCATGACATCTTTTCATGTGTACATTCCTTGAACAGGATTGACGCATTTATTGCAGCCAGGTCAAGCATGTTATAAAACATCGCCACTGGCCATCTCTGTGTGGGTGCTTTCACTGAATACTTTCGTGCCATCTGATCCAGTACGTCTACTCCCACCTTGGTTCTGGACAGTCTCAGGTTTAGACTTTTGGCCACTTGTGATGGAAACAGTTGTGTGGACAGCGCTAAGAATGCAGACATTTTTCCCCACTTTGCACTGATACACTGTTAGCGTAGCATTTTCACTTTTCAGTACCTGTGTGGTGAAAAGCAACCTTTGCTCCTTTATACATGGGAGCAGCTCTGCTTTTATTTATTGTGCCAACCAGGGTTGTTTTCTTGGCCTGTAGTGCCTTGGCCAGTTTGAGGGATGTAAAAAATTTGTCAGTGGTGATGTTCCTGCCCGTCCCCAACCATCAACCATTTTAAGCACCACACTGTCTCACAGTAGCTGACCTGGCCTGTGCGTCTCATCTTTGCCCAGGTATGGTGCACCGTTCAACATATATTTAGTGCCGACTTCAGCAGCGAACCAATACTTTATACCAGATTTATCTGGCTTGCTTGCTATATACTGGATGAAGCTGCACCTTGCTTTTTTTGGGAAAAGCTGCTCATCATCAGTAATGCCAACACCAGGCTTGTAGCAATCAATGCTGTTCTGGACAAAGTGCTCCCAAATTTCAGACACCAGGGCAAACTTGTTGTCCTGTATGCGTGTGTGCCTGGTCTCTTTTTAGTCAAAGCGCATGATTTCCTGGAATCTGTTTCAGGATATGATCTCCTCGAAAAATGCACAGCCCCAATCATCCGACCAAAAGCTCGCCAAGTCCATCCCTTTTCCACCTTGCGCTCCACGAATGTACACTAGTGCAATGAAAGCTTTTAGCTCATCTACTGTCATGTCCCACGAACTGTCCTCGTTGACCTGTGCGCCTCAGCAACGGTGCAGTCCCTGATGTGTTTCAACATGACATCATCAATCAAACACAGAAAAGCATAGAGCGCATCTTCAGTGTTGCGCTTCGCATGTGCTGTGGGGCCTGAAACCTCTGTCAAGACATTTTGGCTCTGTCGCCTTCCACTGTTTTCACCTGTCTCTATAACGGTCCACATTGCACCGTCTTTAGCTGTTTCATGTTGTTCTGCTGAAGGCGAATTTAGTGGCGCACTGAGCGCTCTTGTGGCTGGCGCAGCAGGTGATTCAGGATTCAGGACTGCTGAGGACTGCTGACTACAGTTTTATTTCATGAAATATAAAACTCATCAGGGCTAGTATACATATATAATAAGTCCTAATCACAAGATCACACGAGCCTAGCATAAAGGCTTGGATTATGGTAGCCTAACATGTAACTACTACATCATAAAACTAATCTAATCATAAGAAGTTAGTATTTTTAAGAAATTTACCTGAAATATCTTTAGATGCGATTCCAGCAGATGATGAACTGGAAGTGTCCAGCTGTCTTTTTTTTTTTTTTTTTTTTTTACAAAAGGGACTCTCTGAAACACTTTCTGAATCACTTTTAGAGGGAGCGTCAGACAAGCCCTCAAGAGACCTGAAGCTGTCAGTGTCCGATCCTGCTCCTCCGTCAGACTCAGCCTCATCAGGTCTCTGGAGCTCAGCTAAAACGTCGGCCACAGTCATTCTCCTTCTCGATGACATTTTGACTTCTTCTTTGGTTTAGCGCGAAACTAAAGCTAGATTTTAGATTTGCTATAGTCTGAAAGGACGAAGAGAAATAACAGTTGCTAGGCAGTGGCGCGCATCTCCAGTAGCGGGGAAAAAGTAGCGAACGCTGAACTAATACAACACCTATAATACATATAGGAAATACTCAATACCGATACAAAAACAATACTACCACACATAAGTCGGTAAAAACTGTTGATTTAGATGATACAAGATAATGAAATGTAGCAAAACACAGCATCTTTTACGATAAGTAAGATGGCTACACGCTCCCTACACTCACACACACTTGAGGTATTTTACCCTGTCAATCGTCACCTATGGCCTATGCTCTGTCATACCCATCCAGAGCAGTCAGGTCCAGTAGTGAATGCCTTCATTGTTTGAAGGACGCTGCTCACGTCATGTCCCTCAACCTTCTTAGTTTTGCCAACTTTGCATAAGAACATTCACATGGGCACTAATATGGAATTTGATGTTGAAAACAAAACCTGACCTGAAAAAGGAAATACTGGTATTGAAATAATTATACTGAAAAAAAAGTTGTTTTGAAAGCTGGAGAAAAAGTATTGCTACTGTCAAAAAAGCTGCAATGAAAAATAAAACACAAATGCAAGCACATGCCACATTTTATTTTAAACTCAAATATTAAAGTCAGTGTCCTGGCTCCATACACTCAAGGCTGCAAACAACATGGCCAGTGTTGCAATTTACAAACATTAAGGAGGATTTTTATTGAGTATATTTTTTTCAAGATTTTATTTTTGCATTAACATATAGTGTCAAAGTGGTTACCAAGTTGACTGAAAATGTGCTATAGCCACATGTTCTGTTGCTGGGTTGATGAGAAATCCAAGCTATTAGCAATATAGCAAAGCAACCCTGTCTCCCAAAAATTACATTTGTATACAACTAAACTGCATTCCCGATTACGTTTTTCTACAGAACGCATTTTACATTCATTAAAGTGAAGGGATTTGCAAGGAGGTGGCTGGGGAGGGTGGTGGGTGTACGCTGTGCAGGGCTGACATGCAGGAGGCCCGAGTTCGACGCCCAAGTCCCCACTGAGTTTGGGTTTAGGCAAGAAAAGTACTGAGGTTAGGGTTAGAAAAAAGATCGTGTTTTGGTGTCATTTTTAATGCAGACGTTGCGTTTGTGAAGCGACTGTGTGAAGTTACATTTTTATGTAAAAAAAAATGTTTTATCAGCCCCCAGTCTCTCTTTGACACTGACCTACTGCTGTGATGCTTGATCCTGACCATAAAACACTTTAATATCTCTACACTTACCCGTCTGGATGTTGAAATGTAATGTCGGATATTTTAGCCGACAGAAAACTGGATGCAGTTTGGATATTTTGGCGGACAAAAATACGTTACCTGTGAACATATGATCATTATGTTAACAGAAAACGTAACCAGGTCTCAATTACATTCTCCACAAAAACGTAATTGGGAATGGAGTTTAGTTGTATACGAATGTAATTTTTAGGAGACGGCTGAGCAAAGACAGGGCCAGAATTCTGTGCTGTAACTTTGGTGTTGTACACTCTGTGGCAAATTGAAGCACCGAGCTGTACGAGCAAAAATCTATTCTACACACACACTAGCTGTTTTACAATGAGTAAAAATCTTTTGCACAAGCACAAATCTGTTTTACAGATGCACAAACATGTTCATTACAAGTACAAATTTTATTTATGGACAGACAAAACATTGTTTTACGAGTACAAATTCTCTCTACAAGCACAAACCTAGAAAAAACCTGTAATTTTCAATGGCAACTTACCGTAAAATAACATTTGGTATTATACTGTAATTTAACAGTAACTGTTTGGCAAATTTGCTGCCAAACTTTTAACCGTTTTTTTTACAATTTTATTTTTTTACAATGAACTTGAAGCACAGCTTCATGGCATCAAACTGGGTTACAGTATCAGAGAGCCAAGCAGAAGACTGACATGTTGATTGCAGTCATATATGCATCAATCAGTATGTTTATTTGGCTATAGAAACTTCTGGCATCTATCATGCAATATTTTGTTCCAATCGATCCTTGTTTATTCTTTATTGAATGCTCAGTTTCTAATACTTAATGTAGTCATAGGTATGAGTTCAATAGCTTCTCATAATTACCAGCATACCATCTGAAGTGAGATGGTAGTAAGGAAGTGACTGTATATTTGGTCTTAGAATATACTGTGTTAGATTTGTAGGTCTGTATGCATATGTGTGTGCCTTTTTTGCTCTGTGTCTCTCATATGGCTCTGGCTGTCCCTCCTGGGTTCTCAACATCTCAGCTCTGATTTGTTGTGAAGGTACAGAGATACCGGCCCTTAATTGCAGCTCAGACTGCCATTGGTCATTATATCCATGACTGTGATGGCCTTGGAATAGTCTGGGTAAATGTGGGTTGGACAAACAGAAGCACACACACACATATGTGGACACAGTTTTTGGTTGGGATTCTATCTTGGATAATTGGTTGGAAAAGCATTCAGTGGGATCGTCTTGTTGTCCCTGTGACCCAGTCTGCCATGGTAAATAACGAGACTCAATAACGAAAGGCAAGTGGATGATCAACCTGATTTGAGCTTTGCCCTCAGAGGAGGTCAATTAAGGCCTAGGAGTTCAAGGACTTTAAACATACCATCAGAGCAATTTTCAGTGAAACACTTTCAGTGAAACTTGAAATAATACACCAAAGCCATACTGCTGCAGAGTTGTTGTTTTTTTTTAATTTTCAGTGAGGAGCTGAAATACATACTTATTATGTGTGGTTTAAAACAGGCAAAAACATAGTTACACTGGAAAAGAGAACACATAATGCAATATATGTACAATATATATATCAACAGTCATGGAGTTATAGCTATTTACAGCACCATTCCTCAGCAAGAAGACAATCAAGCCCAATACAACAGCATGTTTCTTCTCTTCTGAAGTGTCCTTGAGCAGGATGATGCTAAATCCCTACCAGCTCAAAGTGTTTCTGCTTTGTACAGTAAGCTGACTCTGCAGTCTGACTTCCCTGTGGAGTGGAAGAAGTGAAGAGTTTGTCCATTGGGGATCGATAGAGCATAGCAGAAAATGCTCTGGACCAACTTCACTCCTGGAACATGCCAAGGTTTCCAACTAACACCTGTGGTGCGTTTGATATAAAAAGGATCATTAAGATCAAAGGGAGAAGATAATGATCGTGATGTGAACCGTGAAGTCCAAGGAGATCAATTACATTTACATTTTACAATTTAGGCATTTAGCCGGCACTGTAACCCAGAGAGATTAAGAATAAGTACAGCGGCAGAATTGGCTTCACTTCTAATTTATCAGTACAAGCAGGCTGTAAAAGGAAGTGCAGAGGATAAAAACAAGCTTGACAGTCTCGCTCTCTTATCCACGTGAACAATTGCTTTGAAAATCCTGTATCACCTTTCCATTATACTGTACACTACTCTGATTAGTAGTTCTAATTACATTTTTACTCTGCATACAGTACTTTTTTTTTTTACCTGTTTATCTACCATTTAAACTAGTATGCAGGGTATAATGTATGCTGCATAACAATAACACTTTTTGCCTACATGCTAAGCTGACAAACTAACTTTCAAAAATGAATGACAATTTTATACACACTCTCCTTCCTTACTGACTAAGTGGCCATGGTACATTACCTCTCCTCCTAATCTCCGCTCCCTACCAGGCTAACACCACAAACTCCCTTCTCTCAAACGAGTAAACGCAATGTCTATCAGGTGTACTGTACACTGTCTGTCTCTACAAACAAATAGCTATCATTCAATTATAAATTACTGAGTCAGGTTCAAAGACTTTGGTAAAGCAGACTGAAACTGACTTGTTATTGTTGCATTTTGACATGTCAGTAACTGAGTGGCAAAAACAAAGAAATAGCCAGCTTTTGATCTTGTAGAAGCACACAGGGAGAAGAGAAGATAATTCTTTGATCACTTACTGATTTCACCTCTCAAGTCAAGTACAAGGGTAGCACAGTGGCAGCTGAGTTTCCAGTCAGTCAGGGAGCTCTTCGGTTGCTGTTCTGAGACAGACCCTGCCTTGCACCCTTGCTGTGGGGGAGGCCAGTCAAAAGATTATTTCTAGTAAACCACAGGTACAGTATGTGAGTCTGTAAGACTAATATATTTATTTGATTTCATTTCAGACCACTTCATACTTTATTGCATATACATTAATACTAAACTGGCATTTTCAGCACTTAAAAAAAAATAAATCAAAAAATATATTGTTTGTAGTGCCATGTAATGCTGTTGAGTTCGGAGGCCTATAGGGCAGTCGTTTGTGTGTGCATATTTGTGCTTTTGTGTAACTAATAGCACCTGCGTATGTGTCTCTTGTGAAAGTACTGCAGGAGTTAGACACACCGACTAATTCTGACTACAAGCACAGAGGAATATATTTACACAGACAGAGACAGAAATACCATACCTGGATGGTATTTGTGTCTCTTGTGTGTAATTTGCTCTTTCTTTTTTTGTTCTATTTATCTATATTCTCCAATTGGGAACGCAACAGGTGTTGTATGCAATATAAGATTAAATAAAGCTATGTTAAATGAATTATTCTCTCTTTTGTCTCTCAGGTTTCATCTACACATGTGGCGGAACACTGAAAGGCCGAAACGGCAGTATAGAATCGCCAGGGTTTCCCTATGGCTACCCAAATGGGGCAAACTGTACCTGGGTCATTGTTGGTGAGGAAGGAAGTAGAATCCAACTCATCTTCTTGTCATTTGCTATAGAAGAAGAATATGACTTCCTGTCCTTGTACGATGGACATCCCCACCCTGCTAACTTCAGGACCAGGTAGGACCAGTGGCACAAACACCTGTTGTGGTATATGGTAATATAGGTGCATATATATTACTGTAAGGTGATCAGTGAATACACTGACAATTTTACATTGAGCTGTTCGTGTGGATACAGTTCTTACCACACTTGAGGTAAGTAGCCTCAGAGTCCTGTGTAATTCTTCTGGCATGTGCTCAGCAAAACTATTGCTATTGCTAATTAAATATCTTTGTCATTTTATTGGTATTTGGAAATAACTGGTTTGTGATTTTGCTTATTAATTAAGCTGTATTAAGCCAATAGGCACATAAATTATTCTTAGTTTCCAATAACTTTTGGAAAGCACATACTATTTGACACCTTCATAAATGTTTCTTTCTGCGTACACTGACAAGTGCTACGCAGGATTCTCTTGAGCAATAGATTTGCAGTGGATCAAATTACTTTGTATAGTAATAGGGTGCTGTCCTGCTGTAGTACACAAATTACCAGGGCTCAATTATTGCCTCCATGGTTTCCCTTTAGTTATTGAACTATTTTATTGAGCTCCTCTTGCCAAACACACTATGAAGAAAGAAACTAATTTTAGATATGCGATTAAACTCTCCTGGCTTTATGATTTTATCAGCCAATCAGTAGTGCCTAACAGTATCTGTCTGTGACTCTATTCACATTTGACATGTTCTTTTAATCCTGCAATTAAATTATTATTAAGTTATTCAACTAACTGTGAAATGCGAGAGTGCATTCTGTTGAAATGCTGTTCGATTTTCACAAGACTTAACACTGAAAGAGATGGTTTATACTGTAGGTTTGACAGAAGTTATTTCACAAGTTCATCCACAGAACAGCCTTTGTCACCGCCCCTTTATTTATATAGTATTTAAGTTTTAATAAGGTGAAGGGATGTTTTAGCTTGTTTATTCACACAGAAGAAGCCCTTGGAATTAGACTTTGAATTATTTGTCACATGAAGCATTTGAAAACATTTAAATCTGCTGACTAAACGAGCTAACAACAAACACAACTGGAAAGCTCCACCAATAAGAATCAAATATTTAAAGTGAAATGTCACGAGTTCATGCATCTTGCATTAAGCTACAACAAACCATATGTGTTAGCTGTGGAAACAACATGACAACTCTGTGTGTCTTGTTTACAGCACATGCTCTGCTCCTGAACAGAAATTAGCAACTACAGTATCTGTGAATGAGACACTTGTTCTTTTATTTTTTTCTGGACCTCACTTTGGTTGTGGACATCTGGACATCTTTTGAAACCGAGAATATCCAGTCAGGCCAAGACTGTTGCTTATGTAGTCATAACCATATGATGTTATTGAGGCAAATTTAAGATTCATAACCACATTTTCAGCAACTTTAAAATAAAATTAGATCAGAATCTTGGTCTTATTGTGCTTTATTCCATCTGGAAAGTTTCAATAAAAAATTGGAAACATCTATTATACACAATGGAAAGAGTGAATAAAAATCTGTTTTGCATCTCTCACTGGAAGAATTAGCAGCCAGACTATTCACTGTCACCACAGGAGAATTTTCTTATCTAGAATTGTATTGTCAACGTTAGACAGGAGCTTCCACTGTCGATGGGGTTCTGGGTAAGGTCAGAAAAGGATTTCTTTAATTACAACAGGCAACTATGAGAGGCAGCTACCACTGACACATGGCTAGGCAAGGAAATCTGGTTTGGTTCAGTTGAGGAAAAAGGATTTGGGTCATACAGAGATGAAATGAGTCCTCTTCAAACTTGGTTGGTTGCTGAAAAGCAATTCTCTTGCTGTGGGGAATGAACCATGTTCTTTTGGTTCAACGGGCATCACTTCTAATCAGCCAGCTGCAATAAGCAAACTCAGACAATCCAGTGGCTTTTAATGCTCAAACCACCATATGCAGTTAATTAACAAGGAAGCAATAGAAAGGGATATAATAGAAATGTGTGACCATGAGATTTTCCTATGTTTTCTGCAGGGGAAAAAGAGAGAGAACAAACAGATAGGAGGAGAAAATGAAAGATGCCCTCTATGCTTATATTGGTTGATTAGGATTTCCTGCTTATCTGAGATAACAGGAAATGATTTGCTGTGTGAGTGCATGTGCACACACATTAGGTTTGTGTGCGTATGTGCATGTGTGTGAGGACGATTTATGGTCTGCATAGTTACAATCACCCTGCTAGTTAAACCAAATTACCACTGCTGTCTTATTCTCTCTCTCCCTTTGTCTTTCCTTCTTTAACTTTCGCTCCTTCTCACACAAACACATGCACAAGGACACAGGGCAAAATGGTGATTAAAAGGTCACTTTCATTAACAAGGAAACTGTAATTATGGGTATAGATTATAGGTATAGTGACACAAATCACACACACACACAGACAGTCACATACTGTGCGTGTTTATATGCACAATACACACACAACAGACATTCACAAGTCCAGTCTCTTTTATTTTTGTGTGTGTCAAAACCAGAAGTCGTGTGCTTTCTTTTCAGGATTGTTTGAATTACTACATGTGATGACATATTCAAGACACCACATACAACACTCACCTGTTATGAACTCTATAAACTGTGGCCATCAATTCTTCCTTCTGGGACACACAAACACAGCAGAAAATCAAAGGCATAATTTTCTAAATTGTTTGAAAATTGCCAATAATGACGGTTTTTTTTTTTCAACTTGTGACATTACAGCAAGGTGAGGCTGCTTGTCCTCAAATCAGGGTTACATCTATTCACGGGTTTTGCCACAAACACTTCAATCAGCAAGTAAAAGTGTTTCTCCAGTGGTAAGTTTTTATAAACAAGTAAAGGGTACCTCCCTTGATTACTGCATGCTGTAGAGCCACAGTCTAACTTGGCCTGTTGACAGCACAGCAAGTGTGTAAAACGTCGGTCTGGCTGATGAATCATATTATTAACTGGCTTTCATGTTAAACATAGATTCAAGCACTGTGAAATAACAATTCCTCCCTGCCACGCTCCTCTATTATTTATTGACTTGGTCTGGAAGTTGGCATTACTGACGATAAACTGTTTCGAGCTTTGGCTCTCGTTTCACATGTCCACCCTGTTCATGATGTTGGTTCAACAAACAAATATGATAAGTGGATCTGGTTTTGTTTGTGTTTTGCTGATATCCCAACATCTCAAGCACATCAATATTGCATAGTGCCTTACATTACACATTTCATGTCATTTTAGTATTTCTTTGTGGTCAGTCTCAACTGGGTCAAAGCGGGTTTAATGTTTCTGTGTCCACAAGCTTTTGAAAACATTTAAAAATATATATAGATAGTTTTTTTTCCTTTATATTGGTAATGTTGTGTGAGTGAATTAATTCCAAAAACAAGATACCTCATGAGGCACCTAACTGCAAAGCTGGGAATACCTGGAAGAAATATCAGCTAATAAATAATTGTACTAACATTCCTACCCCAGCTTTCTAGGGAGACTTTTCATTTTCAATTTTTAATTAAGGTGATAAAATGTTTTAATTAAGGTGATTAAATAATTTAATTAAACTCAGATCCTTATTAAAATACATAAATGATCAAATTGATTATGTTCTTTGTTCATCTTGTAATTACTATTGTATATGATAGTGGAATCTGCCTTCATTAAGACCAAAAACAAACCACAAGCCAGAGGAAATAAAAGGGGAAGAAAATACTGTAATACTGTTCCGAAAAAAACTGTAGAGTGACATCACTGGGAATTTCTTCTACATGAAATAATCCAAACTACATATGTGTCACAAAGTTTTTGACACATCAATTAAAAATGTATGTCCTGTTTTGAGCTTTTTCAGTACGTTACATTGATACATAGAGTAGGTTGGTTATTAATAACACTAATACCAATAATCACTGTCTGTTGTCAGTGCAGAAGTATTTTTCAGCTCAGTTTATGTCAGTGTGAGGGTGAGTCCTCTTTCGGTTTATGGCTGCCTGGGCACCAGGATAATCCAATAAACCATCCATAATTGTGATACTAGTGTGCACATTAACATACTCATTAACAGAGAAGACAGAGATACAAAAGAGAGATGAAGAAGAAAACAGGGAAATCTGTGACAGAGGCAGAGTTAAGAGGCAAAGACAAAGTGGGTTTGAATGTAATCATTTTGAATTACATTGGAGCCTCCTGAGGTGTACTTGATCCTGAGAGACCATTAAACAGACAGTGTGGCATTTTGAAATTAAATTGTTAATTGTCTTCATTGGTCATTTGTCACATTTTGTTATTGGTTCTTCAACTTATGGATTTTTTTTTTTATTTGAACATCTATTTGTTTTTCAATTAATAGAAATGCTAGTTCACATTTTTCATTTCTGATAATATAACAAGCACTAACAAAGTTCTGTTTAAGATGTCAAATTCATTTATTTCAACAGCCTTAATAAATACCTAAACAGCCTTAAATAAATGCACCGCATATAAACAATTGTTCTCTTCTCAGATATCAGTATGCTTATGCTGATAATTACACAGTGGATAACTGTCTAAGGACTGCAGGTTAATCATTGTTTATTAATTTCTTGTGAGGCTGACAGGCAAGCACTATTTGGTTTGTAGAAAATCTGTATTAAGTTATATCATATATGTCGTTGAGTTATGTTATATTATATATATATATATATTACTCATTATTCCCTTGTCACCTTGTTACTTTTTTGTCCTGTCACTGTATATAGCTGTTGCCGAGGTCTTCCTGTGTCATAAGCCGCTATTAGAAAGGGCCAGCTTTGTTTCACTGACTGTTTAGCCATAGTAAATTTGAAAGGATACTGAAATAGAAGTACAGAAATTGTTGGTCTAAAGGATGTGTGACAACAAGTAGACTTTTATGTCTAGACTGTCTGAGAATTTATTGCCAGAGTTTTAAGATTAAAGTGGGAAATAACCAGATTGGACATTTGATTTGAATGTTGCTTATGTGCAAAAGCTTTGACAAATGCTTAAGTGAAAATTGGTCATTGCTGTCAACATGAAAAATAAATCCAAGTCATTTTTGCTAATTGCAACAGAAAGTGGGTCAGAAAACTTTGAAAATGAGCCATAACGGGGTTTTGGAAATTGATAAATCAGTCCACATGAAACAAGGAAGTGTCTCAGAAGATTAATTGAAAGCAATTCAAAAGCTTTGAATGTACCACTTACTGAAACACTACATTTGAGCTCTTTTGTGAATAGCACCAACCTTCCTACCCAGACCCGAAAAATCTGTTCTTATTTAAAAATGGATATCCAGGGGAACATGCTTCATTGAGAAGGTATCTACACCCAACTTTATTTCTGTTGAAACAAAATCAAGTCTGCTTAAGGAAATCATTAAAAATAAAAAATTACCATATATTTCACACATCCAGGGTACAAGCAGGATTATGTACGTAAGAATTAATACAGTGAGAGACACAGGAACTGGCATTGTTAATGGTAAAGGCAGAACTGACAGTTCTGGTTACGTGAGTGTGATAGAAATTGATAGTGCATAACCATAATGTTAGTTATGGAGATAAGATGTACTTGTCCTAATTTCCACCATCATCATTATTCATTATGTCTACAATGTCTTTTGACATGTTTCGTGTTGATATTAACTCTTATTGTGAGTCATGGCCTAACATGTTATTGATGCTGTTTAGGTGACTATCCATTGCAACATCATAACGGATGGCTTTTGTGTATTGAGGATACATTCTTTTGATTTTTGTTTAAATTCCATTATATTGTATTTACATGTGACCACTTGCTGTAGATTTATGGTTTAAAGAAAGAAACTGCTAAATCAGGCTTGCAGAAGTAGCTACTGGAGTTGTGTCAAGTATGTATGAATGTTTGATCAATGCAATCTGTCAATCTGCCCCCTCCATCTAGTAGCTATATTTGTTTTGTGCAAGCAAATCTGTTCTTAAAACATTTACTAAAGTAGACAAAGTTTGAATAAACCTAGTTCAAATTATTAGATATGTGGTTAGAATGTGCGGATTACATTTATATAATGCAGAGGTGGAAAAATTAGACAATGTGAGTGTAGTGTTTTGTGATACAGTATCAGAGAGATTTAGTGACAGACCATTAAAGGGTCTTAACAATAATTCATTTTGAAGAACAGCTCACAGTAAAAGGTCACCATTTGATATTACATTCTTTATTTAACTTTTATTCATATCTAAAGTTCTGATGTGAGTCATGCACACAGCATTGTTCACATTTCTCTCCACCTATTCATATGTCTTGGAGAATGACATCTAACAAGCCAAGGACATGCTTGAAGTTGTTACATATTATTATGGGTTATAAATTTTTTTTTTTTTTTTGTCTATACAAATTCCACTTCATACTTGGTACCTAACTGGTTCCCTCTTAGCATACATGCAAGGAACTTGAGAGTGATAAAGAAAGGGATGAGCTGGAAAAGCCATTATTCACAATGCCATTATTAAAAAAATATATATTTTCAAGTAGGATTTTTAAAATAAATTCTGACAACACAAAATTCACAAAACACTCAAATGATGATTATTATGTTTATTTTTATTTTTGTCATCAGGATGGGCAAACTAATGTAAGAAAATATTAACAAGCATATAACAATATAAAACGCAACGCTAATGAAAGCTACAGCATAAAGCAAAATTTGTTTTTTTCTTTTCAAGTTGTCACAGAAGCAGTGATGTGACAGCGTCCTGAGGGTGTTACAGGAGTTGAAATAGGAACATCCATCTTTAGTAGGTCTGTAAGGGAGTGAATGAGTTTACAGGAGAGCAAAGCAGGTGAGAGGGCAAAGGGACTGGTCGGGGCAGTAGTATCGTGCTCTATGGTGCTTTAATCTGGGCATAGAAACATAGTGAAGTGTGAGCTCTTAAATGGCATACGTTGAGTGTCTCAAGATTGATTCCCACACATTTGATATACTTTTAGGTTGTATATCACACCAACAAGCTGCCTAAATGATCCTAAATGGTTTAAAATGAGATCTTGTTGGTAGTGTGGTTGGCTCAAAAGCAGATGGCACATGTCATTGCCATTGTAAACTTAAGACAAATGTATTTGTTTTATAGATTTAGCTTTTTGTGACTACCTTAATCTTGATGTTCATATGCACAACCAATTGTTTTTTTGTGACTGTGACTCTACAATATGGACATGTGTTCAGAAAAAGAAGAGGAGGAAAATGGCTGAGCAAACAGAGGAAAAGCCAGAAGGAAGGAAATATGCTTAGGTAACCAATATAGCAGCAGTGAAAGTATCCTCCATTAAAATCAATAAATGGCTCTCTTGTATGAAATGTGGAACAAAACAATATACATAATGTAAATTATTTATAAAGTGTAGATATTGTAAAGCCCAGCAGCCCAGGATCAGTATTTACTGTACTGTATGTCATAGCTTTTTGGATGGATGCAACAGAAAACTAACTACACACAGCTTTTATCCAATTATATGCAAGGGTTAAAGTCTGTAACTATGTATAGACAAACATGCAGTTTTTACAGCATAAGATTAGCAAATTCCTCTATTAAAACTGACTGTCCATAGTCCTACAGCAGTTTGTTGGAGTTTTTGTGCAGCTTGTGTGTGTTTTGTGTGTATATGAGTAGGAACCAATTTGTGTATGTTTCTCTCTTGTTTCTTTTGTGTTCCTAGGCAAAGTCTGCGTAAGCCTGCGAGGCAGCTATGCGGGAGGTGAACTAAAATTAAATTTTGTTGTGAAGCTAGACCTGTGGTTAGAACTGTCACATCACCAGCTACACTAAAAGCCATCCTTACATCATAGCAACATAGACCTGTAAATCTGCTGTGTGCAGCAGTGAGCCTAAGGATCTATCAAAAATACAGTAAATTTGTTTGCTTACCTTGATCTGTTCAGTTTTTGTTTCTAGTTGATCATTTCTATACATTGAAAACCAATCACAGTATACATGACTGTCTGTCCATTCTACTGCTTTTGGGTTACTATATATAGTCTATTCCTTGGACCCTGTGTCTGCTCTGACCCAGTTTATATTTGAAGCCCTCTATCGCACCTGTTTTACACCTGGCTGAGACACATCTGCAACCCCTGCATACGTAGGACACCTAGAAAACATACATACAGTTACACATTAAAATTATACAGGAGATATAAATTTACACACACACACACACACACACA
>JAUBNQ010000003.1:8685619-8705621 GCA_032353495.1 Ctenopoma kingsleyae
AAAATGTGTGGGTTTTTGTCCCCCTCCTCATTATGTCATCTCATTATACTCTATCCTGTAGCTTTCATTAAGCTGTGTACCGATACAGTTTTCACACTGCTGAACATAACATGACATATAGCATTTTCCATGTAGCCTGTTATCAGGAAAATTTATTAAATACGTATTACCTGTCTGAATCCAGGCTCGTTCTGTTCCTGACAGCTGACAGAGGAGGCAGGAGAAACAAAACAAAGCTTTGGTCTCAGACAGTTAGCCAGGACTTCTTAGACCAGTTTCTGGAGAAATACAGAGTGTAATTTCTCCCTCTGTCTGGTCTTTGATTTTGATGTCGGACTGCCCTATGGGGTTCTTCTGTGGAATGGTTCAGTTTTTAACAACTGAATTTGATTTCTCTTTGACGAAACAAAATTCAAGCGCTGCGGTGAACTTCTGCTTGAATTTCTGGGTCTGGAGCTGAGACGCTGGTCTTGTGGAAAGTCTTTGGGCGCAAAATTTTGCGGCCCGAGGTTCTCCTATACTTTGTATTGGAGGGGGTTCTAGTGCGCATGCACCAGTTATAGCGTAGGTCTATGGTAAAGATTTTTGTGCCAGAAAGGAACAGGAAATATGTCACACGACCAGTCAGTCGCAGTAAACGAGTGAGATTACAATTTTAAACTACACTTGACACTACACATGCAGATTATACACAGTCTCATGGTCTGTATAATGTATAGATAATATTAGATTCTGCCCACTTCCCATTTGCCCAGTAACATTTGGACACCACAGGTTGCTGGACATGACATAGATTAGAGCCCTGACGGATTTTAAGATGGACTCTGAGTTGGCACATTTTATACTGAACAGTCAACCATTTGAGCTTCAGGTAAGGTTAGCTAACTTTAGTTTATCACAGCTACTACTATGGTACTATGGATGGTTATTTTAAATAATTAAGAGTTCAGGTACTGGTATTCAAATTCATTTGTGCAGCTAATTTATCAGGGCAGTGAGTTTTTGAGAGACACAAGTGGTGAATTGATCTTCACTAGTGCTTGCTGCGTTTGTCAAGCTGATGTTAAATGCTATAATTTACACCGGAGGATTAGACAGACCTGCACTATCTTCTCCTCTTCTCGCTGCCATCGTTCATCTAGCTCACCCTCTTTGCCTCTGCCTCTCTTATCAGCGGCACCTGACCAGCCCTCAACGGCTTCACTAGATGCCAGTGAGAGTACTTCATTACTTCATAACTGAGATCTGCATTGACTGCACCAAAGACAGTTCTCAAAAATAAATGTGAAATGATTTGTATCTGTTAAATTGAGCAATATGTTATCAGGGGCTGATAGTAGTATCTCCAACTCTGGAGTGTGTATTTTTGTAGCAGTGGGTGTTTGTTTTCAGGATAACAGGCTTATTGGCTGTGATCTTTATAACCAGCCATGCATCAAGCTAATACTAACAAAATAATATAATATCCACTTGAACCGGTTTAGAATTTGCCAACAAAACACTGCAAATGTTTACATGTTTACAACTTAATGTACAGTGTGGGACCTGTCATCACAGCCATAGCCAAAGCAATGTTTTGCTCATCTTGTTTCATGTACGTTCAGGTTCTTTACTGACTAACTTCCTCAAAGCCGTCTCTGTGAATAACAAGACCGTGAAGTTGAGAAAGCCCGAGGATAAGTTTTACAGGTAGAAGCTATATATCCTAAGCTATACATTCTGCCCAGACATTCATTTCACTCCAGCACAACCATCTGCAGCCTGGTCAAGTGCCAGTCTAAACTGTGAGGTAGATATGTCCAGGTCAGCTTTATTTTATCTGATCATGGAGCATTACTAATACCAGTATTTAGTCAGGATGTTTGCAAGTTAAAAAGTAAAAGCAAAAAACAGAAATGTGAAGTTTTACAAATACACATACCTCTTGCTAATACATAACACTGACCAAATGACAGAGGATGCCAAAGAATAATATCTAGAGCTCCTTCATGATAGGTATGCTACACACCATGTTTTAATCGATACGAGTAGTTGTCTGTGTTCATTTCCAATTTTAAATTATTACACACCACAGCTGTCTTCTTTTCACAACAGAAGACAGTAGAGGGAATGAAACACAACAGTAAGTACGTGACAAATATAATAAAATTATAATACTTATAATAAACATGAAGAGCATTGCTCACAATGGTCTTTACTGTAAGCTGTAAGAATGTATCTTTCTTGTAAGGCCAGTGATTTTTGAATTCAGTCAAAAAGACATTTTGAATATTATGGAAAAGTCTGGTCAATTAATTCTTATAGGCTTTAAATTGTTATGGCTAACTTAGTGTTTTAAAGGGGCCATATTAGTCAGAAGATGTGCTGCAGGGCTCATTATAAGAAAAATGGAAAAGGAAAAAAACAATCGATACTATACCTATGGAATACTGGACCACTACAGTATGCAGGTACGGACCCTATGCAGCAGTCTATGTCTGATGTGCACCCCCAGAAATGCAAAGTGTAAAGTGTAAAGTGCCTTGAAATGACTTATGTTGTGATTTGGCGCTATATAAATAAAGTTGAATTGAATTGAATAGTTCACTCTAATATTGTTTAATTATATTATTATCTTTATTCATTTACCCAGAAGCTAGTCAAACATGACTGTTAAAACGGAAAGAGTGAGACGTCCAATCACTGTATCTTTGTCCTGCTGAGAGACAGGAAAATGAAATCTTGCTTTCAGTGTGAATTCCCAGTAAAACTTTATTTTGGGTTTATGGGTAGAATTAGTCTTAGAGTTAAGGCATTGTATTAAAGGAATTGTATAATATATATGTGTGTGTTGCGTGTTATCTCATGATATTTCTCCTCCAACATTCTCCATCTGTCTCTCACCAACCCATCTCAATCTCCCTTTCTTCCTTCATCCATATATCTCTCTAACGACTGTCCCTTTAAGGTACTGTCATCCCTGACACCACCCCTTTAAATGCCAGTAGACACATGCAATCTGTCTCTACCTATCTACCAAATACAGGTGCATACACACAGCATTTCTACGTGCCCTACATTAATGTGTGCCTCCCTTCTAGTATGTATATTTATGTGTTTGTTTGCCCCTTTCTATGTATCCGTGTCAGCTTTAATAGTAATTGATGGAGTAGCCAGCAGTCTAAACAAGCTTTAGCTCAGGGGGGCAACACTCACTATCTATCTAGCTGGCTGTGAGAGAAAAAGACGAAGGGAAGGAGGGGTAGGTACACAACATTTATCATTGAATAGTAGATGCAACAACTCCTTTTTCAATCAGTGTCTTGTCCAGGTACACTTTAACATGTGGCCAGAAATTGGAGGGAACCGGGAAGCGAACCACCCACATTGGGGTTCATAGACAGTGCTGACTGCCCTAGCAACTGTGCCACAGTCACCCCTACTAATCCACTTTACTAATGCTATTGAAAATCTTATTGAGGAAACTACGTCTGTCCAATAAAAGTACTCGTGCTTTAAAATCTTTCTCTGGCTTCCTCACAGCCCATCCAGGAACTGGCTAATGCTTCTGCCAGTGTCTTAGTGTGTCTTTTAACATGACAGTTACTCATCCTTTAAAACAAAACAGCCATGATGCATGGCAACAAGCTGAAGGAATTGGTGTATATGGTAATAGCACCATATTATTTCAACCATACCGTGTTACATAGTGTATAGGATGTGTGGTGTATAGGAGAGTAAGTATAACCCTTGCACTTGTAAGTAACGGGTATGTTGTAGCTTATTCACAACTTCCCGCTATGCTAGATAAATATTTTAATTTCATGTGTTTAAAATACCCTACTACATACTCTGAACACACATGAAATTAAGTCATAGTTAAAATGTTGTACATTCTGCAAAATCAGCCTATAACACTTAATGATTCATTTTCATATTCTACTCTGCAACTATAGATTGGGTCTTTAATTTGTATCGGGTCATGTCAGTCTGAGTCTATGTAAGTTTGTCTTGGAACCTCTGGGGCTGACGGGGAGGTTAATCCACTATTCAACCTCAGTCAGAATGTCTCTTCTTGGGCTTGAAGCGGGTAGAGCAGTGAAGACCCTTGTCACCACCAAAGCTCTGGAGCTAGAAGGCTGATGCACAGTTTTTAGATTTTATAAACACATGCAAGCACATGCCCACTGGCAAGCATGCACCCAGACTAAGAGACAAAGCCGTACTAGCAGCACTGGATGCTATTTGCTGGAAGGAAATTGTTTTTCTCCCATTGTGACTTTCTGTCTGATGTTGCTTAGAGTGTGTGTCCATGTGCATTCAAGCATATGTGTTTGAGAGTTGACAAGGTTCATGCTGCCTTTTTGTGAATCACTGTATGTTGGATAATTATTATTGTAGGATGTGAGATTATTTTCTGAGGTCATTGAGACAGATTAATTCACTGTTGTGTTTGAATCTTGTTTTGTCTTTACCTCAGATTTTTAAGGCCACACACAAAGTAAAATGGTGTATTCTGATGATCTGTTACTAACTCTTTGTGGATGTGTCATAAGGCATAATTTTTGTCAATTAATCTATGGATTACTTTTTTGGTTAGTCGAATAATCTAATGATTACCTTTTCAGTTGTATCTGTTGGTTAATTTTGTGATTGGTTTGTTGATCTTTTGGTTAACTTACCAATAAGGTGCAGCTTTTTTGGCTGTGACTGTTTTGCCCTGTTTCGCTCATATTTTTTTTCTTCGAAAGATTCTTTACATCAACGTACAGAGCAATGTTGATTGGAATCAACATTCAGTTTTATGGGTCTAAATGTGCAAAAACAAACTGCTTACAAACTTTAAAAGAGTCTATTAAGTTCTTGTCTGAAATATAACAAATAAGAACACTAGGCACTAATACCAGCCAGCAGTCAGAAAAAAACTCACTGTAATAAATACTAAGGCTGTCCTGAATCCCACCTTTTAGGCTCAGGAGCCTCGGTACGGTTATTCTGCAAATATCCAGAGCTTTGCATCATGCACTCTGATGCGGTTCAAGTTCAATAACACTTGTATGCAGTGTTTAGGGTATTAGTCACTATTTTGCTTCTACGCAAGTAGACCAGAGTGGACTGTTGTCGTGTCACTGTGGTAAGTGAGAGGGATGTCAGACTCCCAAGAGTTACCTATGTAACAAACAAATATCCAGATATCTGGATATTTTGGTCCAGCACCAATAAATACCGATTCTGCTGTCTTGACATTTTGAGATCAGAGAGCTCCGCAATATTTTGTCGCGAGATGCTCGTGCGTCGCAATTGTGCTGCTTTGGTAATATTCATCTGATTCAGTTTTACAAAGCACAGGCCGCCATTTTAGTAGGTCTCCATTTATATAATTCCTCACTTCTGACGATACTATTCAGTCTTTTTGTGATGAAGATGCATAATTTGGGATGAATGTGATGTATCAATGCAATTCACAAAAATCGATATATTCACGTAATCGATTATATTGATACATTGTTTCAGCCCTTATTAAGTCTAGCATACACTTTAGAGACTTATAAAGCTAACATATCTTTAAGCCTCATTCTCACTCACTCACTCTCTCACTCTTGGTGATGAATGGATCCTGTCAACAGTGGGGTGTAGGGGTGACCTGCAAGGGGAGGTATGTGTGTTTATATGTTTTTGGTTGTCTGTGCTTCTGAATTTACGTGTGTGTGTGTGTGTGTGTGTGTGTGACTAATTTGGAAAACATACCACCATAGTCAAGGACTCTCATATACACATACTAACGCACACATACAAATCCACAGGAACAGTGAACTACACACAAAGAGTTCAGGGAGGATTGCGAATGACTGATTTACAAGACACACCAGTGACTATTGACCACATGGCCCAAACTGGAAAATGACTGTGTGTGTGTGTGTGTCATGCAGGCTAGTGTTATTAATCAATCACTCAATATAGACCATGAACTTTGGACACAAGTGGAGGAAATAAATCTACTGCATGTGAAGTGAAAGAGAGGGAAGGAGGAGAAAAGGAGGACAGATGCGCTGCTTTCTTGTCACTTGTCAAAGCTATTTTAGTAAATCCAATCCACAAAATATTTAGCTCAGGTAAAATGTATTATTAGAGTACCCAGATGTTATAATGGAAATGCTGAGCTTTTTGTCTTGAACCTCTTTATTTATGATGCTTCTTTACAATAATTACATAAAAGCATCCTTTTGAATAAACAGAGAACCATTGTCCATTATACAGTGTGTAAGTGCTGCAGTGTGTTATCATCAATGTATTAAATTTATTGAATAATTATGAAATTTTAGTAAAAAAGAATTTGATTTCCAACTGTCATTTTAGTGTACTTACATTTGTTAGTACTATTATTTGAAAACCACAGAAAACAAATACAGAAAATACTGAAAATTACAAGACACTAAAAAAAAATCAGATTGTCTACATGAGTAAAAGTATCATTAACATAGTTAACAGTTAAAAGTTGTGCTCATTACATATTACTTTTTCATTATTATTGTTAACAGTATACTGTTTCAAAATTATTGATATCAGAATATAATTATTGTGCTATTAGTGTTTGAACGTACTTGTTTGACCTGGTAAGTGGAGCTAATTTTAACCTTTTTATGTACTTACAGCTGGTTAATTGATACATCATCATATATCACTGAGTTATATTTAGTACCAAGACTTTGCATCTCCAAATTAACAAAATCTAGCAAATGAATGTAGTGGGGTTAAAAAGTAGAATAATTCTTCTGTAGTTAAGTGAAATAGAAATAAATCTGTGAAACTGCAAAACACAAAAGCTAAATTTAAATTAAATATCAGCTGAATGAAATCAAATTAAATCGGCACCCAAATTGTATTATATATATTTTTAAAATTAGTTATATGAGATAAGATGCAGAGATACACACCCCTACATCCTAGAAGTGCTTCCTGTTTAGTTGAATATTTCTTGAACGTTTTAAAAACCATCAACACAATAGTTGTCATTCTGAAACTTGCACAGTGTTGCAAAAAATAGAGTTCAGGTTAACACAAAAGAATAATGCACACTGATTTTTGTTTGCTTTGAGTGGGGAGACAGGTAGAGAAAATAGTGTGAAAAGAAGCAGCTGGCAGGGGGCTTTATTGGTGTACACATAGAAAGCTAACTGCCACATGGGAAAGAGACAGGCAGAAAGAAAGTAAATGGTCAGAAATTGACACAGTTACCCATCTCCCAATAGAAAGAGGTACGAAGAACTGAGCTAGAGAGAGAAGGAAAGAAAAAGATGGATGAGGGAACTTGGGGATACAAGGAACAACAGAGAAAAGGGAAGATAAAGTTCAGAGCATTTAGGTTTGTGGGGTCAGGTGTGGGGTCAGAATCAACTCCATAAAATTCAAACAAACTAAAGTACACATACTCACACTAACACACAACCACACATGTGCACACTTCCTCTAGCTCACAAACACACCCAGTGGTCTCTGTGTACTGCTACTTTGGTGGTTAGGGACTGATAGCTACACATACTGACAGTAGCTGTGGGAAAATAACAGCCTTAAACTTTCCAACCTTAATCCTGATGGATAAAAACGGCAAAGTTACACCAAATTCTGTTTTACATTTGGCTTTATTTTGTGTTTAATTTGAGTGATCTCAACAATAAATATTCATGTGTCTCTATAATATACAGTTTAAACATTTTGTAAGTTACAGTATGGTTGTAATAAACCTATAGGCAATAATAATAATTGCACCAATATAATACCAATGCTTTACACTATCAACATGTGTGTGCGTGGGTCTCTGCATGTCTTTTTACTCAATGACTATGCAAGTACATACACACAAGCGAATGCTACAGTACCTAAACTAAGTTAAGTTAGTTTGATATTTCTACATATTTATATAGTATGTTTGTTATGTGAAAAACATTATACAACAGGCATAATATTTATAAAACTGGTTAATTTCACATTCCTTTCAAATGACTCATTGATGAAATTTATTCGTCATTAAATTATGAAGACCATGTCAGATATGATTTTCTGAGGATTTATTTTATAACACCAGACAATACCTTATATGTGTGCTGCTTGTCTCATTCTGTCCAACCCATTTTGTTTTATTTTATTTTTGCAGTTTATCTATTCAACCCTGTCCTGTCTTTCATGGCAGTAATGAAAAATCTCTTTTCCCTGTTGGCAACAAAGACAGCATCAGATACAAGCAAAGGAGAGAGGGAAAGAGTGAAGGAGAAACAGAGAGAGGGTGTCTCACAATCACATTAGCCAGACTGCATGCTTGTTGTTGTGTTTTTGTTTATTTTTCTGAGAGAATAAAGAGAATAGTCTATTGTCTTTCCCTCCATGTGTGTGTATGTGTGTGATGTTCTGTGTCACCCCTTATAATTGTGCGTGTGTATGATATTAGCTAGCTCTACATTCACTTGCTAATGTTATTTTACACCGCACAGTCACATACACATAACAAGCACACTTCCACAATACTATATTTTGATATCTGGCAGCCTTTCTTCTATCTCTCCATCATTTTCTGTAAAATGATTTTGGTTTTACCTCATGAATGCACCTTACAATGCCATCCATGCATACACTGTTCAAAAGGGACATTATTTATTTATTTTCACTGGTCTTTTGGAACAACCCATACTGCTGAACTGAAATGTGACATAGAGTATATGTCAAGTTACACACATATATTGAACAGGTAGCTGAGAACATGAAAACAGAAGACAAATTTTATTCAGCTTCGGCACTAAATAACCTAAAAAAACCCATTTGAAGCAAGACAAACAATGTGTTATAGCCACGTTTTCACATTAAAACAACTTTCATTAATGCTCACTAAAACATTACATTAAAAACCTTTAGATATTTCAAGGCAGAATTATTGTACATCACAAATCTAATAAAATAATCTTCCCAGAACTTAGGGAACAGGGTTTAATTCAGTTGGGTTTTTTTGACATCAACACGGGGCTAAAATAACATACACACACTCAGCGATTATGAGTGACTACATCTAGTAGCCTCCCTGTGTCAACATAAAGAGTTTGTTTAACAGCACTCACTGGATTGACCAAGACACAGTACAATGGGAAAGTACAATGATCTAAAGGCAGATCTTGGACAGACAATAGTAGATTTACACAGGTTAAGGTCTTTGAGTGAGATTTCAAGATGATCAGTTCAAACAATTGTACAAGTTAGTGGGATGTGCAACCCCATGAACACTGTAAAAACCTTAAGGCATGGTAGATGGTAGGGCATGATGGGTCATGCTGCCAGTGGAAGTGGTGCAATGCACAATGTGAATAGAATGATAAAGGATGACTACTTCAGAATTGAAACATGGACACAACTGGGCAATTTCTGACCCTATCTGTATATAGTTTTAGGTTAGGTTTTAGGTATGTGAGTACACATGCTAATATGCTTATTGTATTGGTCTTAACAGGAAACACTGTAAAGACAGGTAAAAGATAAACAATCTAACAATAATAATAACAATCAAAACAACATCAAGAAGACAAATAGAGGCAAATAAAGAATAAAGACCACAAATATGATTGAAACTGATACATAAATACTGTCTAAATACTACATTAAGAAATAGTTGGGAGCTTTTATGAGCATTTACACTTTGAGTAGCACTGGACTAGACGAGAGAGAATGAAGAAATAAAAAGGGACTACATTAGTTGACAAAGGGAATCAAAATACAGGAAAGGGCCAATTAAATGAAAGAGATCAGAAATGTGAAAGCAAATTGACTTTAGAGATAAAAGCAATAAAACTGGATTTGAGCTTGGATGAACAGAAAGGTGAATGAGAAGTAACTGTAACTGTAAATTGTACCTGAGAGGAAGCAAAATGAAAAGAGGAATGGGAGATGGCAAACAAGAAAACAGAAATAGAAAGAGAAGGAAGTGAAGAGGAGGATGGAGAGATGAGAAATGAGAGGTCATAATGCAAGTCCATAACAGAGGCTAAAAGCAGAGTATGATAATGAAGAAAAGGATAAAAGAAGGGTTGGGAGGAAAATAGATATAAGGTTCACACACACGATCAGTTAATAATCATGAACAGCGAAGGCCAACATTGAAAAATAAACATGTGATACATGTTGTACTCAGAGTTATATTGAAATGTGTGTTTACCCATATTGAAATGAATAACAAATTAAACATTGGCTGTGAAGGAGAGGGAAGAGAGACACATGCTAGAGAGATAAGGTGGTGTAGGGTATGAAGAGTAATTATGTGAATGTAGGTAGAAATGAAATAAAAAAGGATGCAAGACAAAACAAAGGCTGAATGGGAAGTGGGGAGAAGAGAAGAACTAAACAGGAGAGTGGAAGTATAACAATTTCGATGGGGAAAAAACCACAGGGAGAAAGAGACAGAAGGGGATGAAGTGTGTAAGGGCAGAGGAATTAAAGGGGGAAGAAAAATGAGTTAGGTGGTTTGATGCTAGGGAAAAGGATGAAACAGTTGGGGGAAGAGGAAAAGACGGAGGAATAGTGTAAAATGAAAAGGGGAAGGGAGGAAGGATGGAGGCAAAATAAAAAAGAATGGTAGCTGCAAGAAAAGAAAGAATGTGTTGCAATGGCAGCAAGAATGTTTGGACTGTTTCCACACCTGGAAAAAAGCCAGCCATCTATCCCTCCTCCTCTCCTCTTCCTCATTTAATTCAAGGAATCTAAAAGATGAAGGCACACCCGGACAGTTTGGCGGATAAACTCAAATCTATAGTGCAGATGAAAAGCTGTCTTCCTTGCTACTTGACTCCTGTTTTATTGTTTTCCTGTGTGTACGTCAGCCCATTTCAGTATTACTGGTTAGCTGACCAAGGCTCATGTTTTTTGTTGGTACTTTGATCTTGTGGCTTGATTGATTTAAAAGCCTCCATTGTGAGTGGTTCTTTGAGTGCAGTTTTTTTATATTTCCAAATAATTGAGGGTTCTTTGTGTTCTGCTCTTGAGGCTCAGGCTGTTTTTTGGTAAGATCTAGCATAGGAAATACAGTAGGTGCAAGTACTTATAGTAGGAGCAATTACTGGAAATTATGTACTATATATTTCACATAGTGAGTACCTGTTACAGTAGTATAATAAACTTTAATATTTATAATATTCTTATTATTCAATTACTTTATTATTTTGTTGTTTTACCTAAGTGAAAAGCAACATGCTAGTGTTTTTAACATCAATGTGAACATGTCTTTGATGCTACACCATAGCTACAGCTACAAGCTGTAAAAAAAAAAAACATTTCTAGGAAACAATAGAAGGAAAGATTGGTTTTCTTTGATGTTTTATTGTGTTTGGTAATTTATGGTAATATCAATATGTTCTCTTCTGTGTTTCTGCAGGCTAACAGGCTTCCAGGTTCCTGCACCAGTCACCAGTACAGGAAATGTCTTCTCTTTGAGGTTGACCAGTGACTTTGCTGTCTCCGCCCATGGCTTCAAACTCAACTATGAAGGTTGGTGTGTGAGGATGTATGGGAAGTGTCTCAGTGCTGTCCTCTGTTGTCAAGGGAAATTAATAATGTCAACCACTGTGGACACTTAATATATGGCATGCCAGGTACTGTAAAATTACTAAGCTCACAAAGTACTGCTTATGAGAGCACTCAGACAACAAATATCAGTGTTAAAGGTGTAATAGGTGAACTTTTATACCATAAGGTTACACAATTATTCAGTTCATTTCTTTTGAGAGGCTATTCAGATATTGAAAGAACTTCAGAAAAACTTTGATGTTGTGAACTTAATTCACCTTTCCCTCACAAACAGACAAGTTCATCCCTTTTCAACAAGGTAAGCTGTCAAACGTATTAGATCAAGAGAGAGGGAAAAGTAAAAAGTGTGGGCAGAGAATGACACAAAATGAGAGTACACTGAATGCTCTATATCAGTGGTTTCCAACATTTTTCCCAAGGGACCCCTATTTTACCAGTAAATATGTTGACAAGCCCCACGTTCTCTCCTCCCGGACAAAAAATATTACTTAGGAAAAATAAAATAGGCCTAGTACTTTTCAATTGTTTTGATCTTTCATATTCAATGCATAACAGTAACAGCAGAGAACAGTTAATGGGCTACATATTCATTGAAGCCAAACAGTGAGCATAATGTGAATAACAGTGTGTATTTTTTCTGAACAGATTATTTCATGTGAAGACTGCAATGAATCAGCCAGTCTTTCCTTTGTTTCTATGAACTTGTGACTTGTTCCCTTTCATACATAGGCTACAAAAAGGATGGCATTTAAGGTGAGCTTTGGGCTTGTAACTCTTGGGCCAGTGATGGGATGTCAGGTGTGATTTTGGTGAAGTCATTGTGCACATCAAGCTAGTTGCGTGTCTTTGTTTTGATGGAGACCTGAGCACTGAAACCAGTCTCTGATAGGTATGTTTTTGCAAAAGGCAGGATGAATCTCAAGTCTTGCAGTGACGTGGAATATAAGATATTCAATGTAAAATATTCCACATCCTCCTCTTTTGCGAAATTGGTTGGTGTTAATTTACATCTGAAAATCGAGATTTCATCTCCTCCTGAAGCTGCTCCATGTATATGTAATATCTCCGCCTGGTATGACGCTTAATTAGAAAGTCGTTTGTCCCTTCCCAACCATAAAACACTTTAATATCGCTACACTCACATGTCTGGGTGTTGAAATGTAACGTCGGATATTTTCGACGACAGAAAACCGAAAGTAGATCAGATATTTTGGCCGACTGTGAACATACGATCATTACGTTAACAGAAACAGGAGACAGGGCTGCAACCCTGGGACGACAAGCACACCTCAGTATATATATATATATATACATGTTTGTGTATATATGTATATGTGTGTGTGTGTGTGTGTACTTCGAGTACACTTCATGCAACTTTATACTTTAATATGACACAATACAGTTCAATACGTTTATGGTGATTGCCATATTGCAATGTGACACCCTCCATCCTCCATAAACACAGACCATGAAAAAATAATTAAATAGTGAAATAATTATATATGCTTTTTGTAAATGAAATTAATATATTTGTCCCTTACATAATTAATAAACTATTTGTGAATTAATTTCAGTATTTAATAAATTAATGGCACATTTAAAAATGTGTTTAATGCTTGTTATATTGATTGCAATGTGACACCCTCCCTTCATCACGGTGGAACTGCATTTGGACTTAATAATCTTCATGTGTGAAAATGCTGAGTATCAAAAATAAGTAGAGCTGAATACTGCAGTGAAGGTTGCATTTCATTATGTTTAGGTACTTCTCATCTGTGAGTTAATTCCAACACTATCTGTGAGCGATCGTCTTCAGCTGACTGTCAGCCTGTAGCGTCACATCTCATCCTCAGCTGCAGATGAGTTCAGGTGAAACAATGTTGTAAATTTTAATGAGACTAAATCAAGCTCAACGTTTCACTTAGTTTGCTGTAGTTTTCCAGTATCTCGCTTGTGTGTGGTGACCCATGTGTTAGAGGAGATTTCAGACTGGCCGTGCTGTACGTCAATCAACATACCTCTGATATTTTTTCAACAGCATGCGATCTACCCACACTACCTTTGCGATCGCCGTATTGGGCACATCTGCTCTATATTATACAACTGCAGAAACAAATGCATTTTGTGTTGATTTTAACCTTGCAGATGAACTATCTACCAGATTTGCATTTCACAGCAAACCTGTCTAATATAACCCATAAGATGTTTTTTATTAAGTAAAACTAAAGTTTTACAGTTTTTGGTTTTTATTTTGAATAACATTTACATATTTCCACAAAGAAAAAAATAGGGGTTACTTCCAAAGGTAACATGGCCTCTTTCAGGGGAAGCTCAAGTATCCTGTTTTGCCCTCTCCCTCTGGGGCCTGAGTAAACACCATGGTACAATTTTCACAGATAAAAGATGAGATATGAATGGTTGCAGCTTTGGTTAAAATTAGAACTCACTATGTATCAGCACCATGTCCTGAGTGCATTAAAGATTTCAGATTAGATTAGAAAAACTTTGATGTCCTCAATGAGGCAGTTAGTTCCAGAGCATAAAACAGAAAGCACAAAACTATCTACTAGGGGCACACACGTGACACTTAACAAACCAACAAAACAAACAAGCATATATTTATCCATTCTTTTGCTTTGAATATCAATTCACATGCTGATAGTACCGTCTGACCCACATTGCTCTAGTACATAAACAACCCTTGAATGTCTTTAAAAAGGACAAAGGGCAAGACATGAATTATGTTTCATATGTGAGTTTGAGAAATAAGGTATGACATGAAAAGTAATCCTATTTATGTAATGCTTAATTAGTAGTCATAAGTATTGCTTTATAATATTAGTATTATTGAATGTGGATTTTGGATTATTACACAATATAATGGAACTAAGACAGCATCAATGATGGGATTTTAAAGGAACTCTAAAATAGTGTGGAAATACAAAAGGGCGTCCATATTTAAAGCGGTATCTTGAATTGAATCAGGCACATACATAGTAAAGTATGTTCCATTCAAGGAAATGGTAGTCTGCATTCATGCCAACTAAACACTAGCTATTGTCTAATGAATTTTTCATATTGTATAGTTTGTGGTAGGAATGAATATGTTTATACAATAATTATTGCAGAACTTTTTAAGGTAAATCTGCAGTAGAAATGGAAGCATTGCACTAGTTACAGCCTTTCGTTATCATAAAATATTTACAAAAAATGTATTTGTTAAATAGCTAAAACAACTGGCTAAACAGTATATACCTTAGGAAATGCCAGAGATTATTTATTACAAGAGATGTTAACATAAGCCTCTTTCACAGAAGACATTTTGATAGGAAAAGCATAGGTGTAAATAAATGATCACTGAAATCCATGTAGTTATTTTAGTTTCAGTATCCTGGTATTGTGTATTCTGACTCACTGTTAACACCATCACAACGTAATGAGTAGCATTAACAATGGATCTTGAATAGCACAGAGCCATTGTTAATGCTGGTTAGTAACACCTGTTTTTCCTGCTATAAAAAAAGATGTATTGTAATGAACTAAAGCTGGTGTAATTTATCATATACTGTCAATTATATGTGTTAGTAAATTGTTATTCAGTAACTTACAGAAGTCAGCTTGTTTACATTCACATGCACTCACAGAGTGTTTGACACAGCTAGTTGCTGTTGAAAATGATACACTTCTGTCTCTTTGTGTCCCTCTACATCCCTCTATGCTCCTTTGTGCTTGTTTGTTTGTAGGTAGGCTGTTTCGTTGGTGGGTGTTTATCTTGTTGATCTGTTTGTCTAGTGTGCTGCATAATGACAATATCACTGACAATATAATTTAAACCAAGTGCCTTGGTTTAAGTCTGCACACATGCTGTGCCTGCGTTTATGTGTGTCTGTCAGTGTTTGTGCTACTTGTATGTCCAAACAGTTGTCCCAGATTTATGCTCTGGCACACAATTGTACTTGCTTCTTGGCCCATGTTCGTATTGTGTGATTTTTTGTGCGTGCACAACACAGAATGGGTTTGCTCTCGGTGAGAGCTTCCAGGGGACTTATCTGAAGACTGAAGAGCCCCTGCTGATCATACATTCAGATGTTTGACTCTGTGTGTGTGACAGAGGGGCAGTCAGTGAGACACAGAGGCAGACCATACTTGGCATTTGCAAAAATGCAACATTATGCTAATTAACTCTTCCATCTTTCCATATTTAGCATTCATACAGTCCATAACACACCGAGACTGTAAATTTATACACTCTAGCTGTGAGTCAGAGATTTTCATATAAGGAAATGATGATGGTTTGGACAGTTTTTGGAAAATCAACCTAGTCCGTGTAATCCTGATGCCTAAGCTGTTTCTGGAGCTGTTTCAGATTTTAGATTTTCACAGGTAATGCCTTCGCATTGTCAACAACACATTTTTAGAAGACCTACTCATCATTATTAGTAGAAGTGCTGTTTTCAATCACAACTCTGGCACAACTAGGGCTCTCTCTGTTCCTCATCGCCAATAATAGCTTTTTACTTGATACATATTTGTACGTTTTTGATACATTTATTGACCACTGCGACTGATAATTTTCAATTAAGTATGAAGTAAGTCTCCTCGTTAAAAGTTAAGTTTTTGCAATCATGTATAATCTAAAACTAAATAACAAAAAATAAAAACACAGATACTTATTATCATAAGGTATCATAAGGTCTAAATGCATTGACCTGTAATCAGACGCCTTTATCAAGTTAATACATTTTATACAGATTGTTCATGTGTAAATGAGCTCTTACGGTTACACTACTCTTCCCATGTGTAATGTCAGCTTTAAACCTGCAGTTTCATTTACCTCACAAGGCAAGAATCAAAATTAATGTAATTTATGTTTAGATATGTATGAACAGAACTCTTATTTTAACACAGAGATTTACATAGGATGGAGTCAATTCGACAATGAGAACAATAAACAGATAACTGGAGCATAAAAGTGAAGTAGGTATTTTTGCCAGATTTCTATGAGCCACAAATCTGGATTTACCAGTAGATACTGTATGTATGCTCCAACCATAACCATACAATAGACTGGGAATCTGTCCAGGATGTATCCTGTCTGTTGCCCAATCTCACCTGGGATTGGCTTCAGCACCCCATGACCCTTAGCAAGATAAGTAGTAAAGACATGCTCTAACGGTCACCTTTGGTCACGAGCTCTGCGGAGCGACCACAAGAATCAGGTTACGATCAAACTGAGTTTTGTTCACAATGGAGAGTTTTTCATTCCTACCTGGTTTGAGAATGCCCCAGGACTCTTACCTCATTAGCTCAGGAGCTGGAGAATGTGGACTGGGAGAAAGTGTCTGGTCTGCATTTCTTAGCCTGATGCCACTGCGCCATGTTGAAAATGAATTAATACCAATTATTAAGTATATGACTGATGGATTGCCCAATCTGGGATTTATTCGTTGATAGCTGCATAGGAACGAATTGGGCATTTGGCAGGGCAAAGGTACAGCAGTACAGCTCCATCCTTTCCTGCTTGGTGGGTTACACTTTGATGTGATTGGTGGACTCTTTCCTTTCTCTCTGAAAGCTGTCAGGTCTTAACTAATTCATGCACCAGCACATACCATACAGTGTGTATATGTGCATGTGAAACAGAGAGAGAAAGAGAGTGATGTATTATTTAAAATGATGTCAGAGGCAGTTTGATATTGTGCTGATGAGACAGAATCACTGATTATTACAGCACTTACACACACATACTTACTGTTCCTTCTCAGCAGGATCGTTAATAACGAATAATTCTTTTATTTCATCTTACTTCACCTCCCAGTCTTCATGGATGTCTTCTTCTGCACCACCTCATCCTCGTGCTTCTCATTTTTATGATTAGATGTTATCTTTATAGTGTCTATTATTACCTAAATTGGGAATAGTCTAGTAAACACTAAACAATATTGAAAAGTTGGAATAGAAAAGATAAATCGTGTCATGTATCTTAATCTATTCTGCTCTATGCCACTACTAATTTTCTCTTATGAAGACATTATACAGTATATAAACAAACATTTATTGATTTGACTTTGTGCACTGGATTTATATGACAAGACCTGTATCACACAATATCTTTACAATTTGAATATTGTATTATGGGGTTTTCCCTACGTTTTCAGAGATATTACTGTAAATGTTGTCTAGGTTCTGGGGTGGTGGTTCCAATTCATCTGGATCCAAAGTGGTTGTGCAGTGGTTGAATGAACTGCATTTGCTCAAGTGCTATATTTAACTATTGTTTTTTGAAGTATGTGCATTTCACTGAACATCAATTTAGAATTAGTGTTGCACTTTTTACCCCACTGCATTTATTTAGCATAGTATATTTGGATGCTAAAACATCTCCTAAAGTTTTCTCCTAAAATCTCCTAAAATGTAACAGTATTACATTTACTTACCTGTAGATTCTGACCATGGATGGTCAAAACCTGTGGATCAGCTGTCCATCTCACAGGGTCACATAGCCTTGACATCTCTCTTACATTTCCAGTAACATAATCCTGTGGTCCAGAATGAGCGGTGTTTTTCGTTACAGTGAGAGCGCTGAAGTTCGGTCTCTTCACCTGTACACAACTTACCGCAGGTGAAACCGTTACTGTTCCAGTTAGGTAAGCTGTAATCCATGGAGGGACTTTGTTCAACTTACATAATAACTCAGTAAATAAAAACAGTAAAAAAGTAAAAATAGCAAAAAAAAAAAAGAAAAGAAAAAAGGACAGAAAAAATTACCTTTAATATGTATTGAATTATTTGGTGTATGGTGTGCTGCAAAAGCACCGCACCTAAGCCTTTGTATGTTAGGGAAAACCCTGTATTAATGTAGCCATTGGACAATGTTGGAGTTTGTTTGAAGGTTGTAGATTGGATTTTAGAAGCATGTGTATATGTGTTAGCCATCTAACAGACATGAAACAGGCATATTTTGATCTTAATGGATCTGTGAGAGCAACCCACTTTGAATCTAAACACTTCTTCACTTTCTGTGCAATACGTGTAGTACCAAATGACATGTACTACAAAATTACATCTATTTGCTTAAACATTAAATATACATAGATTTTTCACATGTTGACGCCTGTGTCTCTAGATACATGGGCATACATAGAAACACTGCTCCCAGATGACATACCTCAGAATATGTTCTTCATCCTAGAACATGCCTCTGTATGACTAACAAGTGAGCTGCAATTTCACTTCACTTCCCTCATCCCCAACTTGTGTTCACCACTGTTTTCATTTCTACTGTCCTGTGCACTTACAATATCTCCACTGCTTGTTTTTCTCGTCTCTTAAAATGGAACAATAATACACCTACCGTCCTTTATACTTTACATAGTGCCTCAAGAGAAGCCATAAACAAAGACAAATAAAATACACAAGCGCGAGAAGAAAAGAAAATGTGTTCTGTGAAAAATGGTTAAAGGGGCAAGGCACACTCAGACTGTTTTATTTTTGTATTAAAGAAAAACAGAAACAACAACTTTCCATTTATTTGAAATCATTCTCCACACAAGAACCCATGATAGAAAAGTTTAAACATTTTTTATAATTTACATACCTTTATTAATAAAAAGAAAATCAAGAATTGAAATCTTTAATTTACAAGGTTTTTATTGTAGCAGTCCAAATTATGGTCAATTTCATGCTTTTTGTTTTAACTGTTATTATAAATCCCTAAATAGATCAGAAAAATACATTTTTTAAATTCTAAAATAGATTTACAATGCAGTAAAATATGCAAAAGTTGAAGTCTAGATACTTTCCAACTCTGTGGAAATCCATGGCCAGAACAATGTGTTACACAATCCATTTTAACTCTTGATTTATTTACCTTTGAACAAGTTAAGCTATTAATTTGTAATTGCATAATGTTTACCTTGTGAGCAGCAGGTATGGTTACGAACTGGTATTGAACACTGACACACACACACATTGCTCCCTCTGGCTCCCTAAAACATGTCAGTTGCCACTAGTATTTTCTTAAACCAGGTTCAGAAGCATCAAGGAAGTGTAATGCTTTAGTTAGAGCTGGATTTAATTCCTTTCCACATTAGAATTCAGTAAACAACTTCTTTACCATTAAGAAAAGTTTACAAAATTTTTCATATTATGAGCAATAATGTTTCAGGCTCGATAAATCTTTTTCGATCACTGCTGTAAACACAAGTCAACAACATCCTGATGAATCTGGTCAGGCAGCTGATATGTGCTCCTGCAGCTGATGAGGAAATTTTTCAGTTAAAACTGAACTAAAAATGACTCATGGGGCTGCAAAACATTTGCATCTATATTTAAAAACAGCCATTAAAGGAGCATTCCACCATTTGTTTCTCTGAGTCTCTGATCCCTTATCAGCACTTGAGTGATTGATTTCGACTCTAGTCTCTTTGACTTAAACATGATCTGAGTATAAAAGTCAAGTGTGTGT
>JAUBNQ010000003.1:8705721-8741129 GCA_032353495.1 Ctenopoma kingsleyae
TCAGCACTTGAGTGATTGATTTCGACTCTAGTCTCTTTGACTTAAACATGATCTGAGTATAAAAGTCAAGTGTGTGTGTGTGTGTGTGTGTGTGTGTGGGAGAGAGAGAGAGAGAGTGAGTATGCTTACATCTGAAGTTATGCATCAGTGGTGTCTATTGAACAAGCGTGAACAGTGTTTGGTTGTGTGTGTTTATGCATCCGAGCTTCCCTGTCTGTGTGATTGAGCTTCTGGCTGCGGCTGCACTGATCTTTATCGAGGATACCTGAGGGGACTGACGATATCCACTCCTCTATCATCCCTCCATCTGTCTGCCTCTTTTCTCACTCTCTGTCATTCAGTGTTTCTCTCCTTCCCTCAATTCAACAGATGAATCCATGTCAGTTAATGGCATCATGGGAAATAGAAGGTGACCCTAATAGTGGAGGGTTATAATACCTTTTGGAGGTATGTCTGAATTATGTGAAATTAGAGAGGGAAAGAAGGAAGAAAAATAGAAGAAGGGCATATAGTATATAAGGTATAATGATAAGCTGAGAGTAGAAGAGAATAACAAGTTAAAGGGAGGATTGAAAGAAAGACAACTGTAGGAAAAAGAAGAGAATATAAAATGAGAAAAGTAAATCTGTACTGAGAGATAAGCAAGGAATAAGGAATAGAAGAGGACAGAATGTAATGTGCTATTTGCTTTCTAGTTAAACAGCAGAAATCAATGCTGATTGAAAGCTGTGCATGAGAGAGTGAGGTGTGTTTACAGTATGTGTGAATGCAGCTCCTCACTGTTCCAACCACTGCAAGGTCAACTTCAACACAGGGGCATCAATCAAAACTCACATACACACTCAGTGACAGCAGATGTGAGGAGCAGATCATATGAAACTGAATTTTGATGGGAAATATGTCTGTTTTTGAATTCATGTCCCTGTCTTCCTCTTCTGAACTTTCTTTATTGCTATGGATGGGGAATAGAACAGAAGTGTATCAACACAAAATGAAAGATAATGAATTATACAAATGTATTTGGAACTTATGTATATCCCTATAAATCAGCGATTTTGGATTTCTGACCATTTTCTGTAGTCATAGTGTCACACAACATTTTTAACACATAAACAAAGTAAGCCACAAATTATCTAACAAACAGAATAGGTAGGATAGATACTGAGATTGTAGGGTGGCAGTAGCTCAGTTTGTAAAGCAGTCATCTACAAACCCCAAGGTATGTGGTTTGATTCCCGGTGCCAACTAGTACTAGTAGTAGTACTGCCAGCATATACTGCCTGGCAACTGCCCAACCACAATTTCCCCAAGAGGATCAAAAACATATGTCATTATTATTATTACAAGTACAAGTAGCTAACATTAGAGTAACAGATAATGAGTGATCTTTTTCAGAGTTTTACAAAGAGAAGTGGGACTGTGAAAAGAAAGTGACACTAGCTTTTTAGGTTGATCATTGTATATAATTTTATAATAGTATGGTACAAAATAGCTGCCAAATCTCGCAGTGTCAAGTCTCCAGTGGCTGTCCGCACAATGTATCAAACTGATGTCTGGATAATGTAATTACAGGAAATGGCTGCCAAACATCTAAGTTTCTGGCTAGGCAGGATACTGTAGGTGGCTCGCATCACAGAAGCCCGAATGACAATGACAAATTAATGTGATACCTGGATTAAATGCACTAATTTGAAAATAGATTTATATTAAGAAGCTGCCAAATGTTTTATTGCCTGGAAAGGGTAGGTGCCTAATACAAAGACTGTCCAAAAATAGTGTCTGATACTTGGATAATTAGAGTGAAGTGAAAAAGTCTTTCAGTGTCTAGATTGGCAAGATACAAGTTTGAGATTAAACGAGGTGCAGTAAATGATATATTGACCTCATATCTGAATGATATGAAAGACCTTAATGGTGGAGCTATACTGAATACTTGCCAAACCCCTCTGTGCTGAGACAGGATAGAAATTACATCGAATGATATAGTGATTTGATATTCAGGTCTGTCAGACCACCACAGGCGACCTGACTAAAATATAGCCTATCCTGGTACATAGGTATCAGTGTGTATAGATGTACGCTTATGTGCCTCAGTAGTATGTGTCTCTGAGTATGTGAGTGTGTGTTGATAATACAGCCTAGTGACCAATGTCAGTCCATTATTCAGCTTTATATCAGCCAACCAATCAAACGGCCTCCCTTCAGGGTCACCACCTAAGCCCATCCAATCAGCTCCTCTTGCCAAACAGGAAGGAAGGTCACCTGATTAGCATAACCAGAAATTCAGCAGGGTCATGCTGACATGGCAGTTTCTGATGCCATGAGTCAGACAGCTCTCAGAGATGGCATTTAGACAAACGTGTCCCTCAACACTGTCAGCCAATCAAAGAGGATTTTCACCAATAAAATGTTATAAAGAACATTGACATAATGATCTCAAGCCTATTGAGCTGATTCTCATCAGTAGATTTCATTATTTAAGGGCAGCCATTTCTCAATATTTAATCATCTAATTAATAGTTAAAATATCAATCAGCACTGGAATCTCCAGCCCCTGTGCTCTGCTTACTATCAGCAGAGATTTTATTATTTGACTTTCCCACTGCTTTTAATATCTTAACTAGTGTCTCCTAAGAAGTAAAACTGCAGTATAACAGTGGAAGGTACGTTAACACAGCAGTACTAGAATTGTTCAAGAACAGTTAGTACATTGGATTTGTTTTTTTCCCTTATAAAATGTTGTGGTTTAGAAAAGTTTCTTCACAGTGAATAAGTTAACATAAGCTGTAATACCCAGATCGTTGTTGATGGATTTTTTCCTCTCATTTGACACTACTTTCTGTGAAGTACTTTCCTATTTAATAAATAAAGATACCCACCTACAGGTTTTATCATAGCATGAAAGCTTACAAATCCTCTTATGAGCTTCTTATGGTGTTGCTTATTTGACATTTTACATATTATAAATTAGAATTCTAATGACTTGTTTCCATTAAGATGTTTTCAGCTGCCAGTTCTTATTTTATAATTTAAAACATTGTTGCTTCCATGCAAAATGTTTTCAACAGATTTTAATACTGTTAGTAAAATGGGACCATGTGGACGTATATTGGTGTTTTGATTTCAGTGAAGTAAGTGTAACAGCATAAAATTACAATGACAGAAAAGGCTTTCTTTAAACCTTTAGGGAAAATATTTTTAACACAGTTTTGATCATAGTCAGTTAACTTTCCATGGAAAAAAAGTAAGTGAATCTCATTAAAAAATAACTTTTTTACTAAGCATCACATAGGTGACAGACATCACTGTGCAATGTATCTGTCTGGTATACTTGATACTTGCAATTGTTGAAGTTTTGTCCTATGATGAAAAGAACAAATTCTTTACAAATTGATTCTCTAGTGACTATGAACCCACAAGAATGAATACGCTAACAGACACAAGAACAGTTCCATCATATACTTTGAATGGAAAATGTTAGTGTTGTGTAGAGGGAACGCATGTTGGTTTGCAGTTGATGTTAGACAGTAATGGTACAAAGACGAGTCACAGAGGAGAAGATGACAAAGAGGCTTGAGATGAAAGAAGAACTGATTAAAAGGGACAAGATGGAAACCAGTTGGAAGAACTGAAATAGGACACCGGCCAGCTGCTTGGGTCCTCAGTGTATCTCAGTATAAAGGCCTTCACCATATAATACTTTTTGCTATCTCTTCAGAAAAAATAATTTTGAAATACAGTTTTGAATTTCCTGTTGGTCAGCCATTGGCTCACGATGCAAAAATTGTACTGGATATGGTTCATATCCTAGCCAAACTGTTGACAGAGGACAGATTCAGATGAAGGGAATATTCCACTCATATTATATTATTTAGCTATGCAATAAGTTTAATTTAGGCTTATTATTTTACATTTTTTTGATAACTGATCGTGTTTGTGTGCTCATCCATAAAGACGGTATGCTGATCTGAGTTGTGGCACAAAAATATTGTTCAAGTGTATTATTGTTGTAATTATTGTTACCAGAGTTTATCACCCAGGACATTTTGTACTGTTTTAAGACTTGGTTTTAGGGTTATAAATATAATCAGTTTATGTTAGCATTGGGGTTACGCATTTAATTGCGATGGTTATGTCAATGAGTGCCCTCACAATTACTATAGTAGCTAGCTGTGTGTGTGTGTGTGTGTATATATGTGTTGGTATCTGTCAGTCAGTTTTCCAGGAGGTCTAGTGATGTTAAATTTAATAAGTCATGCTACAGTAACCACAGCTATTAGATATCACACACATGCTGGCATACACACCCATAGAGCTAGCTAGCTCACCTTAACAGTGCATTCAAGCAACACACACACACACACACACATATATGTTATCTGCAGAAAATGATGACTCTTACAGACATATTTGAAGTTTGTGTGTTTATATTAAATATGCACAATATTTCTAAAGATCTGAGGCTCTAGGACACCTACACAGGGACTGTGTCTACAGGCATTTATCTGTACATGGGTTACCTGTTAATGTTTTATACACCAGTTAACAGCATTAACTTTGCATAGACCTCCTTTGTTGTCTGCTCACTTTGTGTCAGTTTGTTTCAGGACAAGCAATAGCTCTGTCTGAAGGTATTATAAATAGGCTGTACAGTATAAAAGTGACAACACTAAAAGCTGCACTGGTGACACCTAGAGACAGCAGTGTACAACATGGAATGTCAAATGAAACATAATCTTTTACAAAAAAAAAAAACATGAGGAAGAGATACAAAATACAGTACATTAAAATAAAACTAATTAAAAAAAACCCACTATATTCACCCAAGCAATCATCAAATCTGGTCGAAAACCAGTCTTCCTAAGTGCTTTACTGCTTTACAAAGTGGTCAGCAGGGTCCAATCTTTAAACCACTAGTTGTACACAGAGTTGCTCTCTGTATTGCTGTGATGGAAACTGTCAGGAACAGGATATAAGATGTAATGGGCCTTGCAAAGAAGGAGGTCTGAAGAGGAGCTTCATGTGATTACACTGATTAAGCATCTTTTTCGGGTTTACGGAACTTCAAATTTGCTTTAGTTTGTCCCTGAAGTATCAAAAGACTTTCATTTTCCCAGCCGTTTTGGTATTTGGTGATACCCGTGTTTGGAAACAGAACTTGGTGGCCCCATATGCCACCACACGTGTGCCAGCACAAAGCGTGCTGTGCGGCTGACTGCCATTTGAATTTTGTCATGTAGGGTGACAAAACTGCCGGTGTGCATTTAAACAGACTCCTTGCAGTATTCATATACACAGCATGCTAGGGAGACAGTGAACACTGCCATCGCACTATGCTCTCATGGATCAGTGTTCATAAAAGCCTAGTGGTGTTTAACAGTATTTATAAAGATTTGTGAAAATCTCTACATTTTTATATGTTTTGTATACATGAACTGTAGTCATTTTGATGTGATGGTCATGACAGAAAGACCAAACACTAAAAGCAATAATTATTGAATTAATGGGATCGTAAATCTATACCACACTTCATGTGGACATTGAGATAGACCAGTGTGTGGGTTGGATAAACAAGAATATCAAAACAGCTCTGTTACAGCATTTTCTTTGTTACTCATCATCCAAGATCTGTGTATATCTTAAAAAAGCCTAAAACTGCTGCGTGATTCACGGCAGAACCTTTCCAGATGTGTGATGTATCCTATCCAGGTTCTCAGCTGAATTTTTAACCCCCACAATGACATAATTAAGCAGCACCGCCTTGTAAACGCCCCCCAAACAATCTCCTCGCAAGCCTGTTACAATACTGTATTGATCTGCCATGTGGAGCAGTGCAGTTAGATACTGCAGAGTGTGTGAGGATCTGAAGTTTCTGTCAAATCAAAAATCCTCAGTGTATTGTACCAGAGACATTATGGCTCTTTCTTTTTTGTCAGTGATCTCCATTGTAAACATTAACGCTACATGAATCCAGAAAACTCCAGCAAAACTCTGGAACACGGTGAGGGGAGTTACAGAGAAATACTTAGTGGTTCACCCTTTTTACGAAAACTGCTCATGGTTTGGGTAAATATGTCTGATGTTGTGTAAAACAGCAGTAACAAACTGTTTGGTAAAGCTGCTTTATATGATCACATCAGTTCTTTAACTACAAGTGCAAAATTCATCAACTTAATAAAAGAAGGAAGAACTCTCAAACTAATGAGATCCTTTAGAGTGAAGACGTGACTGTATAGAATTTTGCTTTGAATTTAGTAACTAAATTTAGTAATTTACAGAACCCGAATGGTAATTGGTTGTGTCTTCTTGTAAGTCGCTTTGGATAAAAGCGTGTGCCAAGTAAAGTACAGTAAAGAATCACCGCTGATACAGACGCAAGGACAAGAGCAGAGCAATGCACATTTGATTAAAATAACTGCATCAGCATGTTAGATTTTAATTCAACTTTCTGGATTTATTTTATTATGTTTTATTCATTATCAGGCCTACGTATTGTGAGTGACCATACATATGTCTGTGTGTCAGCTCAGATGCCATTCCTGTAGCCTCTACTTGATACCACAAGAGATCAGGAAAAAAACTAAATTAATTAGGCAAATGCATTATAATAATGGAAAATATTTTCATACTGACAGAAATTTGAGGCCCTACCATGAGAAATTCTCTGCATGTCACTGCTAGTGAGCATCACAGTCGGCTTTCTCTGCCATGCATATGCATAAACAGATTTCTAATCAACTTTTTACAAGAGCATATATGCATGACAAGGCGCTCAACACTCGCCACTCTACCTGAAAGAGGAGATCATTACACAGGGCAATGCTGCCTCATTGTTAAACCAAGTCCACCCAAAATCTGATAAAAAATGAAAACAACATAAAGCCTTGTCAAGTGACTATATGAGATACTTTTTGCTGCGTATTTCTATAATTCAGACAGTTGACACTGTAAAAAGAAGCACAGTCTTTTTACCAGAGAAACAAGATTTCTCTGTGTAACCTGGTAACTTAAATGCATGTAAACACTGTGAATTAATCTTTAACAGAAATACTGAAAATTAAAGCTTTGTTTTCAAATTAACATGTACTGTCAGGCAGCTGTTCAGCAACGATTTCCCAAGGGGATCAATATGTATGACATTAATAAAAACATAGCAATGAAGAGAGACTTTTTAAAACCTAAGTCATCAACAGATTACTTATAGTTATTGATAAAAATTTAACCTGTGCTTTTAAATAGGCTGTGTGAATGATAACGGTATGGGGTAGTGACATCATTAAAGGTCTATGATAATCTAATAATTCTGTAATAATCTATAATAAAACTATGTTAATCTCGCCTAAACATGTAAAAATGAAAAGTGTGCTGTATCTACACAGCCCTGGCTCCTAAAAATTCTGTTCCTATAAGATGAAACTGCAATCCCGATTACGTTTTGATACAGGACATATTTGCGACCCGATTACATTTTCTGTTAACGTAATGATCATTATATCCACAGTTAATGTAAATGACAAGTCGCAAATACGTTGATACTGAACGTAATAATGAAATGTTCACAGGTAACGTATTTTTGTCCGCCAAAATATCTGATCTACATTCGTTTTTTTGTTGTTGTTTTATGGTTGGGATCAGTCATCACAGCAGTGGGTTAGGATCAGGAAGAGACTGTGAGCTGGTCAATGGAGAAAAATGTGACTTGCATTAAAAATGACACCAAAACACGATCTTTTTTCTAACCCTAACCTCAGTACTTTTCTTGCCTAAACCCAACCTCAGTGGGGACTTTGGTCTCAGACTTGTATCTCTTGCATGTCAGTCTTTCGCAGTAAACGACCTCCATCCTCCCAACCACCTCCTTGCAAATCGCTTCACTTTAATGAATGTAGCGCGTCATTCATTCATTCACAAAAATATGTTTCAGTACAACGTGACAAGTACATTCTACAAAAACGTAATCGTAATACGTCCTGTAAACAAAACGTAATCAGGAATGCAATTTCTTAGCAGACACGGTTGATCTACAATACATCATGTATAGCTACAGTACAGTTCATGCATTGGTTTATGCGTTATGGAATTGCATGAATAGGGCTTAAATGGGGTTGGTTACCTTGGAATGTAAACACCAACTACCAGGCAACAGGTGAAGGACGATAGCTGAAAATTGGCTGAAAACTGGCTGTCAGTGTCATCAAATAACCGCCACTTCTGTACGATTCCTTGCTCTTTTACATCTTCTCTTCTCTTCTCTTTTCTTCTCTTCTGTTCTCTTCTCTTCTCTTCTCTTGGTCAAGGTCAGAGTTTTGTTCACTAAATACTAAGACTGACTCATCCTGACACTGGATGGTTGTTAGAACCCTTAGACAAAAGAGGGGCGATAGACTGAAAGACAAAAGAGAAGATTTTGAAAGAGAATAACCTATGTGTATGTGACAGAGAGAGAATGAGTGTGGTGGTATTGATCAGCACAAAGGCTTTCTGAGAGGACACACTCATTTACTCGGTTCTGTTCAGTGACAGCTATGGCATCCGATAACCTGAAATCTGAAAACCTTTCCTGCTCTCTCTCTGTCTGTTGCTTCCCTTAATGGATATTGATTTAGTTTTAGGATCATACAGTAAGTTTCTATCTATTGCACCAGTTGTGTCTTGCTAACCTCTTCTGCTTCTAAACTCTGTCTCCCTCACAACCTTTTGAGGTGAACCTCTAAGGTAAATCTCTCCAGATGACATTAGTGTGAGTCTAAGTGCAAGTGTGTGTGTGTGAGTGCAGGTGTGTGTCTGTGAGCATGTGTCACGGTGCAGTGCCACTTTAGTAGAGTGACAGTGATGTCAGACACATAACGATTTTCTATTGGCTGTTGGCCCTTGAGGCCTAACGACCCATTATTGATCTGACCAATTAGCATTCACACCTTTAATTAATACTGAAGCCTGATGTGCACACACGCAAGCACACACACACACACAGACTTTTAATTAATAGTGAGGAGAGTAGTGGCTGTAAGAAGAGATAAGAGAAGAAGAAAGGGAAGAGGCTGGGAGGGAGAGATGGACATGCAAGACAGCAGTTAAGGATCAGTTGGAGAGAGAGGAAGTCAGATCAGGACCCCGACTTAAATCTGCACAGCCTCTTAATATAAGGACTAATGGTGTAGGGGGGCTTAATGGTGTGCTGACTGTTAAGAATTGAAACAAGCTTTGTATATTATAAATATATGTTAAGTGTGAATATTGGTTTAATATTTTGTATCCTATTGTGGACATGAGCAAAATCAGTATGTCCTGCATGCACTATTATATGCTAGTAAATAAAATAATGACAGGACACATGCTGGACACAAAGATTATGCAGTCAGTTGTATTTTCCAGCAATGTGTGTGTATCAAGATCATAATACTCTATGATCATATATTATGACCAAATATCTTGTTGCATTGCTTTAATATAAAAATCATCTACAGTAAGTCAGTTTAAAAAAACTGAGCTCTTTAAGGTCAGATCAAATGATAGCAGATATCTTTCTGCTGTAGCTTCTACAAACACTGGCCTAAGCAAACAAACGAAGCTATGATCTTATTGCTGTAAACAAAGAATAATTAGGAAAAGAAGAGCATGTTTGCTATTTAGATTTTTCTTTGCTTGTACGTACTGTATGTGGTCTGAATTTCTGTGGGCGAGATGTCTTTAGAGGGAAATCTAATGGTTTATTGAACCATGTCTGAGAGAAACATTGATCACCACATCAAGGAGCTATAACCACACTGACACAAACACACAGAAAACACACATTTATCCCTGTATATACACATGCAATGACATGCATGCGCACACAGGAATTAGAGCAAGCAAGCATACCAGTGAAGTGAAGGTAAAGGACTTTTAATTGACTTCCCCATGTTCCTTTGTGAGCAGTCAGACCATTGTTACTATCTACTCATTCAGTTACCGAAGTACGGAAAGACTGAAATCTAAGTATCAACATTTCTAGATTCAGTTTTATCCACAAAAAATAGGTTATTGTCTTCCTCCAAAATGACTGCATTTCTGTGTTTTACTCGGTTTCATTATTACATCATTACATCCATCGCATCCTTCCCTAGTTGATTACAATTCTGGATTTCTGTTAATACTCAATACAGTTTTAAATGAGGTCAAACTGTGTACTTATTAGTATCATTGATTAACTAATTTTGCATGCACAGTGGTGCACAAAATTATGTATATTTGACACTGAGTGGACCAGTATCATAAAATGGTAGATAGCGAGTAAGGGGTCAATTTTAGATTAAACAGCTGTGGTTAAGAGAAAGAAGATTTGACAAATATTATCCAAATGCCTTTAGTTTCATTTCCTTAACACTAGTATTTCCTCTGTGTATTAGTGTTTTAGTTCAGCAGTCAACTGCCCCAGTGATCTCACACCAGTGGTCAGTTTTTATTGCCACATAAGCTGGTTCTGGCTCGAATAATTCAGTGTCAGGTGCCATCTATATACTTTACATGTAATCACCAGTATGGACATCATGCTTCTTGAAGCCACTGCATAAATGTATCAAAGACCATTATTGTTCACACAGACCAAGGCAATCCTCAAAACTGCTTTAATCTTCAGGGAGAGTGTTGAGTATGTGTGTTTGATTGTCTGTGTTGTTGTGAGTGTAAAAAACACAGAGACACGTTAGTGATCTGCTGCTCTGAGTCCATAATGTTTGATCTCAACTAGAAGCTAAATTATTAGCAACACAGTTGTGTGTGTATTAATACATCCTCATAGCTGCGAAAATGATCTGATGCTTTGAGCAATGTTTACTGTATCTCAGAGCTCTTTAACTCTCGCTCAGAATCTTTCTCTGACATACAGTGCACACCTTCTGCTGCCATTTTGTTCCTGTTTCCTCCATTAGTGTTTTCACAATTTCTTATAATTACACCATCAATAAGCAGCTACCAGCAAAAGTGGCTTCTTTGTGTTTGAGAATGTATGAATGTGTGTGTGTGTGTGTGTGTGGTCTGTTATTCAACTTACGTCATGTCCTTGACTCTCTTATAAGGGTCCTAGAAGACAAAAAGAACAAATCATTTAACGGCTGTTTTGAATGTTGATTCCCACTTTCCCTTCTAATATCACTAAAAAAGCTAATACGGTGTGGATAAGTTATGGTTTGATAGCTACAGTGGTTGGCTGAGGATATGCAAAAACAGCATAACATCATATTTAGAAAAAGCCAACAGTAAGACCCTAAACTCAGGTCACCAACTTGACTCCTGCACCCTTTACTTTTAACCTAACTACACAGAAGAAGCATTATTCTTAGTGTTCCTACATCAGAAATTGAAACAGGACACTCCAACCTTTTAGCAAGTGACCTCCTTTACACAGTAAATTTAACTAGAAATGTGGAATTGCACATTTGTATTTTGATTTAACCTTTGCTACACATGCTGTCTGAGATATGACCAAGCCATGACTTAGTCCTTTAGAAGTCTGTTAGACAAGAAATGTATTTTGGAAAGTGATTAAAACAGACAAATTGTGCCAACGTCATCTAGTTGTCAGTTTTAACAAAATGCGGAGTTGTGATGGAGCATTTTGGAACTTTGAATGTTGAGTGGTCATGTAATCACACATGAAGTGGATGATTGGTTTGTAAACAAAAACCAGTATAAAACCAACTTCCCAACATAACTTGCTTTCCCTGCTGTTATCTGCAGAGGTGGAATGTGGTCATTATCTTCACACATGTACTGCAGAGTGTACTATTTTTGGGTACTTAGGTCTAAATTATGTATTTCCTCTGCTGAAAGTTTTAAACTTTACTTAATATTGGAGACTTTTTTCTAACAAAAACCTAGATATTTTTGTTACTTGTTTAAGAAGTACTTCAGTTTTTGTTAACTTAAGTTAATTACTATTTATGTATCTTGCTGGTGCTTCTGTCATGCTTTGCCACAGGGATTTGACTCAAGGGAATTTATTTGTCTGGAATAAAATGAATTCAGTAGTAGTCTTACCCCCTGCCGTTCCTCTTGTTGGACTGAAAATGGAGATATAGGAGGCCAGAACTGAGTGTGTTTGTTGTAATGCTTTCGTTATTGCAGTCTTGCCAGCACTCTTGTTATGAAGCTGTGTGTTTTTAATGTCATGGAGAGCCAGTAGACCTGAAGAGCAGATGCTACAGTAGTTTTAACACACTAATGTACTTTTGGTTGAACATTAATTTTAGTTCCCCATCTCTTAACTATTGTTGCATAACCATAAATAATGTGTGCAGATGCATAAGGATATGAGTTTGTGCATTATGTCACTGCATCTTGGACACCTGCTTCTGTACTTCCTTCCCATCCATCTTCCATTTTGCTCAGCACTTGCATGATCCTTAGTAATGGTATTTTCAGTGACATTTTACATTTTATGCTGTTAATGTGCTCGTAGAAGAAGGTGTCACAATTTTCAGATGGCGGATATCTCATCTTGGCATTAATCTTTTCATAGTAAAAACCACACAGCCATGTAGAATAATTCTTATTATACCATTTGTGATTGTTGAGCTGTCTGTATTAGAATTTAAGGAAATTGCCTGAATCTTAGTATGAGTGACAGTTGCTTGACAGCTCTGCAGTAACTTTCTAACAACGGAGGAATTATTTTAGGACAAATAAATCCACTGTCAATATTAAAATATACATGGATATAATATATAGTTGTGTGCAATTGGCACAAAAATTCCATTTGTATTAAAACAAAAATATTTTTATGTTTTCAAAACTGCAATGTAACCTATAAAACCTGAACTAAACTTTTTTTTCCCCATGAGTATGGCAAAGTCAAGGTCAGACAATATAATGTGCAGATGTTCTAAAACACATGCCTGATGGGTATTTTAGTCACATTTACACAATCCTGCTTGCTTTCCCTTTGTATTTAACCTTGATCTTAAAGCATGTACAGCAGTTAAGCTGTTTGCTGCATGTTAGATACTGTACTGCATATTCATTTCATACTCAAGATTCAAAAAGCTTTATTAATCCCACAGGGAAGTTGCATATACAGTAGGTGTATATTTATATCTACAAATAAATAGAAATTTTTGCAAAAGAAATTTAAAACCTGGTTGAGCTTCACTCACAAACAGTTTAAAAGCATGTTCCAAAAGTCATTTTCAAGTGATAAATTCTGTCACTTGCATTTTTGTTTTTTTGTTAGGGACATATTCAATTTAAACAGCTTAAAGCATTTAGGTTCATAAAAAGACTTGGTCAAAGTTTTGAATACAACTGACTTGGAAATTGATAACCAGTGAAACCTTTCATAGATCAATATTCCCCAGAACACGAATACGTTTGTTATCTGAGGACTCATTCATCAGTTCTGCTACAATCTTTACAAACCTTGTATCTTTTATGGGAAATGTCTTGAAAAATCATTTTTCAGGTGTAGCTAATGGAAATTCATGTACATGGTTTCTTTTAACAATTTCTGTGGTTCAGCATCAATTCCGTTGCAGTTTAAAACTTACTCCATCTTTTATAGAAGTTACTGCTGACGGAGGTGTAAAACCTCTAAACTCATTGAATCATCTCTCTCTGTCTGTGCATCTCTATCCTATTTCTGTCTCCCTCTCTGTCTTTCTCTCTGTGTCTGCTGTCCTTCACTCCCCCTCTAAAATCTTCCAGTCTGCGGTGTCATCTGTCTCACTAAAACTCTGAGAGCATGGCAGTATTTTCTCTTTTTTTTTTTTTTTTGCACTTTGCTTTTTACCCACTACTCACTTATTTTCTCCCACCTCACTTCTTCCCTCTCTGTCTTCTTCTGTTTCTGTCTCTTCTTGGACTGAGTGTAATTGCTTATCTTGGGAGAAATAAAAGTCAGGTAAATGGTGTGTGTGTGTCTGTGTGTGTTCGCATGCTAAAAAGACTAGCTGTATGCTGGTGTCTGTTCTGTACACAGACCTATGTGTGACACTATGTGTGTGTGTGTATAACAAATGCAGATAGTTCTACAGATGGGCTATAAAAGCAGCAGCTTGTAATGAAGCAACTGAGACTGAAATCATGGTTATGGTAAACTGGGGAAAAGCAGTGATAGGGATAGAGAGGCAGACATAGACAGATAAAAAGAGAGTAGAGAGGAAGTAGAAGTGAGGGAAAGAGAGAATAAATAAGAGAGAGCAGGCAGCAATAAACCATGAAAAGGAGAATGGTGTAGCCACTGGCTACTGCATAAACTAGTGTAATAAAACTATGTGATGTTCGCTATAAACTAGGCAAAGAAAGTAAGGTAGAACGGTGGGATGGATAGGAGTGATACAGTGGTAAAGCTGAAAGAGAAGAAAGATATAGAGGGAGAAGCAAAGAGCTGGCATGTCATCAAAGTTTTTAGTTGAGGAGGAGTGTGACGGGAGGAGACACTGAGGGAACGGGGCGAGAGATTAGAAAACAGGGAATATGGGAATTAAAGATAAAAAAGAAGGGCCTGAAGAAGCCAAAACAGATGGATAAAAGGAGGCAAAAAGAGATAAAAGATTGAAAATGAACCATAGAAAACCATAAAACTCAGAAGATGGGTGATGGGGAAAAAGGTAAAATGGCTTAAGAAGAAAGTTTTTTTTTCCAATAAAGTGAATGTGAATGCATATATACATATGTCTGTGTGTGTATGTGTTGGTGAGAGTAAATGTGTGTCTAATAGGACACTGAACAACAAACATCCCAACACTGAGTGGGGCCACACTGACTGGCAAAATCAATGGGCCAACAGGTCACAACACTAGGCCAACCTGACAGCCAATTACAATACAGCACAGGGGGTCGCCACAGTGATGGATGACCCAGGTTTTGTGTGTATATGTGTATGTGCATCCGTACTGTAGTGTGTCTTGTCACTGTATGTTTCCTAACTATTTGTCTGTGTGAAGAAAAGGAGGATGGGGCTTGAGAATCATCTATCAGGGTTTTTAGCAAAACAATTTCTGTTTTTCTGATTTCTTTTCTTGTAAAAGTTGTCTATGCATTTATAAGCACCAGGATTAAATAAACCATCTAAAGAAAACCTTAAACAGAAACTTTATATCAGGTAATTGCAGCAGATGAGGGATGCTTGATTTTTGTTGTCTTTTTCCAATATAAAATAATTTAGAGGCAAAGTTATTAGAAAGTTATTTCTTTTTTAGTTATTTATTTTAGTTTATCTATATTTTATTTTTAAATGATCTGCTGGCTTTTGATCTAGTGAACCTCATCGCATTTAAAATTAATTCTAATAATAAAAAGGTATCAAGTTTTATTTAAAGCAACCTGAAAGACTGTGGTGTGTGTCTACTGAGATGTGCGAAATGTCCACATAATCCTTGGAGTAATCACCAGCAATGTGGCTACAATGTGAGTGGAGTGTAATTGAAAAGGTATGACAATAAAATTGGAGTATAAATGAATCAGACCACCAATCAAAGAGTCACTTTGAGAGATTGTTTCATTTGCTGACATCAAATCTTGTCTAACCATTGTCTGCTTTGTGAATAATGATTACACACTTTTACCATTTGCATGGAAAAGTTTCCCCTCAAGCTGTACTCTAGTTTGATATTTTAGGATTATTTTGCATATTTTCAAGGTTTAAGGAGGAATGTACTGTAAGGTTTCCAGACTTTTTGGTGGCATTTTAAGAAGTAGTGCAGCTCTGTCTTCAACCTTTCATTTGGGATCATACTTAATCTTACTGCACTACTGTTGGTCCTTTCTTTCTTCCTCTCCTCTTTAACTTTATCCATTCAACTCTCCCTCGCTCCATCTGTCTGAGTAGTTTCATGGTTCTATCTGTCACATAGGGCAATCTCTGTCTCTCGTTTTCTTTACCTCCCCCCTTTCTGTCTCTCTGTGTTCTTGCTTCCCCATTCTCTCCCTTACCCCACTCCCCACACCTATCTGTCTGAATAGTTTCATAGTTGCATCAATCAGGTTCAAACAATAATGCCAGAGTTGGTCCCCATTCTCCCATCTGCTTCCTGGTTTATGGCTTGTAATACCCCTTCTCTCCCCCCTCTCTCTTCCTATGTGTGTGTGTGTTTGTGTGAGTGAATCCTATAGACGTGCATATGTCTTAGGCAGAAGACTGTAAATGTGCTTCTTATAGAAAGAATAATGTGATTAACTATAAACCCTTTTCACATTGCCTCACTTCTTACTTTGAGTCTGAGTTTACCTACATGTATGAGCTTAACATCCTGGCAATACTGTATGTGTGCTTCATATAAGACTTACAGTAGACTTTGTGGTCATATGTACACTACGTTTGGACATACATAGGCTTTGCCATCTTTTCCATGAAAAGATACATGTCTTCAGCTGTGTTACCATCATTGCAAAATGTTTTTTTAATGATCAGTTATTCTCTTAATTTAATAAACGTCCATTAGCAAACATAATGTGCTATTTGGAAGACAATACTAATGTTTGATGATTATAGGCCTCTGTATGTTTATGTAGATATTCCTTTAAAAGACAGTTTCTATATACAATAGTCATTTTTAATATTAACAGTGTCTACACTGTATTTCAGATTAGAATTTGATGTTAAAAATTTTTCAAAAACATAATCATTTCTGTATGTGTTCAAACTTTTGACTGGTAGTATAGGTATTTGAACCGCACCACCATAATGGAAGTCTTCTTTTAATACTAGCCACAGGCTAGTTAGATTGGGGCTGTACATGCTCCAGAATCATTGCCAAGTCATCAAGTAGCATAGCATGAACTGGTTGCATTATTTGGTTTTACGACAACTGGTTAAGGTGACATTTGTGGAAGTTAGTCTTTTTAAGAAAATCAATTCAGAACTGAGATTGAATGCCTAAATCTATTTTCCTTTCTCTTTCTCTTTTCTTCCTCCGCAGAACTCCACAGTACATCTTGTGGAAACCCTGGTGTCCCACCCAAAGCAGTACTAAGTGGTGGTGGCCGTTTTGCTGTGGGAGACCGTGTGCGGTACAGTTGTGTTCCTGGTTATGTCTTAGATGGCCATGCCACACTCACCTGCATCACCAATGCTGGAAACACTGCTGTCTGGGATTTTCCTGCTCCAATCTGCAGAGGTACAGATGACTAAATCAGTTTGTATGTGTGGATGACTGGATATAAATGGGGCTGGGTGATATGAACAAACTTGAAATTTATTGCAATAAAAATTGGATGGATTGGTTAAGTTAAACTGCGTTGTATCTGTGTGTTTCCTTGAGGTGTTCCTTAATAGTATTAATTGAATATGCTGATAATAATCAACATTGACCAATATGAAAACATATATTGTGATAATAGATTTGACCATATCACCCGGTCCTAAAATGAAGAGTTTTATTCCAAAGTGAAAATTCATTGAAAATTGCTAAAATACTTTATTATAATAATATATAATTGTATAATAATCATTTGAACTTTAAAATTAGAATACTACTTAATTTTGCAGATAACATTGAATATTTTAGAAATACTAATCTCCATCTAATATGTAAAATTTTGGAATAAAAACCTTCATATAATGTACAGTATGTGTATATACTGTATGTCTGAGAGAAAGACAGAAAGAGTGGGTTTGTGTGTGTGTGTGTGTGTGTGTGTGTGTGCGCGCGTGAGAGAGAGACAGCAGGGCAGGCAATGTGTAACGTGTACATAATTTTACTCTTTATTTTATAATAAAAGATAGAAATATTTGGAGCACACTGTAGGTTATTATCTGTTTTTGGATTATAGGATAGATGTAGATGTTTGATATTTATACGTAATGTTGTACATGAGTGCCATGCCAAAATTCTTTTTACACATTTATGTAGTGTAGGCGGCTTCAACTGTATCTGTGCATGTAGACTACATGAATATTTTTGTGTTCATTTCTTCAAGAGCAGTGTTTCTGGTATCTAGCCTAGCTGAAATAATATAAGTGGGGACAACAAAATTGTAGAAACATCAGCTAACTAAAAACAGTCAAATGAGTCAAATTTGAGATTGACATCAGATTTGACAGAGACATGTTCTGAATTTGTTTTTTATAGCTATATCGGGTTTTTTTTTTGTTTGTCTGGATGAGTGAATAATGGCCAAGCGATGGCCATCCATCATTACAGCCTTATAGCCACTTAGTCTAGAGAAACTGCTGAAATTGACAGCGTAATTTGTCACTTGTCATGGTATTACATCCCTCTCTCTTTGTGGCTTTAGAATTTTGGCTGGGAGGAATGGACCGGCTTAGTCATATGATTCAGCTGATGCTTTAAAACTGGGGGTGTTCCGAAATGACTGACACCGTCAGGGATGCGAGTGGCCAGATGGCAGCCTTAGCAACATGTTCCTGATCACAATATGGTCAAGAATGACCATGCCTTAAAGCTTTAGCAAATTGGAGGTGAAAAAACATTAAGCCGCATCTTCTGTAACTTCTCTGCCATCAACTGCTTAGTTGCCTACTTTTTAAAATAAATGAATACATTACTAAGTATAGATATACAGTAGGTGTAGGTAGATTAACTTTCTTATAAAAGTATACTTTCAGCATATCAAAAGAAAAAAATCCACTGAACCTGATTTGCGGATGTTTCTTTATTGATCAAAGCCACTTCATCAGTGACTCTTTACACCTTTCTTCATGTGATTCTAGCGACTCTCATATGACTGCAGAGGGACATCAATGACCTGAACTTGCCCAGGCAAAGACTTCAATTTAGTTAAGGGATTGAACTTTGCCACTCCACCTGAATGCATTCAGGTTGTAGATCTGATAAGCGACCCATAGTCAGTCATCCAGAAGAGCAGTATCCCTTAACACACTGGAGAAGGCACTTCCACTCCTTAGAAAGGGCACGAACATCCGCCATGCTCCCAGGGGCAGATTCACTGTATTGAAGTTGGAGGACTATCCGTATGTGCATTCCTTAGTGATGCAAGCACAAGTGATAAAAGAGATAACTGGCAACTGCTCCAAAGAAAGAAAGCAATTAATTGCTTACAATCACAAGAAACACAAGTGCATACCAGCGTATTATCAACTTCAGAGAAACTGCTGTAGGAACTGTCGCAGGCTAACTCTCAGCAGCTTTGGTTTGGGGGACTCTGTCAATAAGGTTCAAGGACAAACACTAAAAGCATTCATGTGTGATGGCAGTGGACAGGGTATAGTGACAACAGAAGGAGCACAACTTGATCAAACAAAAAGAACACAATCAAGACCAGTCACTTCTTTTGGGATATTTGCACAATGGTAGATTGGTTTGGATATACTGGGTGCTGACTGGTGGTCACTGGTTCAGGCATATGGATGTCATTAAACAATAATGCAGCTGTTAAGAAAGGGTTAAGATTAACCCTGTGAAAATGACAGAACAACACAGTGGGACTTCTGGACTGTGCAGTTTTGTATTAAATCTTACCCACACACATCCTCTGTCTTATGCCACACACATGATGACAAATTAGGTATCTTTGGACGATTGAGGTATCATGGAAACAGTAAGAGAAGTACCACTAAATACAACCAGACCAATAAAGACAAAGACAGAGTGATATTGTATAGCCATCCTTTAGGAATGGGCAGTAAAGTTAATCTATTCAAGAGTATACTTATCTAAACAATTTATTCTTTTTTTTATTCTTTTTTTTAATATACATAATGAAAGGAGCAATTCTCACCAAACAAAGGACTACTGATTCACATCACTGTTCGTAACAACTTGGCTTTGTCTGAAAACAGTCAGCTTACTAATGTAGAGAGGAATCCTTATAAAAAGGATGAGGTTGGTGACAAGGCAGCGTCAGAGGGGGAGGAGAGCATGGTAGAGAGGGAAGTGGGGAAGCGGGGGAAATGGCAGTCCTGGATTAGCAATGTCCCTGTCACTCTGTCAGTAAGGCTAAGAGGAGCTAAGCTACTAATGTGTTCACATCTCAGAAACACACACACAACTATTCACACCATCCCCTGTGATACACACTTGCACACAGAGCTGACTTGAGTGTTTTTACTTGTATGTATGTGTATTTGTGTGTGTGTGTGTGTGTGTGTGTGTGTGTGTGTGTGAGGGGTGATGGCTAGAAGCATTCATACCAGCTGTAATAGCTTTCCATCAATTATTCAGCCATACAATCAAATGACTTGAAAATGCAATGCTTTTAGTAATATCATCTCCCTCTCTCTCTCTCTGTCATTGATTGTCTACCTATTTTCTCACAAATACATGTACTGTACGTAAACGTGAGCACACACCCTGTTTTAATTATCATCCATTCATCCTTAATAGAATAGATAAGAATATTATATTCACCTGCACAAAAATAATAAGATTCATATCTGCATTTATATTGAGCAGTTTTGAGTAGATTATTGGTGCATAGTATAGCTAATGGGGATTAAAACCAAGAATGTTCATACATATTTAGTGTAATGTTAATTAATATTTTGCGTGTTTAAATATACAGCCATAGGGAGGACTCAGTTGTTAGGGCAGTGTTTTATGAACCCCAGGGTTGAAAGTTTGATTCCTGATTCCTCTTGGCCACATGCCTGAGTGACATCATCTATGTACAGCTGTCCAACAACAATTTCCCCAATGGAGATCAATAAAGTAATTACAACTTAATTAGTTAAATTTAATTGTGGTCTTGGCCTTACATGCCTCTCATTTGCCATGAAAGCTGCCTGTTGTGATGGACAGGGGACAGCATGGGGCCTCTGTGGCTTTACCGCCCGATACACATCATGCATTAATACAGTCTCTTCACAAACACAATGTCTGCATTAAAAATGACACCAAAACACAATCTTTTTTCTAACCCTAACCTACTTTTCTTGCCTAAACCCAACCTCAGTGGGGACTTTGGTGTCGAACATGGGTCTCCTGCATGTCAGTCCTGCACAGTAAACACCCTCCATCCTCCCCAACCACCTCCTTACAAATCAGTTTGCATTAATAAATGTAGCGCGTCATTCAGTCATTCGCAAAAATATGTTTCTGTAACAACGTGAAAATTACGTTCTACAAAAACGTAATCAGGATTGGCGTTTATTTGTATAGGAACGTATTTTTTAGGAGACAGGGTTGAGCATGCATGATGCATTGTGTGGCCTACACCTTGATCATGACCAGTATTATATTTTTCCAGTGCTGACCCCCTTCCACCAAAATATCAAAACTTCTTGCTTTTAATGTTGTGGTGACTAACTAATCACTTTGAGTTTTTATTAATATTAATTATGTTTTGATTATCCATTTATTGCTTGAACAAAGCAGTTGCTGTCAGGAATAGATGTTACCATACAGAAACCAGGAAGTTGGCTAACATAGCAGCTAGTTACCAGCAGAACTTCGGATTGTTCATTTAGAGATCCAAAAAACACTGACTTTATAGGAAGTTATTGCTGATGATTACATATCTGTTGAATCCCTGTATGTGAGTCTGAGGATGCAGCAAAACCATCTCCCAAACGCTGTTTTAGTATAAGATGGGTGCTGTTTCAGCACACTTTCGTTGTACCCAAACCATGTCATATACAATCATGAGCAAAGCGTAATGAAAAAACATATTGCACAACTACATCATGTCCCACTAACGCAGTGGAAAAGGCAGATAAAGTACACTGTTAACGAAAAGCATTAAAGTATACTATATGTACAATGATCTATGCAATATTCTGAGTGCATCTGTTTACGAGTGTTAGCATGTGTGCTTTGACTAAGTTCGTGTAGAATTATTTACAGGGCAGAAATATCCTTCAGCATTCAAGGCATCCATATTCACACAAATACACACAAACGCATAAGCATAACTGGCCTTGAGAAAATTTCATCATGATCTCACAGATACAGAATATGCTTATAAATATTCATATCTCTTGTGACTGTGTGTGTGCATGAGTGCATGTAGTGGGGGTGGTCTGAGTGAAGGAGAGCAAGACAGAGATAAAGTGAGACATTGCATTTGTGAATGTAGTATGGATATCTCTAATGCAAGGATGAGAGATCAAGCTGAAAATTTGGGGATTAAAGAGAAACTTAATTAATGTTTATGTATGTACAGGTACACTACTATATCTGAGTATACAATAAAGACAAATTAATTTCTGCACCGTATCTTCAAGTCATAAAAGACCATTTAGAGGAGAAGGACAGAAGGTGAGAGAGAGATACACATACACAACGAGTGAGAGAGACAGACAACACAAAAAGGAACAAAAGTGGGGGTTAGGGAGAAGGGGAAAAGAAGAGGAAGTAGGGGGTTATTCTTGGAATTGAAAAAGTAATAATGTGCAGTTACAAAACTTGAAATTAGACTGGCTGCGAAACGGAAATGAAATGAGTGTGTGTTTGTGATTGTTAAATGTACGTGTGTAGTCAGCATAACAAGACTGTGGCTGCTGCTGCATGGGTGCATGTTTTTGTGTCTTCACAGGGGAATGCACATTATTGGTTGAGCTCATATTACTAATTCTGCTGCAGTCTGACAGCCAACTATGGCTGCAGCTGTACTATATCCCAAACAAAAGCTATGCTGTGGCAGACCGTAATGTTTAGTTTTTGCACTTGTATAATCATTATAGTGTGTTCAGACAAAATGTGAAATTAATTCTAGAGGCATTGCATATGTGTAGAATAGAGGAAATGGATGAGTGGAAGCAAACTGATGTGGGTTCAGATGACTATGCAGTTGCAGTTTGAAAATGTTTTGACTTGATGAAAACTTTTCATTCGTTCTAAAGGTGTAGGATTTTACATGTCACACAAACACAGGCACTCCACACACACAGTTAAATATGGATTTTCAGCTAGCTACAAGTTGGTGTTTTGTTGTATTTTTGCTGCATTGGCTGTCCTGAATAAAATTTGCTCAAATGAAGCAAGACTTAAATTCACTTCATGTTCATGTTAAAGCTTTGTGAGTTACTTACTGGAGGTTGATGTGGAGCTTGACTACTGGGGTACTTTAAAAACCTAATTTAAAAAAGGAACATACCTACTTGTCCTAATATATACTTTGTACTTACCCAGTGTCATCTGTAAAGTCAGTGCCATGTAAGTGTGTAGTGTGTTTAATTTATTATGAAAGCTCCCTGGTGAGCTTCAGCACCCATAACTAAAATGTAAGAATGTCAGCATCTTCCCTGTTTGCTGCCGGATTAATTATTTTCCATCTTGAGTATTTCAGCATGAGTTTAAGCCATGTATAATCTGACATAATCAGACAGTCTGACAGCAGGGAAAGAAATAAACATGCTAATTTAATTGTATCTATCCATTCTAGCTTAACAAAGGACATAATGAACCTAGTAGGAACAAAACAGATAAAGAAAGACAATGGGAGAAAGTTGTGACCATTATGAAGTCTGTAAATGTTTAGGATTTTTGGAACACAATGTGTAGTCATCTATTTCACATCATAGAAAATGATGCTTCATGAGTCATTTTGCACCAGAGTGGGAATTGTATTCACTGTAATTAAATTACATTCAAGCCACAGAACTCAAATCAAAAGACAGTAAAGCAGATAAAGGATGACGAAACTCTTCCTACTTTTGAATTACTGTAAGCATTCAAGTGACAGTTTAAGTGACTAATGTGTGGCACTAACATAATGGACAAGATGACTTTTCATGTGCAATTGCATCTCCAGGGGCCATGATGCAGATAATTTGTCCATTTTATTATTGTTATTATTTTGTCACAATAATACTAAACAGGACATTTTAATGTGGTTTACAGTATGACAGTATTGTGGTAGGGACAAGGTCCAGAGAATCAAAGTGGTGTTAAAACAGAAAATAAAACAGGTAGTTCAAAGTTAATACAACACAAAGCAGATTCACAGAATGTAGACAGGGTTGAGCAGTCTACAGTGATGAAACTGAAAGCTATTGCACTACAACTGTAAGCTAAATAACAGACATAAAAGATTTTAAAGGTTCAACAAAGGCATCAGGTATGTACATGCCGTATAGTGTCGACATACAGGCCACTTAAAGCTGCTGCTTTCAAAGGCTGCTACATCACGAACAAGATAAGTTCACTTTTAGCAAAGAATGTGGACAAGCTAATCTTTCTCGCACGCAACAGGAACAGTGCAGAGAGCGAGTTGAAGGCTTAGTGAGCTAGCTATCTGATTAAAATTTATGTGGTCGTCGTAATGGAATGTTTAGTTGTTTATAAAAATGTGCAGCGTATAACAAGCACTGTCTGTGCATGTGACGTGTGAATATCTGTGTTTTTTAAAAATATATAATATATTCCACAGAACAACCACAGCCACCCTGTAATAGTTAAAGCAGTGGTATTTGCTGTATTTGCTTGGTATTTGACATAAACGGTTTATGATTGTGTGTGAACGTGTGTCTGTCAAATAGTATGAACTAGTTCAGCTGAACTTAATGGGTTAAAGTGTTTATGAATATGGTTTCATAGAGCGAGCAACGGGGTGCTCCCTTATTTAAGACGTCTCTTAGTATTTGGTTTTAGGTAAATTAGTAAAAGTCCTATCTCCCCTCGCACCTCTCCACACATCCCTGGTGCTGAAATTTGCAAAGGACCAGTTACATTTCAGTAATAATAAATACTAATGATAATGGCATACTCACCTTGGGGAAATAGTTTTTGGACAGCTGCCAGACAGTACATGTCAGCGCTACTACGGGGTTTTTTGTCTTGTCCAAGGAAACCTCGACATGTAGCCTGGAGGGACTGATAATCAAACCACTCCCCCTGGGGTTTACTGACTTATGTTCTACTGACTGGGTTACCTGCCACCCCATCTTTTTCATCTGTTTTCTTGTTATTAATATTTGTATTATAATGAACAAGATAAATAGGCCTACAGTTTTGTTTCTGAGTCTGACCACGACAAAGTGGAAAACCTCACACACTGGTTATATCCTCATTCGGGGCACATACAAACTCACCCTTGCGGTGCAGGAGATTTGAGCTAAGCTGTCATATTGATGCTGCACAGACATTCCAACTGTATGTGTTTATACCTGACTGTTTTTGCATGTGAACATGGGTATGTATATTTGTGTTTGTACTTCATGCATGTTAGCTTAGGAGTGAGACTTTATACAATACAATTAATTACTTATGAACATAAGTTCAACCATCTATCCATTATCTATACCCCTTGCTGTTAAGGGTTGCAGGGAGGCTGGAGCCAGCTGTTACTGGAAAAAGGACTGGGTAAAACCTGGACACATGGCTGACACATAGAGGCAGGCAACCATTAGCTCTCACCTTCATACCCATGCACAATTTAGAGTCACAAATCAGTTTAGCTACACGTTTTTGATTGTGCATGCATGCATACAGGGAGAGTATGCAAACTCCAGCAGCAGCAGGTTGTATGTTTATGCTGTAAAGAAGAGCAGCTGTTAGTCAGTTTGTGAGCTAGCTATAGTTGATCAGTATTGGGAATTTGCAGTTTTATAACAGGAACTGGACAAGCATTTATTTGTTAGTCACAATTAGTTCACACTGTGGGATTAACTATCAAGTATGTTTCAGATTTCTATGTTGTAGTTTTGTTGCATTATTAGTATTGAGAACAGAAAAGGACTGTTAATATGCTAGGGGGACAAAAAACATCTAAAGAAAAAGTAAAGCAAAAAAGTTATTAAGCCTTGGACCTTTCATAAATAGATATTTTTAACAGAATTTCACCTATCCAATAAAACATTAATTAAGGCATTTTATGCATATACACACTTTTCATATATAGAATATAGATGTCAGAGAAATGTACAATTGATATGTCATTTTTAATTTTAAAATGTTAAGATTTTTTCAGACATCTTGGAGCTTTATTTTTGCCTCACGAGTACAACAACTCTAATAGCTCCTAAGTAGGATAAAACAAACCCCCAAAATGGCTTTGCACACAGTATTTAATGTATGTCTATGACTGGAGCGAGTTTGTTTCTCCTGCTCCCTCTCTCTCTCTCTCCAACCCTTTCTTTCACACACACACACACACACACACACACACACACACACACACACACCTCTTCCACCTTCTCCATGGTCTAATTATTATCTTGCTAATGGTTCCCTGTGGATGTAAAGCTCTGCTGATTCAAGCAGCTGGAGACACACACATTCACACAGACACTGTATACAGTACTGTAGATGCCCAGGTAGAGTAAGGTAATCCAGTACCATATGTTCCCACCAGAGCAAAAAAACATGGACACATTTAATAATGTAATACCCTGCCCTACCTCCACACACATACACACCATACTGCTAATCCTCTGCAGAAGTCAGTATGGGGATTTATTTCTGTTAAATGCCCGTATGTTTTACATGATATCCTAGAGTGCAATTACTGAAACACCAAATTATATGATACCAAATTCTCACAACTGTATATTATGCTCTTAATTTCAGAACTAAGGTAATCAGTGTGCTGTCACAGAGTTTGTACTTGAAAACAATTCTGGCTGACATAGTTAAAATGTTTAGACAGATGAAGAATTTTATGTTCTCATTCTGCAGTATGTTTGAAATATGCATCTTTTATACAGTTGCCAGTAGTTAATTTAGATTTAATAGGTGAACCAGTTTTTTGAAGTTGTACTTTTTTCAAACTGCTTCAACAGTTAATTAACAATAATACCATTGATATATTTATATATATATATATATATATTGATATAACAACATGATCACTCCTAACATAGCACTGATGAGAACTTGTAATTCTGACAAAAACAAACTGCACTTTATGTAACTCAGTTTATTTGCGTGACTATTAACTTTAGGGCTATTAGGGCATTAGGGCTCCTGACTTTTAAAGAATATTTTGTTGTTTATTTTATTTACAGTGTAGTGCATTTGAAATTTTATTCAAAACACTGTCCACAGTAATGACACTCTCTCTCTCCATACCTCTGTCTCTCTCTCACGCTCTCAGATCAATGTACCAGTCTTGTAGTGACACTTGAAGTACGCTTATCTCTTCTCTGCAGACCTCCTCAATTCTTGCTGCCTCTCTGCTCTCCTCTTTTCCACTTCTCACTCCCCAGTTTTCCCCTCCTGTCCTGTCCACACTTCTTCCTTGCCCTGCACATCTTGCATCTCTCCTCTATTCTCCTCTGATTACATTAATGCTGATGATGGGTGCTGTCTAAACTTTGACAGCAATGACATATGCAGTTGCAGTTGATCTGCAAGTACTCTACACAATATTAAGACTGATGGCTGCACTGTTTTTCTTGCTTTCTTCCCTTCTTTGTCCCTATCCATGTTCATGGTGTCCTCTTATCTGTGCTTTCTTGCACACACAGATGTACATGCAAGCACATGTTTTGTGTAACCGTAAGTCAGTAAGTATTTTCCATATTAATATTTAAAGCAAAACCCTGCACCATAGTTGGTGCAGATTTATAAACAGAATAGCTTCCATGACTCTAAGACTGTGGTTGTGTAATGGACTAAAATGCCTCTTAACAAGCTAACAGAATAGCATAGCATTGCAGATTATTATTATGACAGTAAGTTAAGAGGCATATCCTACTGAAGCTTAACTACACTAACGTATTCAGACACTGGATCACCAGGCTGACATCAGATGCTTCAACATAACCCATGGTGCCAAAAGGATTCTAGTAAGAGAGTATTAATTTATGAATAAACCTAGTAGTTAATTTATAGCGATGCAATTACTAGCTCATGTATGCATCATTGCTGCAAACTTACACCATGTTGTGTGATCAGCAGATTTATGGTTATTTATTTAACCATAAGCGACCACAGATGCTGGTACAGAAGTAACACACCTGTGATGTAGTTGTGAAAGCATTCGTTCATTCCTGGAGGAAACTCATGTCAGTCTTCAAAAGCTACAGAGTAGCTCATCTGTCTGGGTATATTAAAGAGGGTGATATGATATTGCATGCAGTTATTTTTGTACTGTCACATTAGAGAAACATCATCTACATAAGCATAATCAAGCATGCCTTAGCAGTTTCTCCTAATAAATAGAATAATACTGTAAATAGTCATGTGAGGTCAAGTCTAGCCACAACAATAATATTTCACACAATACTTTCTGCTATGTATGATGACTTAAGTTATTGATCTTACTCACAGTGAATAAAGCACCTTACAAGATAAACCATTACAATAATACAACAAATGGTTGCTACAGAGATTAATTAACATCTCTTACTTTGTGGGTATGAATAATAATAATGAATGCCTGTATGACTTCATTCAAAACTACAGAATTCTGAAATTTGTCAAAAGGGAATATTTTGTGGCGAAACAGATTTCAAATAAGTAGTGTCACTGTTCATTTATATTGTTTGTGTGCCTTCTTTCTAAATTCTCCAGTGACAGTACCTTGTCAGCGATACCCACCTTCTGAACAGAATCCTACATGGAAGAAAAGGGCAACCGTCACTGTGAACAACATAGTGTGCAATGAGAACAGTTATTGTATGAAACATATGTGGCAAGACCATTAAACTATATTATTTTCCTATCACCATACCTTTTGATAAGAATATTATTGTTATCTGTCAACCTGAGGCAGGTTACAATACTACTATAGCATTAGTAACTAACGGTATCTCCGAAGCACATGTCTGTAGTAGCTCAGTGGGTAAAGCAGTCGTCTACGAATCCGAGGGTGACACTGACTCCCCGTAGTAGTGTCAACATGTACTGTGTGGCAGCTGTCCAAACAACAATTTCTCCAAGAGAATCAATAAAGTATAATATTATTATTATTATTATTTGCCTACTAGCTGATATCAGTAACTTTGCAAAAATGTGAAAAATGCTGAAGTCCTGTGGATAATAGTTTTGGAAGTACTTCTTTATTTGTATTTTAGAGTTTCAGTTATTCCTGGCATATCTTTTAGGTGCATTTGGTGCAGCCTCTGTAAAACATCTGACATCAAAGACAACTAAATACATATGTTGTCTCAGAGAGATAGCTGCACACCCACACTGAGCTTTGTTAAAGTGTTGAATTTAAAATTTTTACCCTCAAATTCAAAATTATCTGTTGTTACTATAAAAAATATGTTTTTTTTCCTCATTGTGTCACAAGATGACAAATAAATTATTGATTAAATTATTGAATTATCATTAAGTTATCTTTTCAAATGACTGAACATTTAATTTAGTCGAATTATCATGGTTGTTTTATTCACAGTCATTGATTTAGTCACAGTACTGATTTTGTGGCTCAGAATGAGATTCCTGTGAGCCAGCAGAAGGTTTGTGTCAGGTGTACTTCACTTAAATGCAGTGGGATTGCTTTAAAAATGTGTTTACCATGATGGCTTCTTTCCTTTGTTAGTCTGCTGACACTGCAACACACAGGTACACAATGCCCTCTCATATGCATGCATACACAGCTAGGGTACAAGACACGCACTCACAAACTTTTCTTTCACGCTCTAACTCACACCGACACATGCAGACACACAGACACACACATACACAACAATGTGGCAGTACTGTAGTCAACAGGGGCTCATTTAGCAACTAAACGATTTGGGATGTTCACAATTTGTGTGTGTGCGCGCGCACATGAAGGCTTGTGGCCAACAGTGCCATGGATTTTCAGGACAGCAGGTTTCTCTTTGTCTTTACAATCCTTTAGAACATTTCTTGCAGTATCAACTTAATTGTAACTGACTTATTATATCTTAAATCTTGGAACAGGCAAGTGCAATTTGTCTTTCAATACTGATGTTGGTAACTGACCTGCAACATTGTCAGGCCACCTACAGAATCACCTGGGACACATCTTTCTTAATGATTTTGTGAAGGAGGTGTCTGATTAGACAGGATCATTAGTTCTTTGTTATCCTCCATCAAGTAATCTTATCTCAGCAGGATGTGAAAGATGCTCACCATGACCCTCTCTAGTGTCAGAACTACCCTGTATGAAACGTTTTTGTTCAGTCACCACACACAAATCTCAGAGCAGTTAACTGGCTTTGTGATGATACCATTTGTTTTGCTGCACAGTTGTGCACAGCCACAGTATCTGCACTTTTCAACAGTTCATTTCATAGAGTAAAGCTAATTTAATTCAATAAGCCCTTCATGTCGCACTTAACCACTGGAGTGTTGGTCACATCCTTAATTTGCTCTTGAGCTGCAGCTGCACACATGGCTATTGTTATTTGAACGTTGCATGCATAATCTGCTTCCCAATGCATGCATTGTTGTTGTTCTCTACCCTGTTATTATATGAGGTTCTGCAGTGTGTTTGTGTCCAGCTGTTCTTGCAGGTTTGACTGCAAACCTGCCGAAATGACTACTATTCTATACTTTCATCTTTGAAGAACTGTTTAACAGCAGTATGTGAAATAATAATGATAATAATAATAATTATTATTAAAAGTCTCAATGATAATAATAATAATTATTATTATTATCATTGAGACTTTTGCCGAAGGCGCCAAAGATTCAGGGTTCAGTGTCTTGTTCACGGGCACTTGGACATGTGTCCAGGAATCAGGGGAACCAGGAGTCGTAGACGACTGCACTACCAACTGAGCCAATGAGGGGTATGAGACTGCAAGCATGTGGGATATGAAATATGGGATCAGAAATGTCAAAATATTGTTTTGGAGGCCAGTCTCTTAGTTAAATTATTTTGTTTTGATCTATATTGTAAAATGTATTTTTCTACTCCAGTTGTAATTCTGTAAACAGTGCAGTTAATACAGATGAAGTAATAGAGTACATTCTGAACTCCATAGCTCCGCCCCCCCTCCTTATTTGAAAAGTGCAATTTATGTTCTATGCTTTCTTTTATCTACCGTAATTTTTGCCTGTCTGTTGCTGTTCTACGTAATGTTTTCACTGTAGATAAACTGTGAGTCATCCAGTGCTACTCTGCAGTGTCATAAACGCACACAAAGTCCGTTAACAGTTAAATCCCAGTGACATGTCAGAAGATTTAAATAATTAATGAAAGTGTCCACTCTGTGCCAGCTGTGTGTAATATTGCCACACTCTTGAGAGATGTGACTGTGTGTCTGAGGAGGAGGAAGCACAAGTGGAAATAATTTGCTGGAATTGAAAGTGCTTCTGCCTGCAGAATCGGCGTCTGTCGCTGCTTTATTTATCTGTTTTATTTAGTTCCTTGTTGTGTGCCACTACGGACATGCACACAGTGTCCTGCCCTACTAGTTAAGTCAAGGGTCTTATATTAAACTTAAGCTAGTGGTAACATGACGCTCTAAATCAATCCGCTCTGCTCCACCCAGGCCTCCAGCTTCCTTCCCTGTCATACTTTTCTACCCTCTGCTTTGCTGTGACACACTCTGCACAACCCTTTAGGTATTAGTCACTGTCAAATCACAATAAATAAGAATGCTGCAAAACTTACTGATCAAGGAGACATCATTGAAATTCTCTGATTGTCAAGAAGTTTAAGCCTCTCTCAAAAACTTTGAGAAGCTAATATCGCTGGGTGTAGTGATACTAGGCTGTTCTGTAAGCCTGACTTCAGAGGTGTCTCCAGCATCTGTCCACAATAAGATACATTTTGGAGCATATTTCTATTGAAAACATTTAAAATATATTACATTTTGTAGCTTTTGTTGAGCCCAGAATTTATTTAAAGACAATTGCAGGTGAGCAGTGGGTTTACAAATCTGGAAACGCACATGAGTCTGAACAGGAAATGAGAGATGTCTTTTTATTTTATAAAACGTGTTAAAATATTTAATTATATTTCTGATGTTTTTCAATTGTCATAGAGTATTTTGCTCACACTGCATAGCAGGCACACACTAATAAAGAGTCCTGGTTGAGGTATTTTCATATTTAAGTGTGTACTCGTTATGTGTGTATTTGAGTATGTACTGTATGTTTATGTGTAACCTGTGTATATGTAGTTCATTGTTGGTTGGAGGGAATTAAAGATTGAAGATTAGTCATGGCTGCTTAGTCACATCTGTAAGATACACATGGATGCTGTGACAAGTAAAGCAGTTTTTTAAACACACAATAACCGTGGCTGCCATGACAACACAAAGAACCTGCTGCATATATAGACAATTTCAGTAATTACATTGTCACAGAGGGAGAGATTTGTCAAAGCCATTTATTTCTTTAAATTAATTAAATGTATTTTAGAAATATAAAGTATTAGTTTTTTAAATATTATTCTGTATTATTACTTTAATTGAATGAGAAATATTTACATTTTCACTCAGGGAGAAGTCATAGTAATAATATACGTATGTGGATATTAAGCAATTTCTGTTTAAATTAGACACTTGAAAGTAATGTACTGTTTGTCATAAGTATATAGATGGCAGCAGCGTGTGTGTGTGTGTGCGTGTGTGTAACAGTATGTCTGTGTTATAGATCCAATAGAGAAAATGTTACCATGGGAACAGAACCACCTCCACTACCTGGCAACATGTAGAGTTCTGGATCTGCTGACCCGGCTCCCTCTTCTCCTCCCTCTCTCTCTCTGGAACACCCCCTCTCCTTTATTTCTCTTCTTTGCTCCCCTTTCCACCTGTCTCGCTATACTTTGACAGGTTAATGCTCAGCTAGCGTGTCTGGCTTATTCACGTACACACACACACACAGCCGGAGGTGGAGTGTAACAGGGGATTTCAAGAGGGACAGCAGGATAGACAGTTTAATCTGAAAGAGAAGAGGGATGGTGAGAAAGTGGAGGGGAGAGGGAGATAACAGAGATAGAAGAGAGACAGAGGGGGTGAAAGGTTATGGCCAGGACATGTCTGAGAAACAGAGGAAGCAGCAAAAAGGAGAAAACTTTATTACTTTTCCACTCCAGAGAGAGCATGCAGGAGAGAGGAAGTGAGTTGAGTTATTTAGAGCAAAACTTTAACTTTTATTTTGAGTACATCAAAAAAACTGCAGTATGCTGCTGCTACACAAGGTTAACTGGAAAGATAAGTACTTCAGGTTTAATATTATGTATCTGCCTTTAGTGTAGAGTCTGCACACTAGACGCTGATTGTATTTGTTTTTTGAGCCATCTGCTCAGGGGCCCTCTGGTGGTACAGGGCCCTTGTGCACCAACCTGCTGTGTGTCAGTTTATGATGGATCTAACCATAGTTAATGTTTTAATGTATGCGTGTGCGTGTGTCTGTGTGTTGCAGTGTCTGCAGAAAGTTGTGTATAATCTCCAAGCTGATCAAGTCTGATGGTAAATACCCTAGACAACATACAATAGTTTGTGTGTGTGTGTGTGTGTGTATCTAACTGTCTTATCTGTGTGTATAAGTGTGTGGGGGTGTATATGCATATCATTTTGGGTGCATTTGTGTGCTTGTGCAGGTATGCAGGCATGCTCGTTCCTCTGTATTTGTCGGTGCAGATGTGGGTGTATAGGCTTATCCCAGGCTCCTTTGGGACACTGCTGATTGACAGTCTATCCCTGGTTGTCATGGTGATGATGATGGATGTGTTTTGGGTTGCCCTGGAAACCACTGTTTAGACGCTTTATCTGCATGCATAATATAGTTTTAGCATAAAGAGATTCTGTAGCTGACAGAAAGATAGAGAAAAGGAGACATGCAGAACAGAAAACAGACACAACTTTACAGGCTGTATCATCACAGCTATAACAGTGTGTAGTTGGCATATGCTCTAATCATAACCGTTATTTTATCTGAAGATTAGACATATGGGATACATATATATGGGATACGAAAGAGTTTTTGGCCAAGATTAAGCCTACTTGCAGATAGAAAGATGACAGATGGACAGACAGTTGGACAGAGACAGGCAGGCAAGTGTTAACAACTGTGCACGTCCTCTGATAAAGATGAAAGAGTCAGTGCTGTGGAATTATAGAATTTTAACTATCCTCTACCTGTAATACTAATTTTTTTATATCTTTGTCTGCAGTTATCTGAAAGTTCTTTTTACAATAAAGGCATGGGAAAAGATCCGACCCCAAGTGGGTTCAGAGATGTGAGATATGTTGAAAAGTTTCCAAAAAAGGTACAATCGTTTCTCAGGGACGCAGTTGTTATGACTTAATAATGACAATTTATTTTTCCTATTTTAAGAGGTGTGGGGATGGGGTGATGCCTATCTTTAGAGACCAGGGAGGCCTGTATGCGATGTTGATATGTTGTTGTTGTTTTGGAAGGTGAAAACTATACTTTACAGTTTCAGACACAGTCCACCAGAACTTGCTCACCGTTTTGATTGTAATGCTGACTTGTACAGTTTTGCCAGTGTAAAGTACCAAATGACTCACGGACCGGTACCGGCCTGGTGCTTGGGGACCTCTGATCTAAAACAGCGGAGACAGTATTCTTACTGTGATTACCTTCCACTGCTGAATGAAAATAAATTAAATGCCACTCTTCACCATACCGACATGAATTTAGTCATTCATATCCATTTCAATGCACCAACAACACACATATTTCATAGCTAACACACACATTTACATTTACACAAACATACAGACACACTCCCTGAGGAGATGCCAGTATGCATGCATGATTTGCTTGTTTAGTGGGGCTTCGAGACAGTCATTTATTTAAACTATAGGCATGCTATTTAAAACAAACACATGCACACACACATACATGCACATACATCGATATAGTATGGATAGAAAAACTATATCTGTACATATGAACATGTGTCTTTTTCACAAAACCATGTGTGTTCACACACTGGCATATAAACTGATACAGATGTATCACACACTTCCACAAATACACATTCTCTATTGGGTGTTGGTGTGTGTATCAATAGTCAATACGCATGAGTGGCTCATTCACAGTGTGGCAGGCAATCAGGCTGTTCACCTATGCATGACTTAGAGATACACGCCCTTTATCACACACACATTATTTGACATAGAAATCCAGCTATCTGTGTTTATAAAACAAAGACACTATCACACATAATTACAATTACACTCATGATCACAGGAATACCACTGTTTACTGCACACAAGTACACATTGATACACATGATAGGCCATGTTAATGAAAAGCACAATATATGAAAGCAATGCACACATGCACACAAATGCAATATTCATGTGTAGATGCCTACATCAACCAATATGGAAACATTTCCAGTATGAGTAACAGTTGAGAATGCACTCCAAATTTAATACAACTTGTCAGGCCAGGCTGTTGGTCTCTGTTTATTCACTCACCTTTTTATTTTTCATTCATAGCTTGTTTGGTTTAAGCACAACAGAGGTAAAATAATACCTATGTAAATGTGTATATATACATGTAAATTCACTCGCTAGCTAGCTCCCACTAAGTCTTCTCTCAGCACTTGGTATTTCCAGAGCTTTTCTTGTTCCTTATTCCATCACTGCTATCTATCTATCTATCTATCTATCTATCTATCTATCTATCTATCTATCTATCTATCTATCTATCTATCTATCT
>JAUBNQ010000003.1:8746274-8760441 GCA_032353495.1 Ctenopoma kingsleyae
AAGGTTCAGCATGAATAGGTACAACTTAGTTAAACACAGTTAGATGGTAAATTCTGTACATATATCATCCTTACAGCATCCTTACTCAAGTCTTTATTACTACAGAAAAATCAAATGGTCATTTCACATGAATTTTCATTTAATTGACAAAAGTGCAAAGTGTTTCAGCATTTTCACAGATCAACTTACTTTTATGTTATTAATATAACCTGATTTAGAGTTATTCCCTGTGACAAACTCAAAAAAAGTTGCAACACAGGCAAAATAAGAGTGAAAGGTTTATAAAATAGTCAGTATTCGGGATGATTTAAAAATTAGCAGCTTAATTAGCAACAGGCGAGGGTATCATGATTGGGTTTTAAAGAAGCATCCACCAAATACTCAGTGTTTACAAGCATGTGTCCATCCTCATCACTACATGTGTCAAATGTACAGGCAAATGTTGCCTTCAACACACTCGTCAGTTTTCAACTGTCTTTGATTCAGTACAATTATATGTTGAGCAGATTGGATAACTTTGACTTAAGTGACTCTAACTAAAGTACACATTTGACTATACACTACACTACCCACTGCACAGTAAAGGGAAGAATTTCATGGAACGGCAAAGAAGGGCGGGAGAGGAGAAGAGAGACAAGAGTAGAATGTATTTCGTCAGAGCTGTGATGCGTTAAACTCTCAGTATGCAGCTATTTGTTTAAGATGTCAGGGATGACATTTAACACCTAGGGTCGCTCTCTCCCACACAGATGGAAAGATGAGAGCACATTCAAATTTGCAGTCACATACACAAAACTGAGGACAAACATAGGTGAACACATTGCACATTGTCAGACATTGCTCAGACACAACTACTCTCAGAAAATAAAAGACAAGGAGAAAGCGAAAGGTGAATGAGTGACAGGTAATACTTAGAAATTACAAATTTAGGAGTTTGTCATTACGGTTGATCATTCTGCAACTCTGCTGAGTGGCCAAATGAGGAAACAGGGACACTATACTCATCTATCTCAACACTCTGGAGTCAGACAGTGAGCGAGACAGAGAATCTTTGTTTTCCATTATGCCCATTTTGTTTACCCTGAACTTCATATATTTAAGTACATTCTCTTTACCTTTTCCCTATTATTTGTCCTTTACTTTAGCATCTCTTTAGTCGATGGAGCTACCACTCTACAGTCACAGACCCTGTACTGCTGAAGTGTCCCTGAAACTTGTGAGCTCCAGGGATGCCGTAATATCCCTGGAGAGATCTTGTCATCTGACAACTGCAAACCGTGAAGTTCCTCAGTAGGATGAGTTGAGGTTCTAAATGTTGTTGTCAGTCACTGGGGTACGTTTAGTGGGGTCAGTAGTGAGGGGCGAAGAATAATTACTGTCTATGGAAAGTCAAATTTTTATCTCTCTATATCTGTTACCAGCAATCTAAATATGATTCAGTTAGTTGGGGTTATAAGGCTACAATAAGAATAATAATCATGATAGCAATCTATCTATCAATCAGTGCATTCACTCTTTATGCCTCCTTCTGGTGATGTACCATTAAATCACTCTTCTGCCCTAATTGGTCTAAATGTCAGGCTGTTAGTTGACTGGCAGACAGCATCTGTTCTTTGATTTGTGGACAGATGGTGGGAGGAGCTGAAGGTCAGCATGGTTGCTTGTTGTGTGTGTGTTTGTGTGTCCTAAAAAGTACGGTTGTTAGCCTAAAATGCTGGCAAGCAATGGACAAAAACCTACAGTGTATGAGTACTAGAAAAATGTGACAGCAATATGCAAAAGAATGAAAGAATAATTGCAGCACCACATAAAAAGGGCTAGATTTGAAGTTCCTAAATCACAGTTGCAAAGGTGGCAACAGAGATGAGTCACAGAAAGTTGAATGTGGGTATTTGTCTGCTTTAAAAGTGGTCTGACAGTCCTCACTTTTATGAGTTTTCAAAGCAGCAGAGCTCAGAAGGCACAACATTTGATACCTCAGTACCTTTCGGGGAACGTGTCTCTAGTCATGACAAGCTACTGCATCAGCACACTGTGGTCATAAGTTGAAATTTGCCAACAGGGACATAAAATCCAAACAGGATAGATGTAAACCCCAAAAACCTCAGCTTTATAAGTAACCACAGAATTGAATCAACATGAGCAGCCGACTCAAAACAATTCTGCATCCTGAGATTCACAAAGCTGGTGTTTATAACAGGGTTGCAATGACACAATGGCCCAGTTTAGGTGTGAAGAGGATAAAACCTGGACATGTGAAAAAGTAATGTGATATCAGAATTTCTTCCACATCCTGATGGGTTTACATTTGACAAAAAGAAGGTTGCCTCTACTGCACGTTTGCCGCGTGGTTGAATGGCAGCCAAAGAATATAAGACTACTTTATAAAACAAGATTATGCACTCTTTTCTGTTCAGTTTTGTGTTACACACAGTGTAGGATATATGCATTGACAAAGGCAAGAGGTGGCCTACTTCTTGGAGAAGAATGAGGAATAAAGATGTAAAGAGCCAGACCATCATACAGTAAAAGTCAAAACATCAATAGCGGTGTTTGTGGTATGTTTTCTAACCAAATGACATGTTGTCGTTGATGTTCACCACTGAAAGTTTTACACTGTGCCTACCTCCAATGAAGACAGCTCTCCCAAGAAAAAGAACTGCATTTTCAAATGTTCGAAAATGGCATTCTTTTCCACCCAGTGTAGGAGCATTGTTGCTCAACTGCACCCAAAAACTAAGCTGCATTTGTTCACAATGCTAGCAATTCCACAACTAGCTCTGATCATACTCTCTGCGATTCTTAGGAATCCATCTCGTGCAACTGTGACTTAATTCATCGTGGCGTGACTGGATGGTGAAAGTGACATTGAAACTACAAGGGAAATTGTATCCTGTGTGCATTCAGGCAGCATGACACACAGTGCAGTTGCAGAGGAAGCTTGATGAGTGTCCAGCAGCTCTTCAGACCAGGAACTTTATTAAAATTAAATGATGGATCTTTTGTGGAATTTGTGTACAGGCAACAGGATTCCTCCTGTCTGTTTGGACATTCACAACAGGTAAAGTGAAGTATGAACATATGAAGGGAGTGATAGGAGAGAGGAGTGGTAACTATACGTTGTCAGCTTTACAGCATATGAGGGCCAAAAGGTTGATGTGTGGTCAGATGTATATAAGAGAGCACAAGGGATGGATGGCAACTGCGTGAAGACAGAGGAGAGGAAAGGATGATGTAGATTGCCCATAATCCTCAGAGGCCGACAGCATGCTGGGTCTTCCGTGATTGAAATGTGTGTGCGTGTGTGTGTGTGTGTGTACGAATCTGATAGTGATCTGCCTATCAAACTGATGCAAGAAAGGGATGGAGCTTTGGGACACAAGGATAGAGGAAGAAGGGGAAGAGACAGCAAGTGGAAAAGAGAGGAAAGAAGGAGATGAGGCCAGAAAAGCCATTAAACATAAAATCAATCAGCAGAATGAGAGAGAGAGAGAGAGAGACTCAGAGTGCAATGCAAGTAAGATCTTAAAGAAAGACACAGCGAGACAGAGAAGGATAAAGAAGGAATCCTCAGATGACTGCGATATTGATGACAGCACAGTGGGGAAGAGGGGAGGAATGGATAGGAGAGAGGGAGGAAGGATAAGGAGGCTAAGAACAAGTGATCAAAGCACCCCAGGCCATGAGAGAAAAGGAGTGAGGGAGTGTGAGACGGGGAGAGTTTGGAAGGGGGATGATGAGGAAGGAAAGTGGGAGGGTGAGAGATGAGGATGAATGAGAAGGAGAGAAGAAAGCATGGAGGGAGAACAGAGTCAGGGAGGGAGGAGGAGGATAAGGAGGAAAACATGAGAGGGGGGTAGCAACTGAGATGTAATGTTTTACTATAAAAATAATCTTGAAGCAGAAATGGGAAGAGGCAGGGTGTAACAAGTAGAGACCAGTAGGGAGGAAAAGAGAGGTGGTGCTACACAACAAGAGAGAGACAAGGGACGGAGAGGCAAAGAAAAGGGCAACACTAGCACACTGATGTGATAGGAAATGAAGGCAACATGGCCAACACTACATCTCTCTTCCCCTCTCTTTTCCTTTCACATACAGCCACACTCAAGCTAACACATACAGCGCCCTCCTCCACAAACACTTTCTTTCCCCCTGCGGGTCAGTATGTTGGGGCATGAGCTCAGCCTCTCCAGGTTGCTGTCTAAAATAAAAACAGAGAACAGAATACAGCAGAACAGTGTAGCCAGAGAGCACAGCCCTGAAATACCTATAAACTTCCTCAATAGGCCCCCATAATGAAATGAGAGTAGAATATGAAAGAAGTTTTTATCTATTTTTTGCATGTTATAGCTCAGTTAAAATGGGTTCGGTTTGATTTAAAACACTGACAAAAGTGTCATGTTAGCAAGTATCTTTTGAATTAACAGTAATACCAATTTCAAACTTTGCAAACACAACCTGACTGAGACCACTGTGAGCTTCCATACCTTCCAAATTAATCTTAATAGTTAAGATCATTAGCTTCATGTCAAGAATAAAGTGTAAAATGCTCCTAATTTCATGTTCATGCTCTAACTGTGAGATTTTGGGATAACCATAATCTTGAGTACAGATGCTTTAATCTAACTGGTTCACACAGTCTTAGGTTCAATCTTAACAGGGTTTCGACCACCATATTAAGACTTTTTATGATCTTTTTTTGTATCATAATTAATTACTGCTCATTTTCAAGCAAGCTCCTTTCATACACTGGATGTGGCTGCATTGTTGCCTAGTTGTCAGACACAGATTAAATTAATTGCTTATTAGATTTAAAGGCTTTTGCTATAAGCTGATCAGACACATATGTAACGAAATTATATTCTTCTACTCAGTTCAGATGCGTAGGATTCCAAAATGAGAAAATTATTTATTCAATGTTTAATATTGAACTAGCAAAACTAAATAGCAAGATATGATTTGCTGCATATACAGTAAATAACAGTATGAAATAAACTTCAAAGACTTAATTGGCATATTTCACTTTATCCTTCAGCTGCAGAAAAGGGGAAGCACAGATGTCCCATCATGCTTGATGGAACAAGCACTATTAGCAGGTGCAACATGGAAAACTGATTAATTCCATGTACTATAACCAGTGTCATATCCATGTCATGTCATGCCATGCACATAAACCAGAAGGTAATCAGTACTGGCTACTGGTGTCTGTACTTCTCATACAACCCCCCTGTTAGCATGCAACAAATGTCACTTTTTATCAGAGTAGCTCCTGAAGAGGTCTCTGCACAGCTCCACTGTGGATCGTAATTGCTTTACACACGTAAAATTTTCATGTGAAATCCTTACATGGCCTTTAGGTTTTCTCCAGATCTACAGCAGTGTACAAATCTTCTTGTTTTAGAAGTAATATATAATTTTTTTAGTCATGATAACAGATTTGTGATATGCTACAACATAAATGTAGCTAAGGTACACTGCACATAAGAGCTGCTTACTTGTTTTGTAATCCCTCTTTATTTTACAAGTTCATTTTCTCTGTAATATGAGTCACATATCAGTGCACCTTGAGGCTTTTCCACCTGTCTGTCAACTGTCACTGTCACATCAATAAGCTGCAGGGCTGAAAGAGGTGTGTGCATGTTCGCACATACGTGCATGCACGTGTGTATACGTGTGCGTGCATGTGGGTGTGTGTCCATCAGTGCTTACTGACATCCTGTTGTCATGATAAACCTGTGACAGCTGCCATCCTGCAGGCAGCACTCTCTCGGTGCAGACACACACACACACACACACACACAGACTACTGCATCATTGCTCTGCTGCAAATGTGATGGGGTCTCAGCAGGCCTTGGTTTGGGTATCGGGTCATTTACACAAATCTCCTTAACTGGCTAGCTGTGGAATAAATGTCTGTCTGGATGAGTGAATGGTCTGTTTGTCAGTGCCTGCCTTGCCTGTCTGTCTGACTGACTGACTGAATGAATGACTCAGTGACCTATATGAATCTGTTAGACTGAATGAGTCATTAATGAATAAATAATATCTTTCTGTGCTTTATTTTCAGTACATCAGCACCTGTAGTTTGGGACTGTGCACGCCTTATTTTCCATCTCAAAAAGTGTTGAGCACCAGCTTGTGTCAACACATTTTGACACAAACAGCATTTTTAATAAGACAGGAACACCTGAAAAGCGTGTATTGGTCTTTATCTCACACTTTGATGTACTGAAAAACACTCAAAATTCATTTCAAACCAGTTATTTTGTTTCATTCTGTTCTTATTTCCTATCTGATGTGGTTTGTACTAATTGTTTGCCTATTTTAAACACATCATTTTTTGTTTGTTTGTTTTACTCCAGTTTTATTTGTCTCTGTTTGTCCCTATTATTTACGTTCCCCTACTAGCCTGTGTGAATTTCCTGTCTCTACTCAGTGAACTCTGTTCTGTCCAATTTCTAATATTTTTTGCCAGTGTTTGTATTCATTTTTATTGGTGAATGTGAGTCTTGGACCACAGCTATTCTCTTTACTCCCCCTGTGGGTGGAGTCTAGCTTGGGCCCTATCTTATCTCTGTCATCTGTACATGTATCTCTCCTGGATGAGCCTGAAGGATGTACATGTATACCTGACAGTGCTTGTCTACACTCTTAAAAAGGCTATATTATTTTCAGCTTATCAGTGAGTGCAGTTTAAGGAATCTGGTGCTCCTCTGTCATCTCTAAATATTGATAATATCAACATGATGTTTATTAAAGTAATATCAATTACACCGTCCCAAATTGCACTCACTGGTGTGTAGGAAAGTATGTGTCTACTGTAAGAGTGTGTTACATACACTATTGCCTCTTTTATGTATAACTATAAATTATACAGGTATAATTTATACCATGTTTACAGTTGGACTTGTACGCTCTCAGGAAAAAAAGGATCAGCATTGTATCTTTTATCACTGGGGCAGTGGATGGGCTCAATTTGCTTTTGCTAAATGCATTTCACAGTTTTATTACGGCCATTTCATTTTTTTACAAGCTATAAAACAGTATAAAACACTGTTTTGAAAAGGTGAATTGAGCACAGACCTCTTGAATAAGTGGTATGTATCCAATGTCCCATTGACACAACAAGGTCCAATGTAGAACGTTTTTTTCTCTGTGGGTGTATCTGTATAAATTATATGTGTATAATTTATGCCGTGTGCACAGCGCAATCCATGTGTCTTTATCTGTTATACGGAAATCAGCACTACTATGAATAACACTATGAATCAGATGTGATCAAGAATTAAAGAAAATAGGCAAATTTATCATCACATCTGTCCTATATATGTTGAAACTAATTGAGGATTAATAGATAGACTGACAGCCAATTGGGAAATAGTTTAATATGAAGTACCTTGGTAGCGATTGGAGGAGACGAGAGCGGAGCTCTATGATTGGAAATAAGGAAAATGTGATTTTCTATTGGAGGAGAGGACAGCAGCTCTGAGTGTGACAGGAACTGCAGCCTAACCCCTATATCCCATTTCTGATTCTAACTGGCTAAAAGTAACAGCGTCATTTTACAAAATCCTTAATATCTCAAAAAAAGAATGCTCATATATTAACAAGTATATTCTATTTCAATCTACTTCGTATTAGAAGTATGATGTCAGAGCTTTGTATTTTTTAATGTGGTTTGCTAATGTGAAAGCCATCCATTTTCTAACATTCAAGCCACAGAATGTACAAGTAGTATAATAAAATTAAGGTAATTGAGACATATTACCTCTTAGAGGGAGAGAAGTGGGGAGTTGGACTGGCTGACCAGTAGTCTACTTGGGGGGGTTGAGAAATAATGTTAGGTCATTTGAGAGTTAGATAAAATTGCTAATTTGGTAAATAAACCGAATTGATACATTTGACCTAATTGACCCACCCCATTTGATATATAAGATGTGAAAATCAAAATCATTGATCCCAAAAGCAAGAAATTAAAAAAAAAAAAAAGTCCGCCCCTCGGTCACTCCTCCTCTCCCTAACCCAGGTTTTCTATTTGTCACTCTGATTTGATTGACAGCTGAGGACACATGTGGGGGCACTGTGAGGGGCGGCAGTGGGGTGGTGACCAGTCCCGGTTACCCCGGCAACTATGGTAACCAGGCCGACTGTACTTGGATCCTATTGGCCGAACCTGGAGACACCATCTCTGTCATCTTTACAGACTTCCAGACGGAGGAGAAGTATGACTACCTGGAAGTAGAGGGATCTGAACCACCAACCATTTGGTGAGTCCATTTATTCATTTATTAATTTATTCATTCAGTGGTTTGTTCACACTTCCTTGTTTGAGTCACTTTGAGGTAAAAAGGTCAGATTTAGCTCCTTACTGGAGTTACCTTAGCTGGATACCCACATCTAGGGAGAGTAACCACAGTACTAAATCATCAGCATTTATAGTTTGTCTGACTATGGGCTGATGAATATCTAAACTTTTGGAGATTACTTTATGATCCTTTCCAGCTTCATGCACAGCAACAGTTCTTAGTTTTTGAGATGTGTTTTTTTGTGTGGCATGGTTCACATCAGCAGATGCTTCTTGTCAATAGCAAACACAATTTTCTTGTGTTAGTTTTATGAGTAAAAGTTGCTCAAATCTTTAATCTTGTTTTATTGATGCATTCTATTGTGTACTCTGAATGATGTGGTAAATGTGGAAAATAACTATACACTGATTTGTGTGTTGTCAGTTAGGGTTTGTCAGATTGATTTATTCATAAGTGTAACTTAGATCATGATTTTAAGATAATTTTATGGAGATTCCAAAGGACTTCTTCTTGCCACTGTATGTGTGTGTCCCAGTTATCATGTTAATGAGAAATGTGGCAGTGTGAGGGTGGTAGAATTGTCCGTTTATGTGTGTTACATTGACCAATTTACAGTGGAGGGATGAGTCATGGTTCAGTGTTAAATTACAGTAGAGTCTGGGACCCATTTTCAGCCATAAGAGACTTACAATTAGTTGGATAGTGAAAATGAATTTTGTTTGTACATATTACATAATAAATATAATAGTAGATCCACAGTTAAAAAGAAAAAAAATTATTGACATTTGTGACTTTCCATTTCTGCAAAGATGGTGCAGCCTGCTGGATTTATGTAACAATTTAACAACTCTTGGAGCACTGCAAAAAACAGAACAAGTAATAAAAATAACTTAGAACTACTAAAAAGAAAATTTTATTGCAGATATAAACATTTTTTTTATCTTGTTTTTGAAGTGTAGCAGTATTTCCATGGATAAAATGAAATATCTTGAAGTATGATGTTTGTGTGTTTAGGAGGGGGGCACTATGCTCATTTACAGTCTCTCTTACAGGATTTGTATTTTACAGAGGAAGTAACTGATCTGTGCTAGTTAGAGATTACAGCACAATATATGGTTTTTGTTTATTTTCTCACATATTTGAGTTGGTTCACTCAAAAGAGTATTTTATAGCCCTGGCTGCTTATTGATTGTTAGTAAATTGTAGTATTGATCAGCCACTGCTGTTTCTCTAACCATTTTTAATCTAATTATTGTGGGAATATTGTTGTGTGTGCATGTGTAATCGATTTGGAAGTAATAATGGCCATGCATCTGCTTTTATCCTGCCCATTATTACTTATTCAAGTACTGTATATGTGTGAATGTGTCCATGCAGTCATGTTAAAAAAGCACAGGACACCTGGGATACACATTGCTACTCAGCAACTGACAACACACTGAAATACACTCAAATAAAGTCATATGCAATAAGCATTTGAAAAATAGCTGGACGGTGTTATCATCACGCACTTTAAACATACATTATATGAAGGCAAAACAATATTAATCATCAGACCAATAAGAAGGATATAACAGTTCAACAAGTTCAAGGGGAAGATTTGCATTCCATTAGTGCATTTGCCATCTTGGAGGAACACACATTCCCAATTAGGAAAGGAAACAATTTTCTATTCTTAATAGTAATAATTAATACTTTATTGATCCCCTTGGGGAAATTGTTGTTTGGACAGCTGCTAGACCTGTGTCAGCACTACTATGGGGTTTCGGTGTCTTGTCCAATGACACCTCGACCCTTGGGTTGGAAGATGACTGCTCTACCCAAAAAGCTATCATGCCGCCCCTTAATACTCAGTTTTTCAATTTCAAAACATATTTAATGCCATTCTCATAATTTGTACCAATGTCTCATATAAACTGGGTGCAAAAAAAAAACTTATTTCTGTGAAGAGTCACCTCAGGTGTATTTATGACTAATATTTATTGCTCCGATTGTTAGTCTTTTGGCATATAGTGGTAGTGCCTCTTGGTGATTTACCTTCACTCGTGTCTTGGCTCATATAATTTAGTGCTATGGTGTTATTTACTTGCTGAATTAACTTAGGTGACCCATGCAACATACTGAGATCACTGTGTTGTTGCTTCTCATATCATGGGTCTTTTTCAAGCACCAGGCTGATAACATGGTCATAGTTTTGTGCTGAGAAGAGAGCAGAAACATTGAGATGTAACAGACTAGAGCAAAAAACCTGCCCTGATGCTGGCAAAAGCTAAGATGCTAAATTGGCCCTATTCAAAGAGTTTTCAGGGTCATAATTTTAAATGCAAATGCACATGTAACATATTTCAAAAAGCATATAATTTTAGTACAAAACACACATACAGTCTCTGACATAGACACAAAAAAGATTGTTATGTATCCACCTTATTAACAGTGTTCATTAACATTAACAGGTCGTTCTTTACAGTGACGCACACATGATAAAGTAAATGTAATTATGCTCAAGACACGTATTTCAAGTAAGTAACTTTAATGGCTTCCCACCTGGGAAGAAAACAAAGTACTCCTGCGTATAAGAGTGTCTTGTTCATCAGAGGTGTCAGAAAAAAGTCATGAGAAGACTTGTTTAAGATGATGAAATGTTCTCAGGGGCACTGCAGAAAGCACAGCTCTTCAAGCCTTGCAGTGGATGTGCAATATTGCAAAAGTCAATGCATGGTTCCACTCCTGTCAGACATGAAGATGAAACAACTCTTAGTATAAAATCATCTAAACAGAATCTCTAAAGAGTGGACAAAAGCTCACTAGTTTCTTTGAGGTATGCTGATGTCACAGTTGGCATAAATAGCCAAATCACATAATCTAAATGTTGCATGAGGCTATTAGTGCTGTACTTGTCTGGACGATGTTTTCTTGAAACAAATGAGGCTACCCTTGACTATGTAGTACCAATTTAGCATCGATTAAATGCCAAAGTACCCCTAAGCATTGTTTCCATCAAGGTACATCTCCTCATGATTGCCTCTTTTCTTCAGGATACTTTCAGCGGACTAATATCACCATATTTGACAGCATGCTTCATCTCCAGATGGCTCCAGGGAAATGATGTTAGTTGATGTTAGTTAAGTCCAGTGACATAGACAGATCTCATGTCTGTAAAACATATTGGAGAATTGGTTCAATGGTATATTCATATAATAAATGTTCTTCAGAATCTGTCCTAGAAAATTTGTAGGGACATAGCATGGTCAAAGATCTCTAGAGAAGCACAATGATTCTTTGATTTAAGGAATTCAGTTGGTCCTTTGGTCAGAAAGGATGTTGCTGCTAAGTGGATAGTTTGTATTCTGTATCTCTATACATTAGAACAGCCTGGAATACAACATCTTTGTGGAACTGAGACATCATGTCATTTTGACATTTATCAACAGATGCCAGATATGTTCTGGCTATTCTCAGATATGAAAGTGGATCCTTATAAATTATAGGTACCTAGTACTTTATGCCTGGTGGACAGACAAAATAGCAATTTAACATCACTTAAAATTCACGTGCTTGTCAAGAACCCACTAGACATGTACCCTTGCAAGACCAATCACTAAGTCCTCATGCTTGAAGACCTTTCTCCTGTTGAAGGGATTTCCTTCATCAAACAGGGCGTGTTAGCTCTTTTGAAAGTGCTTGGTTGCTGCATGTAAGTACATACTTTGATAATTAAGTGTGTCTATGTGTCGCGTTGGTGTAGTCATATAACAATCAGATCAGAAATACTTCATTAATCCTTGAGGAAATTATGAGGTCTCAGTTGCTCTGTGACAGTAAGAAAGTTAAGTGAAGAAGAAATACCAAAATTACAAAAAATTACAAACATTTTGTACAAGAAATTACAAAATTACAAATTGCACTCTATTACAATTGAAATAAAACAATAATAGTAGTAAGCAGTGTGTGTGTGTGTGTGTGTGTGTGTTCTTATTCTGTGTATGTACAGTAACATTAGTTGACATTTGTCCTTTTTGTCGTCGTAAGTCCTGAAGCTTGATATTGACAAAAGTCATTCTGTAAACAATACTGTTTCCATTCCCCTTCAGTGTAAACAACTTTTATCTGTCTTATCAGAATAATGATTATGAAAGAGAGAGACACATTGAAATGACATTAATGTGGTAGAGAAGGCTGTATACTAAATAACTTTATAATATATGTCATCAATTTTAGCAAAAAGAGATCTGTGTATTTTTTTAACGTTTTCTGCTTTGCCTTGTTAGCAAAAAAAGAGACGCATATATTGAAACAGCAGACAGTACAGTAACATAGTTTCCTCGACAACACCAGTATAAATTTCTACATGACAAAAAATGGTCATTTTGCAATATTAATGATATAGTAATGCATTGATGTATGACTCATTAACATTCCCTAGCTTTACAGTAACCAGGTTTCTTAAGTACATGTAAAGTTGGTTTCCCAACTACTTTCTCTGAAAAGCCTGGTTATTTAAGTGCATGTAAACAAAGTCAAGGACAGTAGCTGTACTAATAAATGCTACTGCCTGCAAAGTGCAATCACAGATAGAATGTTGTTCACTCTGTATTGTCATAAATATCATTATCACAAATTTCTTTGAAATGTCATGATATAATTTTGAAGCTACATGATCCACCTCTAGCAGATAAGAAATCAAACCCACCTGTTTCTTTTTGAACTGGCAGGAATCTGTTGTCAGCTGTCTTTTCCTTTGTAAATGATATGTTCCCCAGCCTAGATGCTGTATATAAATCAAAGGAAAGCAAACACACCTGATATTTTTGTCTAGTGTTTTTTTTTAGAATTTTCTTAATAAACACATACTGTACATTTACAACAATAAAAATAGACAACAGCAGAACATTAGAAAGGCATACACAACAGAGAATAACCCACCCAAATCGTTTAAAAACTATATGGAAAGAAAAAAAGTGGAGGACAGATAAATAATCAGGACATCACCTGCCATCTTAGGAATGCATTGAAGGATGGCATTTGCTAATGAGTGTCTGTGCGAAGTCCCAAGACTCATAACATTGTTTTAAACATCATTAGTCTCTGTGAAAGTGTGCAGATGAGATTGTTATTTATTGTGAAGATAAGTTAAAACACTTTCATAATCTAGAATCTAACTATCAATTCAGCTTCATTGCAAAATCTAGTATTTGTGCTAAACTAAACGGACATATAAGAATATTTGGCATACAGAAATACTGTATATGATGGTCTTCTTCACCTTAAATGGTGGTTTTGGCTTTTGCATGATTAAAACTGTTGACTCTGTTGTTGCATAACAGTCCTTGTGAAAAGTAGGCCATGCTGCCTTAGCAATTACCTCACAACACCAAGTGCTAATATACTAATTTCCATTGGCAATTGTAGGAAGAAGCTAATAGCTAAATGCTAATTTCCAGTGGCAATTAGCAGAGAAAGCTAATGACTGATTCACTAATATGTGTCTGCAAGACTTTGTTATGTGTTTATCAGTTGCTGCAGGGCTAACAACAGCAGTCTCTCACAAACCAACACACACACACACACACATAGACCCTACATCAGTATTCACACACAAACTGTCACTCCTAACAGACATGATCACAAACAGGCAAGATTCTCTCCTTCTCACACACACTTCTTATCAGTATGCAGAGAGGTGTGCTCGTGCCTATGACAGTAGTATTGCTGTGAGCTAAATACTTGTAATCCTACACACACACACACACATAATACATGCATACACACACACACACACACACTTTTTATATTTTGTTGTTTCAGAATCAGTTGTCCTTGAAACCAAGTAGAGCATCTTAAATAGCATCTCTCCCTGTCTT
>JAUBNQ010000003.1:8771888-8786937 GCA_032353495.1 Ctenopoma kingsleyae
ACACACACACACACACAGAGGACTTCTGGATCTCTGTATACTGATTGATGATGACTCCACCTAGACAACCCTCAACCTAACACTCATGCAGTGCGCATGCAAGTGTGAGAATGAGCATTTTCTCTCTCTGCATGTCCATGGGTGTATGTGGGTGTATGTGTGTGGCAGTTCCCACCTGTCTTCATTAGAGGAGGCTATTAAGACACATTGACTGTTTAAGTAGCATCCCCCTACCATCTAATGAATAGCCACAGACACAGATACAGTAACATACAGACACAAATGAACACACAAAAGTTAGAGTAGTGTACCTGACTAACTGATATGACCACTGGTTCTGCATATGTGAATGTGGAGCCATTCATTACACATTGAGAAGAAACTCTTATCCTCTTCATATGTCTCTCAAGCCAGATATGAAGTCTTTTTTTTCTCACTAAGATGTCACTTGTGACAATAAAGGTCCTGCAGCAGAACATCACTTTGACCTTACACTCGAATGACAATGTTGTTACATTTTCCACCAAAGTCTTAATTTAAATCTTATCTGAAATACTTTTTATGCAGGAGCTTGAACTCAGAACAACAGCATAATGCCACAAACCCCATTTCCAGAAAGTTGTGACTTTTGCTAAAATGCAATAAATACTAAAATCTGTGATTTGTTCATTTGGTTGAACCGTTACTTATCTGACAGAAGTAGAAAGAAAATTAAATGTTTTGTAAGCATTTTTGAGTGACTGTCATTGGAGACTTTCTTCACCATTTTTCTGTCTTTTTACTATCACTGTACTTGGTGACTGTTATCTAATAATTCTCTCTTCAGAAACACAATAATAAGTGTGTCTTTTAGTTTGATTACAAACCTCATTTCAGGGAGAAGTTGGTACTTCTTTCTGAAATGCAAACTAAAATGCAGAACTAAAATATGTAAAATTGTCAATTCACACTTAATTTCACTTAATTATGTATCTGACAAAAGTAGAAAGAAAAAAAAAATCAATGTTTTCACATTAAACATTTTTATAGGTTCTAGTACACCTAAGTACACTTGTAATTATTAAGCAATTTGTTAAATTTGCAAGAGGTGCAATGACAATACACATATTTCATCATCATGTAGTGTGGAAAAAAAAGTATAATGTTGTAAAATTTGGTTTATTCAGAAATTATTCATTCTAAAATTAGTTTGCAGTAATACAGCATTTTGTGTTTTGCCACTACATTCTGCTTAAATGCTAAAATGAATAATTAACAAGCCAACAGATGAAACTGATGTACCTCTGTCAACTTGCCTGACTGCCCCGCCTCCCCTGCTCTCACCCTCCATGTCTTACCATGCCTTCATCAATCTTCTTTATTTGCTCCCTCTCTTTTATCCCCATACTGACAGTGGAATAGCTGGTTTGTATTTCCATGGAGGAAGAGAGGCAGAGAGGATGGATGGGAGGATGGTAGACAGAGAGATGGAGAGAGGGAGAGATGCTCTTTTGGTCTAGTGTATTTAATCAATTATGTTCTTTTGCTCCCACTGGCAACTCTCCACTTGATATTCTCTCTTCTGCTGCAAACACACACACATAGACACAAATGGCCACACGCTCCCTCTCCATCTCAGTAATTATTCTTTCCATGTTACCTAGCTGCAGTTGAAGAGCGAACACAGAGTTTGTTTGTAATTTTTTTAGTATATTTATGGAGCCAAATACCACCCCCCTTACAGGTTTTTAGACTTCTTTAAGTATAGCAAGCCTAATTCTTTAACTAAATGTAAAACCAAAATATCTATATTCATGGTATTAAAAATAATCACTGGATCCCATCTCAACATCTATAATATCTCATGGCTGCTCTAAAGTGCTTTTATAGCAGGTATCTTGGGAGAACACTTAACAGTCACACACAGAAGCCATCAGCATAGATGAATGATTTAATAATGCATCACAAATTGTCCACATGGGGAAAATCAACTACCTTCCCAGCAGCTCAGAAGCTGATGTTTTTGGAAGTATTAAGTTTTCTGATGGAGTTTGATGTTTTTACTTTAATTATCCATGTAAGTAGTTTCTAAACACACATGGGCCTTTTTCCCCTCAGTGTCTTTGTATCATTCATTGTCATTGTCCTTCAAGTACATTCATGTCTAAGTAGGTGATACACTCTTTGAGACAAAGAATACTAGGAGGGGGTGTCCCAGCTGCTGTCAGGGTTAAGGTTACAATAATATATTGTGTAATATTTTTTGATTCACACTGAATTTCTGTTAGTTAAGTTAGTTCCACCAGTGGCTTCATTAGTTTCAGTTTAGTTTTTATTTCGTGGACCTAATTTCAGTTTCAGTTTTACTAAAAAAGGTTAACTCTTAACTCTAACAATTCACTAAAATTCAGTAACACAGAGGCTACAATACATGTGTTTCAGATTGGCAATGACACATTCTATGAAAGGTTGCTTATGTTTCCCTCTTTGCTCTTTCTCTCTGCATTCCCATTTCCATAGATCTTGTTAATTTGACTGTGAATCCTGATCTTGACTTGATAAAGTCTATAAGTATTTAAAGCTGGGACACTCTGTCGTCCTTAATGGAGTAATATACAGAATGATAATTTTGTCCCTTTCATAATTTTAGTTTGACTTTTTATAGCCACCATTAACATTTTAGTTTCATCAAGTAAATGATTTCAGTTCAGTTTACCACAGTATTTTAAAATCAATCAACTGATCAATCAGTAACACTAGTGGGGATCCAGAGTGGTGACCCTTTTAGTCACCTGCTTATCTAACCTTCCAGCTAGTGCTGCAAGACAGATTTTTCTAATTATCCCTTCATCCTACAGCTTGCAATTAAGTGCTCCCAGAGCATGCAGTTTAATATTTTAGTGTCTCACACCCACAAGATCTTTGTGTAGATTTATGATATGATTCCTATTTTAATGTTGGAACAGATTTAAGATGCACACACTCTGTTCTTAATGATGCATCATGGAATTAAGAGTTATAAGCATGAAAACTTTCTATATATTGTGTGATAGAGTGCACAACAGAGACATGTTCCCTTAGATTTGCCTACACATTAAGGTTGGGCATCTCTTGTGTGAGGCTGACATGTATCGTGATAAACTGTATGTGATTTGATGCATTAAAGATACATATGCAGCAACCTTTGGTGTGGCCAATTACCATCCCTGGGGTGTGTAGGCAACTGAACCACTGCTGCGGTCTTCAGCTGTACACATGAAGAGTCCTTTTAGGGGTAGGGTTAGTCTCAATGGTTTGCGTGTTTTACCTTATTAGTAATTCAGCTAATCTAGCTGTCAGTTTGTCAGTCACAGGACGTCCATTCATAAAAGGCAGATTCTAACTATGTGGTTGTCCTGTTAGAAATTCACAGCACAGGAAAGAACAGAAAATTATAGAAAGATTATGCAGGGTATAGGAGCAAAATCTGTCTCAAGGGGCATCTGTGGTCTTAGGATATGATGCACATTCTCTCAAGGACTAGACTGGACATTTATTACACTTTTTTCTTTTGTTCTCCCTCTTCAAAAGGTTAATCTGTTTTCGCTACTTGTAGGTCCCTCAAGAGTTGGTCTTCATTGTTTTTCTATACCTGTTATAATTATTAGGTATGCATCATATCTTTTAGAGTCTGTGCACAGCAGAAACTGATAAGTCAGTGATTACTGTTCAGTAGTTCTATTATCTGGACCTCTTCCATATCATCTACTGTCTAGTTCCTGATCCAGTTAACAGACTAATTCAGCATTGATTTGCCATAGTGTATTCAGTTCAAATTTTCTTTGTCAATACCAGGTTGGCACCGCTGTTTAATCATATTTAATATGTCATTTGTTCATCGAATAGGATAATTATCTAACCATAAATAGGGATATAGTAAATGTCTGCTTTCTCTAATTCTAAATCTATCTATCTATCTATCTATCTATCTATCTATGGGTGTTTGCATGATTTGATGTTCATAGTTGTGTTATTACATTCTTGTCTTGGCATTATTGTATGTAAAGATGTGATTGGTGGTTTCACAGGCCCAAATACACACTCTGTGTGTGTGTGTGTGTGTGTGTGTGTGTGTGTGTGTGTGTGTGTGTGTGTGTGTGTGATAGCAGACATCAAATAATTCTATTGATGCAGGGCACTAGGTGGCCTCTCTGTCTCACACACTCACATATACACACAAACCAGTACACACAAAGACACAGTTTCCAAAACACTCACTCAGCATTCTTGTGCTCCACTTTTTACTGCCATTATTAGAGGGTATTGGTGCTAGACAGCAGTGCATACAGTACATTATAATGCCACTATCCATGAGTGTATGAGCATGCATTTGTGTTTTTGTGTGTTTATATTAAAGGACTGCAGAGGTTAACAGCAGGGTTTTGTAGAGAAGCAGAAGCAGACAGGCAAACATGAGAGGACATCCACATAGGTTCCACTGTTTATGTGTAAGTGTACTTGTGTCTCAGGTGGTATCACTTAAAAAAAAAATTAAAAAAAAGAAACTGTAATAGGAGAGAAGCACCACCTGTTGGTTGACACTACAAGATGAAAGCACCATACATCAAAGGACATATGTATAGAAGAGGATTATTGCCAGAAGAGATTGCATTTGAACTGCACATATTTGAAGTTACACAAGACCAAGGGTGTTTTATTCTCAGTGTCAAATGCAAAGTAGTCGCCTCCTCTAAGGCCAGCAGTCATCCAACGCTTTGCCAACCACAAGAGCCTTGTTCATCTTCTCAGCCAATTATCTTCCCTACTTGATGAAAGAGTTGCAAATTGGGTTCCATCTACTAGTGCTGTGTGCCATCAAAGCCTGAGTGTATTAGCCTAGTTCAATGCAAAAAAGCTAATATTGTTAAAAGTGATAATTGCAGCCTGACACTGGGGTAGTTGTTTGAAACCTTGTCATGTTTGCATATACCAGACTATTAAGTGCAATGTAGGTACTGTAAATTGTAGTGGACAAATTATGAGAAATAATAATTATGACTATAGTCCAGTGCACCACCAGCTACTAAGTACAGCCTCGGAAACTACCATTGTGATAAGAGCTGCTGGGTCAAATCCTCTAACCAACTGGACTAAATCTGGCAAAAACAATGAATAAAAAGTACCATTTTCTACTTCATTTAAAGCAGTTGAGGCATCCCATCCTTGAGTATGCAGCATAATCCCTAATTGCCATGGGAGCTGCAGAAACAGACTGGTTATATTGGGCGGTGAGGTTGCAACACTGTGCAATTCAGTTTGTGCCATTATAGTCACAATATATTTTATTGTGAATTAATTCTAACAGCTACAATTGCAAAAACATACAATGATGTTTTCTAATGTTGATGTTGATGATGTTTTCTGTTTTCTGAACATGCTCTCTCTTACTAGTAATGAGAGGTCCGACTCGTTTAAAAGATTTGCGTCTTTTGGCTCGGCTCCCTTAGAGGAGCCGGCTCTTATGGCTCCCAAATGGCTTCATTTAGTATCACTCTTACCCTTCTATTTTAGCCTAATTTAGCAATTATGAATGGTTTGTGTGTTAGTAAGCCATTTTTTAATTAAGCGTTTAAAGCCTTATTTTTAATTCATTTTTTGGTTAGAAAAAAATGTCTTAACATTATGACACTTTAGATAAAAGTCAGTGCAGGTTGGCATTCAGAAATGTACTCTCATTTCTTCACTTTTTCCCAACGCGCTTGCATTTAATTGAGCTTCCCGTCTCTCTGTTGCTCTGTACCTGGCCTGTACCTCTCTTCTGCTCTCCCCAATGGGAATCAGCTCTTCTTATTTGCTACAAAGAGTCGTCTCTTAGAGCTGGCTCGCTCGCAAACAACACATCACTATCTCTTACACACATACACACTGTGACACACAGGCAAGATGAAAAAACTATACTACAGGCTGATTTTCATTGTCTGTTCTCGTAGTGACATTTTTACAGCGTGGCTACAGTCTGCAACTTTGCGCTTTTACAGACTGGCTGCACTTTTTAATGTGTTTTGTTTGCTACTTCTAAGACAAGTCTCTTTTCCATGTTCTTTTACACGCATTCAGAAAGCTTCTGCACTTCTGTCTTTAAGATAGCCTGTTTAAGTTTAAGACCCTCAGAGTCGGCACCCTTTTGCAACACTTTGCCTGATCTTCAGGGGCCTCTTGTTCTGTAGGATTAGTTGAATAAATGGTAACAGCTATGTAGGAATATGTGTGTGTTCGTTTTATTTCTTACTAACATTTTTTCTGTTGTTCTTTCAGGTTGTCAGGGAGTAATGTCCCCTCTCCCATCGTTAGCAACAAGAACTGGCTCCGACTGCATTTTGTGACTGATAGCAACCATCGTTACCGTGGTTTCAGTGCACATTATCAAGGTAAGATGGGTAAGATGTGATTACATTCCCAGAGCCTGGCATCTTAACGTACACACTTAAACAAACAAATGCACACACATACAGTGTATGCATAGAGGGTCCTTATTTTGTTTAAACTCATTCTTCTATAGGTACATTTTTATTTTTCTGAACTGGCAGTTCTTCCCTATCATCTTGCCTCTAACTTCCCTTAATTACGCTTGTTGACTTCAATCTTTGTGTCTCTTCTCGACTAGAGATTCTCTCATTGTCTCCATGATTCTGCAATGCTGTACTGTGTAGTTTTTCATCACTTTTACTCTTTCTTTTCTCTTGGATAACTGCTCATAAGTGTACAGTTAGATTTATTTGACACAAACCCTAACTGCTCGAAAACACTTGGCAATGACCATGTCTCCGAACAGTGATAATGAGAGCTAAATGTTTTGAACACCTGCACAGACAGCCTGGAACTGTTAGGGTTTATATTTAACTGTTTTCTTATTTTTCATACTCTTTTCTTTCATGCTCCTATTTTTTTTTGAGTCTCAGATCAACTTTGTGTACTCTTAAACACTGTTTACTCCCTTTTTGCGAGTCACTAGTGTATGGTGCATAAAGTCAATTTAAAATCACAAGATACACAAGGCATGGGGCTGTGTATGGTATTCTCAAGGCCAGAGACATGTGGCACACTTGCAGGACAGTTGAAAACATGGGGTGATTGACATATGCCATCAGTAGGTGTTTTATGAGCTGGCATCAATCATAATCAACAAGTCAGCTAAACTCTACTCCAATTAGAATACTGGGAGCATGTTGTGTGAATATTCTTATTGTTTTAAAGAGAGTAAAGTAAACTCACACATTTCAGTGAGCCTTCCTCCATGCATCATTGACCTGGGGCATAAATTGTGGTTGCGCTTGACATCAAAACTGCACTGTGCCTCTTGATTTTCACTGACACACTGTGCCTCTACGCACACAGTCAAGATCACAGCAAGGCACCAAAATACCAAGCAGACTAATTCAAGAAGAATAAGGTGTGCACCTATCAAGGATGCCAAGTCTATGCCGTGTGCTGTATTGAAAACTTGACCCTGTTACTGACCCTGTTTTTAATTTGTCAATCAAAAATTTCCAATTATGGAGGCACCGTATGTGGCACACATGATACACTCAGGCTGTTTCACAAAAGTACTTCTTGTTTCTGCCTCACCACTTACATACTTTCAACCTAATCTTCTCTTTTAACTCAAATTTTAACTAAATTAATATTTTACTTGTTTAGCTAAGTGATTCCAGATGTTTTCCTTTTTTAAAGAAGCTTTAGTGCCCATTAAGATTCAAGACATTAAATATATGAAAAAATCTTTATAACCACATAAATTCTTTATTCTAGGTTGCATATGCCACTTGCAGGATGGTCAATTAGGCCAACTAAGTGATTGAAACTGCGTTAATTCAGTGGTGATTTTATATTAATCTCACATAATTTCCCAATCTATGTGTATGATGAGGTTATTAGATTGGATGTGACCATATTTGACACCTCGCGAGAAAAGTTGCTTGGGTTTGATTTCATTGTTTTTATTTTTTTTATTTAATTTTTTTTTCTTGGGTTTGATTTTAAACGTCTCCACTGTGAACTGCACAGTTATGGCAAAATGCCAAAAATCAAGTGGAATGACTACTTATCGATTTGATGTCAAAGCATTATACTGAAGACAATATGTTAAACTTAGACCAGATATTTAAATAGCCAATACACTGTTATAGTGAGGCTTAGAGATAGTTTTTCCTATCCATTCTCTCCTCACATCTCTCCCCCTGGCTTTCTCAGATATTTTTGTTGATGGACTGACTGACAGCCTGGCCACTCCTCTAGAGATTTGCTTTTAATCTGTTTAATTGATTCAAATTGATCTTAATTAGTATAAAAGGTTAATCAACATGTTAATGAGGGGTGTCAGTTTGATAGGTTAGTTGATTAATTAGTGGAGTTCTTAACAGGTTTGTGATTGATTGGCTACTTCCTGTCAGCTGTCAGTCAGCTCCATTACCTAACTGGTTCTTACACATCAGCAGAAAGGCAGGGTAAGTGGCTGAAATATGAACTCCATCTACTCTTCACACATAGAACATCTCTCAACCAACTATCCTCAAAACAATCATTAGTTGGCATATTGTCAAATGGGTCACCTAGGGATGATGTTAAACCCGTTCCACTGGGTAAATTAATTTATCTAGTATCTACTGTATACACTATGATGGAAATACTTAACTATGTGTCAGTGTAAAGTGAGGATCGTGTTCTGTTCTGCTGCACTTATAAAAGTCTATCCCCTACAGATTTACTCTTTAATTAGCATAGTTAGGGTGTTTATCAGCTCCACTTTAACAGTTCCACTTAATGGCATTCTACTATTTTCTTATTTAAAATCTAACACTACTGTGCAAACCATATGTTGTTCTGGTCTACTAAATTCTACTCGTCTCTAGGTGAGTAAATCACCATGGCAAACCTCTTGGGCAGACATAGTTTAGTTTAGTGGCAAACACTGTATGAAAACAATTCCAAATTTGTCTCTGAGAGACTAAATGAACAAATCTGCTTTGGCAGGGTTAGTGTGGTTTATAAGACACTGCTATGAAACCTCAGAGGGAGACATTTGGCTCTAGGTGCTGCCAGCTAGCTGGACAGACTGTGTGTGTGTGCATAAGGTCACCCACTTGGTTCATTAAAACCTCCTCCTTCTACTGCTGGCCAAATTATGAAGTTCTGAATTAATAATCTCATAATGATTTATTTCCAAGTTTGCAGACAAGGCGGGGGCAGAGAGGCAGCAAAAACAAAGAACATCACAAAGAAACAACAGAGAATGAGAAAAGAGAGGTTGTCAAAGAAGAATGAAGAGATTAAATGAGAAAGAGAGATGGAAACCAGCAGAGTTGGGGGGGGGGGTGGTCATAGTGACAAATTACTTGGCAGTGAGGTTTGCCTAAATATATACAAGTTATTGGGATTAAGAGTTTTAATGTTCCATTTTCCATTGTCATGAATGGCTGTTATAAGCTGTTTTCAGACATGCACTGGAATCTATTTACTGCACCAGAAACCAAACCCCAAGGGAGAATGCGTCTGACACTGACAATCTCCTGTTGTATGCTACATGTGTGAAATAGTAACTCATACAGTATGTGAAAAAAGCTATAGACAACTTTAGTGGGAGAGAAGGTGTGTGTGTGTGTGTTGTCTTGAATGTTAAATTGATGCTTCAAGATGATTTACAACAGTTTAAAATATGGTGTAGGATTAGCATTTAGGTTTAAAAATATTTAAAGCAAAGCACAGTGAGTCACAAAGGATTACATACAGTGTTTAATTTTATTTTTCTTCTTAATTAGTGTTGTAATATTAATACATTTTATAATTTTGGACTACTACGCACAGTATTGTCAGTTCCAGTGCAATTATAGTTGTCAGGCAATTTATCAAGAAAGACACATAAATAAAATTTTATAATTATTTTTTTTGGACCCTATCAAATTAGTTTAATTAGGATTAGCCCATTTTAAAGCCATTTTCATGGACAATGTCTGGAGATCAGGTCTCAGTATTGTCAGGAGTTGCTCTTTTACACATGCAGCACACAACAGGAGATCGTCCGTGCTAGACGTATTCTCACGTGGGGAAGTCCGTTTGACTTTGGCAAGGGGTGGGCCTTGGATGAAGCATGTAGGGGGACAACGTGACACAAAAGTGCACTGCAGAAATCAGTGTTTTCTTTACAGTACGTTGAAGCACAGCCAGTCACATGATTAGAAACTATGCATTATGTACATTACCCCGGTTTCCTGAAGGAGAAAAGCATCATACAACAATGGAAACAATGGTAAATATTTCTCATATTTTAGGTGTTGTGCTGAGTGGATCAACTGAAAAGAAACACCCACTCACTCACTGTGAATTCTCCGGACAATTACTTGCTGTATTTACCCATGGGCTCATTACCAAGACTTTGTATGAGAGAGCTGGTAGGGTAATGCCTGTTTAATGTCTGGGCCGACTGACTTGGACATTTGTGCTATCACATACAGCTCCTCTGGGTAATGTCTAGAGAAGTCCAGGATTCCAGTGCATGTCTAAAAATGACTTAACATCTCCCTTGAAAGGCATAGAGGGTGCTTGGCACTAGTAAAAGATTGGATGATGCAGTGGTGAAGTAGCAGCAACGACAACAGAGCAACACAACAAGCAAAGTATTTTAGCTAGGATGACTGTTTGTTGGAAAGGAAAGCGAGCACACAATTCTCAGTGAAGTCATTACTGAAGTAATAACTGATCCCCAATGTGATGAACAAATTAGAAGGATAATTGCCTCTGTGCATGTTCTTTTGCTAGACACTTCATTACAGCCTGTCGCATATAGGTATTTACACTGTAACTGCAAATGACTGCAGATTCTTTTTAGTTTGATCTTTTTATGAATGTAACTTCCACATATCAGATTTTGATGGACTGGTAGTAACCCGAAGGCTAGAACCATCTTCCAGCCATCTTCCAGATGTGTCTAGTGGTATACTCTTACTGAGTCACATATGAATTCAGCCACTGATACGTTACAGTAGATAAGCTTGCTAAAAACTGATTAACGACAATAACTAAGCACAAGAGACAAGGTCAGGATATCTAGGCTTCTTCAAGAGTGATAGTTCGTTCTGTAGACTAACTATACCCCTGTCCTTTCACATCTCGTGGCTACATCTTCCTGAAGGAGGCAGGTCTCTGTGACTCATTGTTTCAAAAGTTTGAGTAGTAAATCTGCTTCCGTTACCCTTGTAAACTACAAAAATAGAACGGTTAAATGTCAAGTGATCGAGAGAAATGTCGGTGTAATTAATTAAGGGTGATTAGAAGAGCAAACTGCATTATGAAATTACTGATGGCTCTATGATCATTTCATATATATGTGCTATGAGTAAAAATCATGCCTATTATTTTTTCTCTTTAATTTTTCATTGCCACTGTTGCATTTTATTCAATCAATAATCAATTAATTAGATCCTCCCTTCACTTTATGGCACTCTAATTCCATATGTGAATTTATAACTCACACGTGTAACATGTCTACCATGGTATCATTTCAATTAACTCATTTCCAGTCTTAGTAAGCTGTGTGCAGATTTGTAGCTGGAGCCAGCTGGAGGAGTGAAACTGCAGTCCACAGAAACCAGTGGCAGTTCTAAAGTGTAACTGTCATTCACAAAGTAATCCAGCTGAACAGAATTGTGCTGCCATGTTTCTTGCTGTGAGTAGCTTAGTTTACAGGTAAAAGCCCAGTGTGTCCAGTCAGCCAGCCTGTTGACTGGTTGCCAGGGGCTCCATTTACTGTGTTTTTCTGTCTAAACAGTAAGAAATAATGCCTGGCTGTTATTAATGAACATTAATATTACATAAAGTGGAAGGGGCTGTAAAATAAGGATGGAGATGTCCTGGCAATGCTACAGTCAGTATATCACTGTTTACCTGAAACTAAAATGAATAAAAGCAGAAAATGAACTTTTACCTGACTAAAATCTCCATGGCTTATAGTCTGGCAAAATCTGTTAAATAAACTTAAAAGCAAAAAAGTGTGATCAGTATTTGGAGCAAACACGGCAGAAAAACACAAAAAAGGAGGGTAAGCGTTAATGCCTGAGAGGATGTGATTCAGAGAGAAATCTGAGGACCTGTATCACTGCATCATACAATATTCTCTTTCAAACATCAGCAGTTGATAATAAACTATTTCTATAAAGGAATAACTCTGAAATGCATATGTAGTGCTGGTTTAAGAAATATTGCTGAGCATTTAAAGGAAAACTTTTTTATTGTAATGCCTGTACCATAAATATTGACATTTGTAGGCTCTATTTATTGCAGGTAGTGGATTGCCTCATCTTTTACATGTATTAAAACTAACCCAGTGCTAGGAGTCTTTAATCAATTTCACAATGCACTTTATATGCAAAATAATAACAATGAATTATGTTTTAACTAAAAAATATCATTGTCCATTTGCATACAACCCCTTTTCATATTTTGACTTGACATGCCTGCACCTCTCCTGACAGTATTTCCTGATCAGACTACTGCTCTGGCAATCTATTACTGCATTTCACAGTGTATTTTGTGTTTTCACACTTTGCAATCGAACAGATGTACAGGAGTATCACACTGTGATAGCAGGTGCATTTTCAAGGTGTTTCAATGGCAGTTTCCAAATAAAAGACAGGTTTCTCCACAGAACCTTTCTTAATAATTTCACAATTTCTGCTGTAATATTATAACTCCTGAAACTTATATTGTGTACTTCAGCTTGTAAGGTATCACACTCACCACTCACAGCTCCACTAGATTAAGATGCCCTAATTGGCTTGTTTAATATATACTGTATATGGTGGCTTGAATTCTGAGCAGCACCTCTGAATCAATAGGCTCTTTCAGCATCTAAAATCTGAAATATAACATAAGATAATATAACTTCAACATAAGCACAATGAAATGTCACTCCTATGTTCTTATTGCTGAATTTCAATGAGCTCTTGAGCCTCGCCTGTGACTTTTTTTTACAATGACCCATGCAGGACGTATAGGAACAATGAATTACTTTAACTTCTTTCCTGCAAATTAGTGATAATTCACCTCTAAATCACTTCTAATTAGATGGTCTGCACAGCCCTCTCCAACTTTGCTTTACTTCACTTAGGGTTAGCCTTTTTTGGCCCTATTTTGGCTATGGATGAATCATGACCCAAGACTTAGAGTCACTTGCCTCCCTGTCATGGGTATTGCAGATGTAGTATGCTTTCACATCTCTGATACTGTCCTCATTGCTCAGACACTCTGTGCTGCCATAGTTACATTGCAAGCAGCCACACATAATGTGTACATATTGGAAGCCTTTAATTTTAGTGTTCAAGAAATAGTATAAAGAATAGTGCCCCTTCTAAAGCTGGACTACACCCATGTAACAAGAAAATGGAATCTTAAACAAGGATGAGGTTAAGCAAATGCCGAAGGTTACACTGATTAAATGTTATGTCCACATTCTTCTTTGCAATCACCAACTCTACTCCCTTGACACCTGGCTGTGAGTGTTTGTTTTGTGGATTATGTTTTGTGGTCGCTGTGTGTGTCTTCATATGTGTCTGTCTGATTGCACTTTATCTGTGTCCTCACGCGTGTGTCTGGCTGTTTGTGTATGTACAGGATTGTATATCCATGTATAGGTCTCTTTAAGACATCCATTCTTTTCCATTCGTTTAATGGGATCTAAAGGTGTTGCCTCGTGTTTGAATGAGCACACTGGTCAACCTTACTAGATCAAACCTGGCAACATGGCAGATGGCTGAACTGCGTGCAGACACATTAATAGATGCACAATAATGCACAAGATTACATCATACTGACACAGGATGTTGTTACATACAGTATAGTATATATAGAAGTGCCACTTAGTTAACTTATCTAATCACAGACATTATTTGGATGTACAGTTCAAGAAAAAATGCACATGTTTATCTGCAGTGTTGTAGTAAGAAAATTCTGGTATCAGTATTTCTCACTTAATGTACTGTCACGCAACCATATGAGCAGGAGAACTTTGTGCACACTGTGGCCCTCGCCGTCACAGTCACACAAATGTGAAAGCATTAACTTTAACAAATTGATGGCGCCAATGATACATATCCGGTATTTGAAAAGGACTTATATTAAATAAACTAACCCACCAGAATGCTGGTATTTTTACTTCTGTATATGTGACTGTGCATTTAGAAGTGTGTCTTTATGTCTATTTTAAGTTGCCAATTCCCTTCATGTGTGTGTGTGTGTGTGTGTGTGTGTGTGTGTGTGTGTGTGTGTGTGTGTGTGTGTGCGTGTGTGTGTGTGTGTGTGTGTGTGTGATTGTGTCCGTTTGTCTGTTGTCTATGCATTTGTCAGGTATGAACAATCTGTTTCCTTCCCCCTGGTACAACCTACCAATCACACCCCTCCATCATCTCTCTTCATTACGTTTTCATGAGTTTCTGTGTCTGCAGGGCTGTGATTGGCTCTTAATGAACAACTGACGACATTATCAGTCAGCCAGTGCTATGGCAACAAAATAAGTCAGTCAGTACAAAAACAACACCAGTCAACCACTGGTATGGAAACATTATTCAACTAGAGCAGAAAGACAGTATACCCCTCAGGGAGCTTGACATATTGGATATTGTTGACTGCATGGTACCTTTGATATGACTCTCATAATGTCTCAAATCTACTTGTGATCAAGTGCACACATCTTGAAATGCTAATTGCCACGGATAATTACATCCAACAAAAAAGAGAACATTTAGCACATTTGGACTATACCATTAGGTTTTTGTGTAAATAAATCCCTAACTCTTTTTCCTTGTCAGCCATGGCTTAAGAACCATTAGTCAGACTGAGTACAGAGACACAGCAGGCCTCAGGGGCTTCATATGAGCTCATAAATCTATGAACTACCCTTTTATCATCTTTTATATTATTTGGGGAGCTTGCATTTCACCATCACTAGCTGTTGTTGCTGTATCAAAAAGGGCTGTTAGCAGTGGTGTTGCCTGGAATGTAGTTGGCTGAATTAATACAGATACAGTGCAAAGAAAAAGTAATG
>JAUBNQ010000003.1:8792214-8805772 GCA_032353495.1 Ctenopoma kingsleyae
TCTCTTCTCTTCTCTTCTCTTCTCTTCTCTTCTCTTCTCTTCTCTTCTCTTCTCTTCTCTTCTCTTCTCTTCTCAACCATATTAATAATGAATTAATAATATCTCTAATATCAGTAATTAATAGACTTGTACACACAGGTGCAATCTTTAGAAACAAACCGCCCTTATTAAATGCAAAATAAATCCTAATAATTTACTGCTCACATTTTGGAACTACCACATATTTTAACATTGAGAAATTCCAAGTTGTAAAAGTTAAGTCACTCTGGAAACTAACACTTTAATTAGGTACTGTGAAGTGACGTTATCAAATGTATGGGTGCTAATGGTTTATAAGTCATTTGACGTCCTCTAATATAAAAAATGGCCGCATGAATATTTCCATTTAAAGCGTTTTTCAATATTCTGGCAGAGGGAAAATGTGCATGAAAATCTTTAGAAAAAATAGAAGTACCTGTTTTACTTTCACTTATTGAAGCTGTCAGCACCCACTTTACCTTAACATGTTTTAGATTTATTTTATATCCAATTCCTTCTTAATAACTTTCTCACTTCTTTGTCTCATTATTATGCCTCTCCTACTCCCTTTTTGTCTCTTACACACCTTTACACATTGTGCTTATGCAGGGTTAGGTATTTGTATGCAACAGATCATATTTATGCTATTTTATGTTTTCTGCATAGTTTAATCACAAACAACATAGCACTCAGATGTATTACACTAGTTCAGTACATCAGTACATACTCATGAATACTTAACATGCACATATTTCCCCACTTACCATTCAATGAAATGTGTAATCACATGCTAAGAATGTATCCATTGATACAAGGGCATACACAGATGTCAAAATGCAAAGCTGTACACACACACATAATTAGACCATGCTTGTCCATGTTAGTAGTTGGTTTGCATGCTAGCTAATAATGGAAAATTGAATGTCTCTAACTATTTGCTTGTTTTTATTATTTGTTTGTCTACTTTGTGTTTGCATGAGCATTTGCGTATCTGTGAATCTCTTAAATACTGTATGAGTTAATGTAAAGTAATGGGATCACTATACCACTAAGACACAGTGCATTGCAAAATCAGGTTTTCTGACAGGTTGCAGGGTCATGGTCATGGACGGAGGTTTGACTCTACAGACACTACTCTGACCGCTTTAACTTCTCAGTGAAACCCAAAACCTCTGTTTGTGTGTGTTTGCCCATACACACGTTTAAGTTTCTGTACATATGTTTTTGTATTTGTTCATGTATGTGTATGCGGAGGACTTCCGTGGGTTTTGTGTGTGTGAGTGTTTGCACACAGTACTGATACTGTAAACAATCCCTCTGTTATGGTGTTAATTGTCCAGATGGTCAAATTAGATGCTCCAACAAAGCAACAAACTATCTACTCTAAGAAATACACACACATACACACCAACCACCTGGTGAGTCTGCAGATACAGACTAAACATATACATGTTAGTCAGATCGCGAGACAGCCTGGGTGGGAGGCTGTTTGTGTGGAAGGAGAAATGGGCAGTATTATCACTCAGTGAGGGTTTTGACCACCTAATTAAATGTTGTGTATTTGTTTGGCATAGATCAAATTTCATTTTATTATCAAAGTTTAGCAAAAACAAGCAGAAACCCTGTACATTAAATAAATGTAAGTAAATGTTGATTGTTATTGTTGAAAATAAATGCAAATTAATAAAGATAAAGATCAAAAAGTTCATTATTCCATTCTTTTTATTAGTAAAACTATGTTTGAGCAGTGTTCAGTGCAAAAACACATTGTCTAGTGTAAAAATTACCTTTAGACATAAAAGGTAAAATAGAATTTCGGTGGTCAAACGAAAATAATGAGTCAGAGGATACTGAATTAACCAGACAAAAAACATGAACAGAATGATGTTTTTCCACACTCAAACATAACTTAATCATACTGATGAAATAACTAATCATCATTGTCTAATTTCTACCCAGAAAATAAGCTGAATATTATAGTACACCAAAGTACTTGATTAGTTGTGTTTCCCTCTTATTTGAATAATAGTCCATGAATTTGAATAGCAGAATATATTATGATATATTATGTGTGCTGTACAGCTGAAGTAATATTCTGCTGACACCAGACATTAGGAAAGGATGAATGACTAAAAAAACACACTTAAAAATCCTCAGAGTGGCCTAATTTTATATTCATTGGTGTGAATGAAAGATGAGGATTAAAAGATTATCTAAAAAAATTTACTTTCACTCTGATCTCATTGGGGAATATGAGAGATCCTGTCACGCGGGGTCCTAAATTAAGTAAAATAGATCTTTAATGAACTGCTCTCATTAAGGTATATCAGTGCTAATATGTGTGTTGGATGCTGACTTACTAGAAAAAGCTCTGAAAGAGAAAGAGCTTTAAGGTATAACGTGTTTCAATTGGAAAAGCTTTAAAATGAATGGGAATAAGGTTTATGCGTTGGCTGTTGCTGAGAACACACAGGAGATTTTTAAAAATTTTTTCACACTGTCCATGGCTTCAAGTTAACCTAGCAGCAATGTTTCTTTAAAGTCAATTAAAATGAGCTAATGAAAAACATCTATATTTGCATGGAGACTGAGTGACATAAAAACATTAAGAAACAAGTAAGCAAAAATAAGAAATACAGAAAAATAGTATAACAAACATAATAAAGACTATTTACATTTACTGTCAACAGCAGTGCTATAATTGGAGACATAAGTAGGAATACATGTTTTTATAATGCTGCAGTATTTGAACAGTTCTGTCTGTTGTCTCTGTTCTACCTTTGTGATGTTTGTAGTGTTACTGTCAAGATTAGCTCTTGTGTTACTGAGAGAATTAAGATTGTATCAAGAGTGCTCTGTCGTCCCTGTCTGCCTACTAACAGTCTAACCTGTCTGTCTTCCTATCTCCTGGTCTGTCTAACCTGTTTCTCCTTCCACCTGCTTCCTGTTGCCTCTAAAGCGAATAAGTGACAAGGCAGGAATTGAAGCAAAACAAATACTAAAAGGGGGGAGCTTGAAATTTCTTGGGGTAGACTCAATAAAATGATGTCAAGGTGCACTGACGTAGTGTTGATTTGGCATTTGGTGTGTTTATAACTATACAGCGAAAATCACTATGTATCAATATCAATATGCAACACGTTCTCATCCCACAGCATCACATAATGACGCTTACCATTTGGCGTCTCACTACCAACACTTAAGGCGTCTCTATTTTGATGCACTATTTGTATCACTTCTTGGCTCCTTTGCTTTGATATTGAGATGGCAGGTGAGGAGCAACAATATGTGATGCTGTGAGATGAAAACAGGCTTGAATATTCTTAACACATGAGTCACCTGTATCTAGGTGTATTAAATTATCTTTAAAGGGACAGTAAGCTTTTTCTGGATCCACTGTAGCTTTACTGTCAGTTTCGTCTGTGCCTTATTCTAACCAGTCTGTCCCTGGCTTTCCACCTGTCTGTCTCTTTGTGTAGTAAATGAAGGGGGTGTAAGACAGGCGTCCAACTCTTGCCCTGACCCGGGAGAGCCAGAGAATGGGAAACGCCATGGCAACGACTTCAGGTACAGGTTACACACATCGTCTCCACTGAGATGCTAGTATATTGTACACATAGACATATCTATTTGAAACACATTTTTTTTCCTGTTTTTTGTTTGTATGTATGTTTGTTTGTTTGTTTGTTTTGCTTTTCCTGACTCCGTGTTTTCCCTCTGTATGTGATGATCTGCACACTTATTTAGTATTGGCAGTGTGGTGCAGTTCAGTTGTGGGGAAGACTATGTTCTTCAGGGCAGTAAAACTATCAGCTGTCAGAGAGTGGCCGAAGTCTTCGCAGCCTGGAGTGACCACAGACCAGTCTGTAAAGGTAAGAAGTAGTACCCAGCATGCATCTGCACAAGTACACAAATTACACACAGTGTGACACCACAGTAACAAACACAGGAAACAGGAAAGGCTCTAATTACAGAATTTAAGAAATCAGTCAAGCACAACTGCCCATGGACATTGCCTCAAAATGTTGTCAGTGTGTTGCCTTGGCTTCTCCTCAGCATGGGTTTGTGTTGAACAGGGCTGAGTTTATAGTGGAAAAAATCCCAATTCTGTGTCAAGCCTCTGGCTATAAAATTATGAAACAAAACACTCCATAAGCCAATGTTTGCAGTGTAGTGCACTGACATGCTGCGGTTGTGTGCTTCTATCAGGGGAGTTATGATAGTGATTGTTCAGGACCTTAAATTACAGCCTTTATTGTAAACACGCTAGGTAAATGCTACTGTGAACAAGCACTGAGTCTGAGTTTGATCATTGTTGATCAAATTGCAATGTAAATCAAATTGCAATTCGTAACTGAAATTCTAAAATGAGTGAGAATACAGTATGTAATCTGCTCCTATGTGCAAGACAGCCAAAGGAGTAGATACAGATTTCAGTATTTGATTTGCATAGCGACAAGTGTGCATTTTTCATCATTTCTCTAAGTGCTTTCATAATTAACACGTTTCAGACACTCATTCTTCAGCTTTCATTACTAGTTCTAGTTTCACATCTGCCACTTATTTGTCTCAGCCACACACACACACACACACACACACAGAGGTAGTGGGACAGAGAGAGAGAGAGGGCATCTGTCATGTTAAATGCCAAAGTCGTTTGTCATGTCTCCCTTCACTAAGCTTCAGACTGTGGCTGGAGACACATACTTTAACATAAAAACCAATATTCACTCATTCTGGGTCTGCGTGTGTGAGTAGGAGAAAGAGGGAGGATGATGGAGAAGTACTTTAACACCTAACTAATAATCACTGAAATATAGAACAGAAAGGGAAAACGAAGTAGAAAAAGAGAATGTTAGGGCCGGAAACAGAGGAAGCAGGACGAGGAATAAGGGAAGGAAAAGCTGATTGAAAATTGCACACCTACTCTTTCTGCTTGAAGTATATCTTCTGTGAAAGTAAAATCCATCACAAGAAATTAGCATATGAACACCAGATAAACTGAGCAAAACAACATCTTAGCAAAAGCAGATTTACAGTATTTGAAACATAACTCAAACTTGTAAATTTCACCATTTCAGCTTCTCCATTTTATTTCTAGTGTAGGTTAACCCTTAAGAATCCACTGAATGCAGACCTGGATGATGATGATGTGGTGATGTGATACTATATTGTCTAGTAAAGGAATTGCACTGCTCAGCCACAACATTAGAAACACCAGATGGTTTTAAAGTTATGGCTGATCATTGGATATTGCTACAGTATCTGCCTTGTTCCCTCGGGAGGCCAAAGTGCAAAGTCAGTTACAGAGTAGCACCTGGGGCACATGTAAAGGGCAGGTGCTATTGTTGGGCCTGCTCTCCGGCCCTCTGGTTAAAGGACACAGTCTAACTAGTCTCAACTGCTGCCACGGGTTTTTCCCATGAACCAGACACACAGGGGGACTGACCTTCAGTAAGTGTGTTGTTACCATGACAGCACAGATTTGTGTAACACTGGATATAACCTGGCCGATGCCGTTGACTTTGTCTGTCACCAGTCAACCTTATTATCCAACTCAGTATCAGAAATTCTATAGTGCTGATTACCCTTTTGATTGACTCTTTAAGATTGTTAATGACTGTTATAGATTCATCACCACTAAATACTTTATAAGGACCAATTAAAATGGCTACTGACATTAAGCCAATCAAGTCCAAAATTTTCCTGTATGAGATGATGGGATAAGCCACCCCAAAGGGAGGCTGCCAATAACATTCAAAGTCAGTGAGTGGTTTAGAAGAATGACCTCAGTCATCCCCAGTCAGCAGTGTTGTTTTAAAGAATACTATGTGGGCAGGGTGTGACACTTTCACCATAACTTTTAAATGGCAGCTGTGCAATGTTAAGGATCTGCTGAATTTAAAACACAGCACTTATATTCCCAGCACAAGCAAATGTTCCATGTGCAACTTTTTGACAAAGGCACGACAAAGTGCATCGTCCTGCTCAATGGCTGTTGCTAAGTAACTAGTGATTCCATGTTAGTTGATCTTTGTTATTTAAAGCATCTCACAATGGAGGGCACTGTTACTCTAGCATGATCCTCTCAAACAAGTTGCATAGACTCAATTTAGGGCTGAGCTAAAAGACAACTGATACCAGCAACTATTCATGTTTATTTATTTATTTTTATTCATATCTCTGACAAATCTACCTGTAACCATGAAAGCTATTCAGTGATCCACAATCCATGCTTGTTGAGACAATAATATTTTTCAAACAAAAGATACTACTGTATATTTCTGTTTACAGCTCTTGCAGGCACTGCTGTGTGTCATTGTTATGCAGTATATCTATGTCCTACTTTGGTGAAACAGAAAGGCCTCCATCTTTAAAATCCCATAAATCCCAGAATAATCACATTGAGGTTGCTTGAAGGACAAGATACAGAACATGTACCACTGGAATCATATCTTCTTCACAGCAATGCTGGGGCTTTATTTGAGCTATATGCCAAAATCACTCAAAAGAGAAAACACAACAGGAACGCCATATACAACACAGCCGTAAACATTGCAGATATACATTTAAAGCTTGCAATAGGGTGTTTGGTGGAGGTGGCTTAGCTGAAAAGCATACAGAAGAATATTGAGACTTATATTCTATTTTTAAATCTATTCACAAAAATCTATTTCCCTTTAAGTACAAAAATCCAATATTGAAATTCTGAAAACAAAAATGCCTCCAAGGCAAGAAAGAAAGGCTAGTCTTGAGCTAACAGACTGTGAGTATAATTAACTTTGCTGTTGTTTAGAATTGTTCTGTAGCTCTAATCATTAATTTCATGTTTTATTACATAGCTTTGCCAGTCAGAAACGAGAATTTAATATTGTCATCATCTAGGCATTCAATCAAAAAGTGCAAAGAGTTTTGAAACCTGCTGATAGCCTGAATGGTTACAGTACATGACACATAACTGCAGTGTCCCAGGTTCAAGTCCAGCTAGGGACCTGAATGTCCCCCATGTTTCCTGTCTACTTACTCACTAGAGTCTATCAGATAAAAGCAAAAACAAGCCTCAAAACAAATCTTAAAACAAAATAAAAGCAAGGATTTTCTAGGCATCTGACTCACCAGGCTCCTTTGCAATGAACGCAAATGCTTGAGTCAGCTGCAGCAGACTTATATTGTTAGTATGTAGGACTATAGTATCAGCAGGTGGGGTGATGGTGGCACGTCAACTCACTGTATCTTCTGTACAAGCTGCAGGTTCTGCAGAGAGATGATACTAATGATTATACAGCACTCCTTTTTTATTTTTATATTGATTTCAAAGTTTAACATACAGAGACACTGAAATTCCAGACCATGCCTGGTTATGAAAGACATCCACCCAGGCTACAATTACAGTACATTTCAGTACAATAAAATGTCTTCATTATTATTATCTATTGACTATATTTCTTTTTACTAATTTTTTCCAAATGGCTTGCTCTATATAAACACCAAACCAGTGCAGCTTAGTGATTGGTGAACAACACTATTGTTAGAATATTCAACAAATTAAAGTGGCAACTATGTATGAGATGGACTTAACTCTAGGTTAATAAAAAAATGTATTTGCATAAACCCAACCTGATATGCACCACTTGATTTACCTTGGCACAGTTATGTTAAGATAGACACAAGTGCAAAATTATGTACTTGATCTCCATGATCCCAGTGAACTTGACTGTGTGCTTCTGTTTGCACCTCCCTAGCTTCACAGCCACATGAATATGAATGAAACTGTGGAATAAGTTCAACAGGTAAGCCAGTGTAGGAGAGCAGAGCCACTATGATGATGCTTCATTACATGTACAGCCGATCTTCAGTGCGAAAACTTTGTGTTCTCTAAAAGTACGGTGTCCTTATTTAGCCTGCTTTGTTTTATTCTGCCGAACAAAAATGGAAGGAGAGAAAATCTGTGTCTAACTGAACACAGCTCCAATTTGACCTTTACATCTAGACCAGCCAATAGCTAAAGTGGAAACTCATGAATAACATTGAAAGAGAAGCAATCTGTCAAAAAGCATCAAGCCAGCTGATTTATTAAAGGGTCACTTCTGTCAAAACACTTAAATACAGCTAAATGTGTATTTTGGAACATTAAAGGGAAAATAAAGTGAATGTATGTTGAAAAATTGCCCTTTATATCACAGTGAAGCAATACAAAGAGACAGCTAAATGTATAAAGACAGAGGGCAGAGTAGTACTTACTTTGTTAGATACAATAAAACTATTACAAAACTAAATAAAAATAAACTACAAAAACAGCCATCAAACTGCAATGTCCTTCTGTCCATTCCTACAACACTTTATGAGAGACCATGTAGAGAGAGAGTCCATGTGGCACCTTGATTAATGGACAGATGGCAAAGCCACTGAGCCAGTTCTCTCTCTGTCTGCCTGTGTGTGTCTGTGTGTGTGTGTGTGTGTGTGTGTGTGTGCGTGTGTGTGTGTGTGAACTCCAGGGGAGCTCAGTTAATCTGCCTGAATATACTGACTCAACGAAAGGTGCTGTATGTCAGCCTGTTACATGCACACTATGTACATATGTTGACAAAGAAAAGGAAGGAAGAAGAAAGGTCATAAACTAATGTGTATACTCACTGTACAACAACTACATTAATGACCGTCTATCTGTGTGTCCGTGTGTGTGTTTGTGTGTGCGTCTTACTGCATGTGTATATGTGTGTACACATTAAAGCTCTAACCAGAGTGAGGGCCATTGGAGCACTGTGTGCCAGCTTAATGATGTCATCAATCATCCTCTGTGTCCATTGGTCAATCTATCTGCTCCTGTAGGCAGACTGTTAAAATAGCCAGTTCAGCCTGCTGCTGCAGAAATGTCTGATCACTAATCTGACTCAACACTGTGATCTGAGCCTCAGTGTGACCATGAGAACTTTGAAAACTTTTATTTAGTATTCTCATTTAGTTGAAGGGTATATATACTGTATATGCTTTGTGACGTTAAAGTATTCATTTAGGTCAATACATTTGATAGTACCTGTCAGTACTGTACTGTCAAATACAGCCCAAGCCACCTATAATTAAAAATAAACATCATAGCTTGACAAGTAATATTTGTATCCTTGTCATCAGCAGAAAAATAGAAGATACCCCCTAACCCTTTTTTGTCAAAATCAGTATTTGAGGATTCCATTTAGCTGTCTTGTTGGTTACACATCATCCTTGTCAAAGGTTACTTTAATAGGAAATATCTTTTTATGGGAACAATCTTTTAATAATGAATTTACTTTAATCATGATGTTCCTTTGATGATAAAATTACTATCATAAGAAAATTAGCTATTTCTTCAAATATGAAGCTACTCCTGGTTGTAGGCATCTTGTGATGGACTGGTAGATTATATACAGCGTCATCAGCGCACACCGTTGATTCCTGAGTATAAGCTCATGTAGTGGTAAATGTTGGTTTAAGAACAATGAGCCTCATCACAAAGCATTCTTAAGAACAAATTTCTTCTTGCGCCATACTTACACAGTTTTTACAAATATTCTGACATTCACCAATGCCTTCTTATTTAGGATTTTGTCTTAGGTATGTACATCAAAGACCACTCTTAGGCACATTTCAGTGCTGGCATATTCATGCAAAATAACTGGTTATTGCATTTTTGTTCATTCTACAGATGTATAATATTATAGGATTTAAATTAAATCGTGTTTTTATAATTAATAATAAAAAACAACAATAACAATAATCAAATAAATTAGTAAAAAAAACATTATTTTACAAAGCAGTATGGTCTTTTGAATTTAATAAACTCTACACTGGCCGTTCAATGCACGTCATAGGACATCATCATGAAACATGCTCCACTTTCCCCTCAGCCACCAGCGCAGCGTCCTGACCCACTAATGGCACTGGACGACAGACTTACTCACCTCAGATTACTCTGGGCAAACCTGTGCTCCAGAGAGAGAAGCAATTTTTTCAGATTTCAGATCAGACTTGTTTTTTTTTTTTTATTTCATCAGTTGTTAATGTGTGTTATTTTATATCCACTGCTTACGATACTAAATATGAGGTTTTTTTGCTGTTCAGTTTGTGCTCTGTCTCTGCTTCAGAACCGGTGATCTACCGTTTTTCACTTCCTAAAAACTTAGGAAAATATTGGTGAATGAGGCTCAACAATTAAGTATTCTTATCTTACCATCCAACAAACAATCACCGTGAATAGAAGTATGTCTTTGAACCAAGAGGACAATGCTGGTCCATGATGTCATTTCCAAATCAGTACATCAGTTGTGTCCTATGTAAAGCTTATGTAAAGCACTTGTACGACCCCCTCCCAAACCCTCCCAATTCTCTACATGCTGTTTTGTTGGGGTAAAAGGTCAGGCAGATAATCTGGAGAACGTAGGGTTTAAGTGTCCTTGACATGCTTCAGTAGGTATTCCTGTAGGGATGAATGAACCTGGTGGGAAGACTCACTAACCACAGAGGCCTGCTGAGAGAGTAGCAGAGTTGTAGACCTTGAGTGTAAGGCAGAGATCAGACTGAAGGAAACACTGAGGAGTTTCTGCTATGCTAGAATGAAGAACCAAGTCAAAACATTGTGAAGCTGAACAGCATTAAAATTCAGACTCAAAAAAATCTCACTGCAACCTTTCCTGTGCCTATGGGGCATGTTAGTTATGCTCTAAAGCTATAAAGCAAAACTTTGGAGAAGTATGAGCAAGGGCATTGGAGCTACACTATATGCTTTGGCAATGTGCTCCTTGCCTGAAACATAATTTAATTTTGGTCCACCTCCCAGTGGTTTATATGGCTATACAAGTTTGTGTGAATGTTACAAAGTGAGAATCCAGGGGGTGGGGGGGTCCAGTTCATCTGCATATATAATCTCAAAAAAGGATATGTTGTTACTTACACATCCTTGCGGTCCCTGCCTAAAGCATTCAGTTAATCTTGCTCAATTCCAACAATGTGCTTTTAGTACCATATAGACCTAATCAAAATTTTAATTTGATTTATAATTCATTATCACTTCAGTGATTGTGTGGGCCCTATTGGCTTGAAGCCCTTTATACTGTGTGCCAGTACAAATAATGATGAGAGGGGAAGAAAGAGCAACAGAGACAAACTTAAGTAAACTGACAGGCAAAGAGGCTGTCAGAGAGAGTGAGACCACCATTATTAAAATGCTGCATTACAAGTAACTAACACTGAGTCAAATGCCCAAGTAACATAGAGGGTGTCACACAGAATTATTACCAAACTGCCACTCTGTAGTTCTTTTGGGTCAGATATGCTTTTTTGACAAAAAGCAGCTGTTAAATAGCCAAGTAAGCAGTATTTCCCTAAGGTGCTGATAGAGACCAAAATCAGAGCTAAAAATAGGAAAGAAACCCAGACAACACCAAGTGAATGCTAATTGACCTGTCTCTGTTGGATGTGTAAATAGGCAATTATTTGCTGAAAGCATTTTCAGCATTACGGCCTTCTGATATGATAATATGTCAGTGTTATGTATATATAGCCCTTTTTGCTGCCACCATTAATCAAAGCAATAATTTAACAATTGCTTAGGCAGTATTGTCACTAAAATGATTATTGATTATGCAAAAATATTGTCTCTATTAGTTGTATACAGTATAATTAGTGTATTATATTATTACCTCTTATGCATCATGTGTAGTTTACTGTTGAGTGGTGCAATCTATAACAATGCATCAAATTGTATAAATTGATCATATGGTTAAGTAAAACATAGAAAAGACACAAGGAGAGTCAAGAGTAATGAAGATAAAAAGAGAGCAAATGATAATTTAATATAAATCATGAACTATAGACAATGGCTGATAGAGGGACCAAGACAGCATGAATATAAAACAGAGAGAAAGACAGAGAGAGACAGACAGATGCGGCTAAGAGATGGATGGAGTTTAATATAAATTATGGGATGTTAGCTCCTCTGGTAATTCTGGTGATAACTCTCTTTGCACTATCGCTATAGCAACACTGTACCCATTCTGCTTTTGGCACAGCAATGGGCCGGCCATTCGTTCAAACCACGCTGATTGAGCTGTCAACGTACACACATACACACACTGTAACTAATACACACACACGCTCTTCGGGACATGCAGATAAATCATTTCTCACGTGGAACTCAAACACGACTTCATCTCTGTATATCTATCAGTGTATAAACTGCAGTGAGCTGAACGTAGGAGAAGGTCATTTGAAGATGCATTCACAATTAGAGCAACAAGCGCCAACTGAGTTCAGGCAGGGGAACTTCAAGCTGAGATCCAGAAGATAGAGAGACAGGGAAATGCAGAGACAGAGACAGAGTTAGAGAGAAGGGGGTCTTGTACATGTTGTGACACCCTCCTATAGCACCTCACCGATACAGACCATTACGTTCACAAAGAAACACACAAACATCTTGTGGTATGATTCTTTACTTGTCCCTTCCCTTCATTCTGACCAAAAAGTCACAGTAAAAGCAAGGTGTGTTTTTGTGTGAGTGGGAGGGCTTGTAACTATGCATTTCTATGAAGTGTGTATGTATATTATTTTTGGATGCCTGTCCTTTTATGTGTTACTGTGTGCACACCCAGTCTCCTGTGACACTGTTAAAAGTGTTGTCATTATTTTGGCGGTGTGGATCTGTTTCTTCACGAGGCAGTACTGTATCTGTCATTGTATATATGACTGAATGTGGACATGTCCCCGATTGTAAAATGTAACCATATAAGCATTCATGTTGATGTGCTTTTGTTTTGTGTATGAGTGTGTGGCTGTTAACTTCGACCTACCGCTGAACAAACTAATTAAGGAATGAATGCTGCTTCAAACCAACCAGAAAATTACCTTCCTACTCTAACAGGACGACCCAAGGACAGACAAGCAGGTTCTCTATCACATTCAGTCAGAACACACAGCCTAATAAAGGCTTAGTTGGTTTATCGGAAAACTAGCATGTGTCATTTTCAACACCCCGCTGAGTGAATTTCAGCGTTAGTGTTTATCAATCGCTGTGAATTTCCAGCATAGGCGTCAATATGCAGTAATATTCTTCTGTGGGTTTGCAAAGAGGATTTCCCCTCAAACCACATTGTTTTTTAAATTTTACACTACTGGTCACCCAATCAAGAATCATTCCTCAAGTAGATGAAACGCATTGTATCCAGGACATTATCCTGTGGAAGATTTGTGCTGTCCCAAGTTGCATTCTAGAGGTTTTACTTTTTTTAAGTAAAGATGGAATGTAATTATTACCCAGTCAGTAGTTAGAAGTTGTTGACTTTCAATAGATTTTGAGAGTAAATTGCTGGTGAGTGTCTCTATCAGTCAATACTGCAACTCTAGCTAATCCTGTGGTATTTCACAGCCAATAGCTTCCAATTAAGTACTGCTATCCAGAGAGATGTTGCTGACAGTATCAATAACATCTATCTGACCTTCTCTTCTCTTCTCTTCTCTTCTCTTCTCTTCTCTTCTCTTCTCTTCTCTTCTCTTCTCTTCTCCATATTAATAA
>JAUBNQ010000003.1:8822621-8839192 GCA_032353495.1 Ctenopoma kingsleyae
TGTGTGTGTGTGTGTGTGTGTGTGTGTGTGTGTGTGTGTGTGTGTGTGTGTTCCCATGCAACCATGTGAGTTAGGCAGGTTGTGATTGGTTGAGTCTGTGGCTCTCATAAAGACGATGTCATGATGGAAATTAATGCAATACATCACAAAAACACGCACTCATATACGCACACACACATACACACACACACACACGCATACATATACTAACAGTGAAATATGCACACAAAGCACACACCTTTGCTTCCTGCCATGGGCCACTCCTGTAAATAATACAGAAAATAGGAGAAGAGAACAGAAGAATAAAAGAGAAGGAGGCTGAGGAAATAGAGGGTATATTTTCAGGAAAACCATATTCAACATTTTTAAAGAGAATTATGATGACACACTGGCACCTTTATGTAGAATCAAACAAGGATCAGTCCAACCTTATGGTCAGAGTGAATCTGTGAAAAATGAGGTGTCATGAATGGTAGCAACTCAGGAAGGAGGCTTACAGAAAGAGTTGGATACAAACTTGATATAGGCTACAAGCACTAAACAAGTAGAATCATTCAGGATATTCACCTGACCCAGAAAACCAGGAGCCCACCATCTTCAAGAAAGACTCAGTTCAGTTGGCAGTGCATTTCTGTTCAGAATTTATGATGCGCCCTGTCTAGCATGACAGTGTTTCACAGGAGGGTAAGGTGACCATTGCGTATTTGTGGCTGTTATCACTGCATGATATTTCTGCAAATGTTTTTAAAGCTAGACGCCAAACACACACTGAGGCTGAGTAGATAGATTTAAAGAGACTTAAACAAATTGCCAAAGACCAGGGCAAGGCAGGCAGGCAGGCATGCGACAGGTAGTAAGGCAATGCACAGGTAGCAGATCACAAACAGATTCACAAGAACAAAGGACAGGACAAGATGCAAGCAGACAGGTACAAAGATCAAAGTTTGCTTGGAAAGCAAAAGCGAACAGCAACACTGACAATAAGGCATATGTGCCAACACTGACAATACTGAAGACTGTAGACTCCTCTAGATGGCATAATCTGGAAAATTGGTGAGATCACCCTTTAAGTAGAAAGGTCTAAATACTGGGTGGATGAGTAGGAAATAACTGGAAATATGAGGCAGGTGGTGGATGAGCGGAGAATTGCACAGACGGGAAGATTCAACTTAAATTTAGGGACCTGGATAAAGTGGAGCCTAAAGGCATGGTCAGTGATACAGAACATATTAACACTGGTCATTTGGCCTGGTCTCTTAGGTCCACACAGATGTTAATGTCACCTTTTGAAACTGTCTTTGCAGAAATAGACAAAGAGAGTTGTGGTGACCCTGGAACTCCTCTCTATGGAATACGAGAAGGGGATAGCTTTTCAAATGGAGGTATCCTCAGGTTTGAGTGCCAATTTGGCTTCGAGCTGATTGGAGAGAAAACAATCTCCTGCCAAGACAACAATCAGTGGTCGGCAAACATCCCCATATGCATATGTAAGTAATAAAAAAATTCATTTGTGATTTAGTGACTTTTGACTACAGAAGATAGAATAAAGAAATGGCATGCGCTCTGCTGTGATGTTGATAACATTCAGTCTGACCTGTCACCATGGTGACAGTACAGAGTTTATTATGTCCTGAAGCAGATGATGTCTGATGATGCTGTGGAGATGAATATTTAACAGAAAAATGCTCTGCATTTCTTTTCTCTTTCCTATATTTTTATCTTTCCCCCTGTCTGTTTTGGTCTTTGCTTCTTTGTTTCGCTACATCCCTTTCTCCCACAGTCCCCTGCATGTCCAACTTCACAGCTCCCTCAGGAACTGTCCTCTCCCCAGATTACCCAGAAGGCTATGGGAACAACATGAACTGTGTCTGGCTCATCCAATCAGATCCAGGCTCCAGAATACACTTGGCATTTAATGACTTTGACCTTGAGGCACCCTATGATTCCTTAACGGTGAAAGATGGTGAGACAAATGATGCTGTTGTCATTGGGAGGTTCTCTGGAGCTGAAAGTCCATCCCATCTGACGTCAAATACCAACACGCTCAGGCTGGAATTTCAGGCTGATCACTCCATGTCAGGAAGAGGGTTTAATATCACTTACAGCAGTATGTTATCTTTCTATCTTATTTTATTCTGCTTTTCTATTTGGTGTATCCATTGTGGGCTGTTGTAGAAACATGGTGGCCTCTGTAAAAGGGGATCTGTTCCCTATATAGACATAAAAGGCTCATTGTAAGCGAAGGAAAACTCAACAGTTATATTTTCAGGTGATCATGCAATAATGACAACATATTTATGAATAACATATTCCATCTCTCTTAATAGAGCACTCTAAATCTTACACACATCACCTTTAATTTCCTATAATCTATCTAAAATAATGAACCTCTACAGTCACATAGAAAAAACAGGTGCACTTTTCCTCACACATATTAGATGTTTGGATGTTCCATTTTAGGTAGAAGGTCTTTTTATTCACTTTTTCATTTAGTTTAGAGTGAAGGCTTCAACGGCACAAAGCTGTTCTGTAAAAGACAAAAGACAAACTTTATTAATTCAAGATGGGTCATGTGGTCATTATAGCAGCTAAGAATAGAGGTGTAGGTTGCACAACAAAAAGGAAAATAAGGCAAGGAAAGCATTAAAGGAATACTTTGTCGGAATATTTTGGCTTATTAGATGAGAAGATTGATGTCATTTTCATCTGAATGCGTCCAGTACAGACAGAGGTCCAGGATGTGTTTAGCCTTGCTTAGCACAAAGACTTGAAGCAAGCGGAAATTCCGTCAAAAGCAAATCGGTACACTTTCAAAAACCAAATTGCCTCAATAAACATCATATCTTTAACTTATGTCAAAATATAACTGAAAACAACCATTTAACATTTTGTAACTTCTGTCTTTATTGTAAAGTTGCCAGCTGGACAAACTTTTGTAATTGATCAAAGCCCAGTTGTCTCTTAGATGTATTGATGAGTTGCTTGTGAGACAACAAGATACAACATGTAGAGTAAATAGGAGTTTTGGGTTTGCTGCAAGGCATATTTGTTCAGTTTCGATGTAGGCGAACTGTTTCCCCCTGCTTGCACTTTTTGAGCTAATTTAAGCTAAACAAGTCTCCATACCAAACAAACAGAGATGGAAATTGATATTGATCTTCTCTTCTGACTTGTTGGTTGGCAAATAGGCACATATCCCAAAATGTTGAAGTGTTCTAGCCAAGTTTCCTTGCCACGTATTTGTGATTTCAACACACATTTCTGTTATCAGACTTTTAAATTCTTTAATTATATGAACACCAGATTGCTTCAACTTGCAGCATATGGGTATTTTAAAGTTAGTAAGACTTTATAGCTTTTTAATCAGATGAAACCTAAACTAAATGCACAGACCGTAAACTGTGGCATGAGAAATGAGCATTTAAGCCAAGACAGCAAAAGTATAACAGACAGATTACAAGTGAAATTTTGAATTTGAATGTCCATGTCAAAATGTATCCTGTAAGACCATAAGGTGTTTGCTGTATTTTTTTGAACAACTTTTCCCATGTATTTGTCTGTCTCCTTCTTTTAGCCAGTCTCCAATATTTTCCTCACCATATCTGTGTCTCTTTGTAACTTTTTACCCTAGCATTTGGCCATAATGAATGCCCAGACCCTGGCATTCCTATAAATGCTCGCCGCTTTGGAGACAGCTTCCAGCTTGGCAGCTCCATCTCTGTGGTCTGTGAGGATGGTTTTATCAAAACCCAAGGAACTGAGACCATCTCCTGTCAGTTAGAAAGAGGAAAAGTCATGTGGAGTGGGCCCATTCCTAAATGTGAAGGTAAATAGAGAGTAGATAGCTGATAAAACGATTAACTTGGGAACTGTGTGTCATCCAAGATCTCCTCATTACTACAGCATAAAGACACAGGAGGTGGAAATTATCTGTCAGCTTGACAGAGGGAAAAAGATACGGAGGTGGCCAGTTAACCTCAATACCCTGGGAAATAGCTGTTAATCCACTGCTGCCAGAGATAGAGCTGCTTACAAATATACATGGAGTGTAGTAAGAAAGAATGTAAAACCTTTTCTTGGAAGCGTTATGTATGCAGAGAGCTATGGAGATTACCTATAACCTAAATATGATACTAGTGAAACATATTTAAATATGTTAAAATAGAAATATGAATGAATTTGAATTCATTCAATCTGCTCTTTCCAGGTGGAACAAAATGCTAAAGCTGTATAAGTGATTTAACTATATTTCCAAAAACAGACATAATGAGCTTAAAATATTGCTAACACAGCTACTGTTGATGGAACTGTTGATAGAACAAAGAAAGGCCATGTTAATTGTGCTCCAGGTCATTTAATGTCCCCAGATCCATTGTAGCTAATGTGTCTCTGTAACTATTTGGATGAAAAATCCCCTAAGTTGTATTCAAGAGGTACAGACCAGAATTTACTGACTTTAGATATAAAGTTAAACTCCAAACAAGATCACATTTTAAAGAAGTGTGGAACAGAATAGCTTCTGGCTAATGCAGCGTCGTGATAACAATTAACATTCTGCTAAATACTCTCATCTGGGGATATGAATGATGATCATGAACATGCTGAATTGTCCATGTTCTTTTAACATTTTATGACAGTCTTACAATACATGGAATGCAAATTAAACATTACTGAGTTTATTAATGACAGGGAATAATTGAATTTAAATTTTAATCAACATGTAAAACTGCACAAATTGGGCAAATCTGCATTAATCAGGGTCAGTCATGGACCGGACTGTTGCATACAGGTTGTAAATTAATTTTATGTTGAAGAATTATCCTTTATTTCCTTTACTTAATTTATTTAAATCTACTCTACCAATATTTTAAATCCTCTCCTAATATCAGTGCTGGTCCAATCCATTCTACAAAGCATTTCACATTTACATTAACATGTTTAGTCACTTTTATCCAAAATGATTTACAAGTTACACTTGAGCAGTTAGGCAAGGTGTTGAACCAGCCCTGCAGTTAGTGGACAACCTGCTCTACCTCCAGAGCTACAGCTGCAAATAGCAGCTATTTCACTAAGACTAAGAGTCTTTGCCAAACCCACTTAATGCAATTCTCACCAACTGGTATATGTCACAGTAGTGGAATGTTTTAGCAGGTCTGTCTACCTCAGGAATTGTTGAAGACCAAAACAGAGCAAAAAAGAGTAAACATTAAGACTTAAGACACAGTTGTTGAATTGTGAAATCACAGCATGTCTCAACAGCCAGTTAACTGTTGCAGCAAATCAACCTTTAGAAGACTGATTGAACAGAAAAATTAATAGACTTGGGTGGTCTTGATACAAAACATCTCTCAGCTTCTTTTTTATTTATGTCTTCTATACCTTACCCTCTCATCTCCTGCTCCAGCGCCATGTGGAGGCCACTATTCAGCCCCAAGTGGAGTGATTTTATCTCCTGGGTGGCCTGGTTATTATAAAGATTCCCTCAGCTGTGAATGGGTGATTGAAGCAGAACCTGGACGCTCAATCAAAATCACATTTGACAGGTGGGTGGCATAATTCTTTGATTCTGCATAATAAAAAAGGCTCTCAGAGCTTTGAACAGGCAGAACTGTGCAGATTCGTCAGAATCACAATCAATCTGAGAAGCAAAGTTTACTAGACTTCATAAAGATAGGGATTCACAAAGAGTATAATACTGATTAAATTTCTTAGACTGTGTAATTAATATTGGGAGTAGTATTTTCATCAGAGTAACTATGTAATGGTGTGTTTTATATTATGTATTTACTGAACTGTCAAATTTGTGAGAGGAGAATTTAGAGGACCCTTTAAAATAAATTTTCATAATTTTTTGCATTTGTTTAAATTTTTATTTCATTGTAAAGTGCATTTAACAGAGTTGGCTCAACAACCTCTAGAGAACATGAAAGGCTGAACCTCTTTTCTTACTTTTCCTACTGTCTCCCTGCAGCATGTTTACTCATGTCAACCAAACACACTTATAGAAAAAGTATGATTTTCATGGCTGTGATCATCTCTTAATCAGTAATCTTTTCTTTTAAGTTACAGACTGTAAATTTAACAGGTTTAAAGGAACAGTTGGCCGTCAAAGTGACTGAACCCTTATGTGACCTTGTGAAAATTTAATTCAAGTACCACAAAGAAATACACTGAACCAACTTTGACAGACTCTTGAAGTTGTGTTTGTCAAGAATGCTACAAATAGACCTTGCATAATGTGAAGATCATAAGTTTTACCATTTTTTCTGTAGTCTTTATTGTTTTAAATTTAACGTGGATGCTTTCATTCCAAAAGAAGACTTCAGTGTTTGATCACATTGACAAAACTATTACCAGCATCAAAGTAATGATCAAGAAAATGCGATGTGTTTTTTTTCCTTACAGGTTCCAGACAGAGCTCGGTTATGACTTCCTGGAGATCCATGATGGGCCAAACCTCCTGTCTCCTCTTGTTGGCTCCTTTAATGGTACCCAGGTGCCCCAGTTCCTGTTCAGCAGCAGCAATTTTCTTTATCTGCTGTTTACCACAGATAACAGCCGATCAAACGCTGGCTTCAAAATATTATATGAAAGTAAGTCAGAAACAAATAAGCTTATTGATGCTTATACACATGAGGACTTGACTTTGTAGATACAGAATGATAATAAAATGCAAGAAAATGGACCAATTTACTGAATATATAGCATAACAATAAATTGGAAAAAAAAAACAAAAAACTTTTGGAGAAATATATATTCACAGTATGTCTCTAATCGTACTGGGGTGCGCAGTAGGTTTATATCATGTCAGCACACAACATGACAGAAGTAGCCCATCGTTTTCCAACAGTTTGACAAGCTAGCTTCACATGTGGTCATACCTATGAACAACCACAATCACACAGCATGGTACTTTATATTAAGATTCAAGCCATCTGTAACTTTTAAATTATGGAGATCAGCAAGTCTTTATGTGGTTGCCATTTAAAGTCTTAATCTTTTTTTTTAGGCGTTACAGTGGACAGCTACTCATGTCTGGACCCCGGTATTCCTGTCAATGGTATTCGATATGGACAGGATTTCTCCATTGGGTCCACGGTGTCATTTGGCTGTGATTCTGGTTACAGACTCAGCCATGAAGAGCCATTAGTATGTGAGAAGAACCACTGGTGGAGCCACCCTTTGCCTACATGTGATGGTAAATATCTTAAGAGATCTTCTAATCTGGGAAGCATTGCTGAAACCGTGATCTACCAAATAAATGCAAAAAAATATTTGTTAGAATTTGACACATTTATCATCATATTTATTATCACAGTCTAAGCATTGCACGGTACTTTGTGTGTATCCATGTATGATGGTAACGTGCAGTTGTGTTTCAAAATGAAATATCCACTTTTGAAAAATGACATTCATACTTATCAGATAATTAGTAGGATATAGTTTTAAAGATTAAAGGTAAGATAAGTGCACAGGAATTATTATCATTTCTACAGACTTGTCCAGAAACATTTCTGAGAGAAAAATGAGTCTCATTGAAAATGTTTTTCTATGACAAAACCACTGGATGAATCACATAGACACACAATCATGCACATACACACACTTTGGCGTATGCAGGGGCAATTTGCAGTGAAGGTTGCTCTGCCTCATAGGGGACGATTTGAGCAGAAGATTAGACATCTATGGGCATGTGCAGTGTCATTGTGCATGTGTGTTTCTGTGCATGTGTTCTCTGCATCACCACATGTGTGTTTCTTCCTCTTCCTCTGTCTATTTGGTGCTTTTATTCATGTGCCTCTTGTCACCTCCTCTCCTGTATGAACTGTGAACACAGGAAAGTTTGAGGCTGAGGTTGAGGTCGAGAGCCTGTGTTGGCTGTCACCTCCTCTCTCTACTCTCTCAAATCCAGGAGTTAGGGGTGTACAGGAGGGTCTTTGTCTCTCATCTTACTCGTTTCCTTACTCTTTCTCTTGTCCCAATCTTAGTCGAGGAGGGAGGAAAGAAAGATGTGGGGCTGCTGAATCAGTTTTGTGGCTGCTTGTTTCTTGGCTTATTTGCTTGTTAGCCATATTTGAATTGCACAATACATGGGACTTGCATTAGTTTCCTCTAAAGTGCAAGTTGGAACACATAAACATCAAGCATGCTGCCTGGAAATTGCAGGCTGAATGACATTAGACTCTTTACACAGTACAGTATGTACCATACAAATATATGAACCATTTGCACCTGCGGATGGTAAGAAATGGCCAAGCCAGAATGATGATTGACAACTACTACATGATGAACAGGATTAAAGGCACCAGAATCAGTCCTGGCAAATGTTGCACAAAATAAAATGTTGTTCCTACATTTTAAGAGAGATGAGCAACAGTCCAAAAAATACAAAAAACATTCATCACCCAAATATGTTTATGTAATGTTACTGTGAAAACTATGATCAAAATAAAACATCCTTTCTATAAAAAGTCAATTAGCACGCAGACTCTTCTACTGCAGAGCCATGCTGTTGTCATATGTGCAGTTTGTGGTTTGTCTTTCTGAAATAAGAAAGGCCTTGCCTCAAAAAGAAATCAACTGGATGACAGCATATCTTGCTCCGAAACCTGCATACATTGTTCAGCATTAATTATGCCTTCACAGATGGGCAGGTTGCCCATGCTGTGTGCACTAATGCCCCCCCCACCACATCATCACGGATGCTGGCTTTCAACTGTACACTTATAACAAGCTGGATGGTCCTCCTTTTAGCCCAGAGAATTCAGCATTCATGAATTCCTGAAAGAATATCACATTTTCACTTGTCAGGTCACAGCACAGCTTTTCACTTAAAGGAGCTCGGGCCAAGAGAAGATGGCAGCGTTTTTGGATCTTGTTTCTATATGGTTGTTTCTTTGTAATGTAGCCTTTTAACTTGCCTTTGGGAATGTAACGACAATGGTTTTCTCTGGGGCCATGCAATAATTTCCACTATGGAATCATCTGTTTTTAATGCAGTGCTGCTTGAGGGCACAGAAATCATGGCCATTTAGTACTGGTATTCATCCTTGTCTGTTGAATACATGATTTTATCCAGATTCTGTGACTGTTTCAGTGTTATTACATACTGTGTACATATACTGAAATCCCAAAATTATCAAGATGTTGAACACACATTTTTTCACAGAATGGTGAACCTCTTTTTGTACCCAGTCTTGATACTGACCTTTTGTCAATTTACCTATCTACCAGTGACATGTTCCACCAGGTGTTTTTTTAGTATTAAGCAACTTTTCTAGTCTTTTGTTGCTACTGTCAACTTGGTTGAAAATTGATGTATGCTGGTTGGATCTCTTTTCTCACACAGCTTATCATTCAACATATAGAGCTTCCTGGCAATAAAGTATTAATATTTAACAACACTGTGTGTATGCATGCAAGCTTCTGTGCAGCAGTGTGTACTGTATATAAAACTATGTGTATAAAATGTATGTGTGTATGTGCATGCCTATCTAGTTGTTTAGTTTGGAAATATTCACACCCTTGTTTATAGATATCCTGATGTTGTAAAACCATAGTTTAGGTTTAGGTTGTTTATAACTAATACCATGTTGTGGTTTGGGTACATATTCAGTATCTACGTATACTATACGATAAAAGTGTATAACTATAAAAAGGTCTTTGCATTGGTTAGATGTGGGCATGGTCTTTGCAGATTTTAGCCTGGTAAAATGTCCTGCTCAAGGAAACTTCAGCAGAACATTCAGTTTTGACCTTCTTTCTGCTGCTCTGGCACCCTTGCACTTTTGAGGTACTGCTACAGCATTTTATAGGGTTATTGTAAGAGAAAATTACAGGCCAGTCACCCAACTGTAAGATGAATCAACTCGACCGAGCAGAAATGAAGCACCTTGCAACACATATATGCGTTAATATGCATAGAATGAGCAACACCTTTCCCGAAGATGTGGCCTCTGAGCAGCTCTGTGAGACCACAGGCCTCTTACTGCATAACAATGTGCAATATGTGAAGTATGTGCAGAACTTGCAGGGTCATCCTAAGGTTTTGATTGATTTAGAGGTGTTTTATGCAGAAGCCATTATTCACATTAATGCTGTACAATTTAGCTAGACTATAAGAAAATATAACTTAATATATAAAAAAAACATATGGAAACCATTTAGTTGGCAGCATAGATCTTGAAACCTGAGTTCATTAAGTGTACTGTTTATTTTGTGAAGACAGGTGCTATCATTTAGCACATAAGACTATTTATGTATCGCGTGTTAACACCCGTGGAGAGTACCTTCATGTGCATGTGCTTTTATCGGTTCCCTGCTATTCAAAGTGCTACTCTAATTATGCAAGAGCTGTTTCTGTCTGGTGAGCATGTCACACTTTCAAACAGTCACACTTTCATCACACCACTGACTGTGGTCAGTGTTTTCATTGCTGTAAGATATTCTAACCTGTAAGATGGACTACACACTAGACATAATTTTGGTCAATAGCATTATTAGCATTATTTTGTGCTTTCAACATATGTAACTATAACATTAAATTATCTATGTAAATCTAATTAATAATGATCAGGTGCTGATTAGTTCAGGCATATTAAATTTTACTTCATATAAACAGCATATTTTATACAATTTATGCCATTATTTTAAGTCTGTGCAACAGTGTGATAAATAAATCAGAGAAATCTACTTTAACTTAAACATTTGAAGTGAAGCTATTGAGGAACACACACCGATTCAGCAATGTTTTCCCATTTTCTGTGTGACTGTACAAAGATTTTGCAAGTCCATGCATGGAGACCCACAACTCTTAGAAAATTTCTCTCTCTCTCTCTGTCTTCCTCTCTCTCTCTTATGGCATTTGTGTGGGTATACGTGTGTGTATGTAGAAGTGATATTAAATGTCCACAGGGAAACATTATCTGTTTTAGCTATTAACAATCTGATGCTAACCTTCTGTCTGCCTCTGTCCCATGTTGTTGCACATCTCTTTCTCTCTGCATCTCTTTCTGCTTCTCTGTCTCTCTCAATCTATTCAGCTCTATGTGGCGGGGATGTTAGAGGTCCCTGGGGAACCATCCTTAGTCCCGGATTTCCAGACAGCTACCCTTCATCTCTCAACTGTACCTGGACTGTTGAAGTCAGCCATGGGAAAGGCAAGAGACACACATAGCTTCACACTACTTAATAGAGAGAGACAGGGTGAGAGACAGTAACACACAGTAGCACACAGTAGTGCAGCTAAGTGATTTTTGTTACACACGGTACATTGCTGTATTGTATACTGTACATTTTGAAGCACATTTTGTAGGTTCAGTATATTTAAGTTAAGTCTGGTTAAGTAAGTCTGGTTATGGTCAGTGCATGTGTAGAGAGCATTTAGCTTAAAACACCTTACATAATACCACTTTAAATAATGTGTTAATTAAAATTATGTGAATATGTTTTATATATGTTTTACTTATTATGATGTTAGGAATACACATTATCCAATGCAGTGGTAAATACACAAACCAGCTGAGACTGAAACAAACTTTAAGAGATCATCTTCCTCTCCCTATCTATCTTTTAACTTTAACTGTGTGTGTGTATGTGTGTTTCAAACAGGAGTCCAGTTTCAGTTCAATTCTTTTCATCTGGAGGACCAACACGATTACCTCCTGGTTACTGAGAACGGGAGTTTCCTTCAACCATTGGCTCGTCTGACCGGCAACGAGTTGCCTAGCAACATCAATGCTGGTCTCTATGGCAACTTCAAAGCTCAGCTACGATTCATCTCTGATTTTTCCATTTCGTATGAGGGCTTCAACATAACTTTCTCGGGTAAGTAGCTTACTTGACTCTAGTCATATTGTACTATGATGCTCCAACAAGGTTTAGATTTAATTTACCTTCACTTTAGTCTACACCTTGTGGAAATCTAAAGTGATCAAAAGGATCTTGAATTAGATAATCAAAGAGATGATGACAGTCACCTTGAGAACAAGGCTAGAGTCTAATAACATCTGTATTATTATGATGAAATTTTCTGACATTATTTGCCAACCAATTCAAATGAGTTTAGGCAGTTATGAAACATTTTCAGGATCAAATGAAATGTATAATTGGATCTGCATAATTGTGGTAAGAATGGCTGAATTTTAATGATTTATACAGGCTAAAAAGAGTTACAATTATCAGTGATAAAAAAAAACAGTAAAGCCTAAATGTTTATTCCCATTGTGGCACACCTTCACATGCAATAATGGCAAAAACAAAACATATGTACAACTCACACTTACAAATAATACTTGCAATGTCAAAGTAGCATGGCATACACTGATCTCACTTCATTATTTAAGTCATAAAAGTTATTTAAGTTATTTAAATACCAAAGACCCATTTTTTTCAAGGACATTTTGAATATCTGCTCTTATTAATTAATTTTAGGCTTTAAGGGAGGTTGTTTCATAGTACAGTTGCAGAATAAGGGATTGTATTTTTACTCATGAAATGAAATGAAATAAAATTAAATTAAACTGCCTCTTGTTTCATAACTGTGAGTGTTTTTAATTAAAAAGTAGTTCCTTAAACAGCACACAGCATCATCAGAACCAGGAGATTTAGGTAAAAAAATTTTTTAAAAAGAGCCAAAACAAAGGTGAATATACGGCATGGAGGCAACAGAGTATCACTTTGGTATGGCGGTGGAAGCTACAGCAAAACTGAAGAAAAACAAAATCAAAACAGTATATATAATGGCAGACTCAGCAGTACACAGAAAGGGGAGACTAAGTATGAGCAAGGAAAAACAGCCAAAAGGTAAATCTAATCAAATGTATCTGTAAATGTATTTGTATAGCACTTTAAAAACATCCTGTTGACCAAGGTACTTCACAAATAAAAAGTAAAAAAAGAAAAAAATAAGATTGATCACAAGGAATTAAAACAAAATAAAACACAGATGACATTAAATGAAGATTAAAATAGGTACTATGCATTAAAAGCCAAGGAAAGTTTTAAGCAATGATTTAAAAGCTGTCAGGTCCAAGGCTGTTCGAACATTCAGGGGTAAACCATTCCATAATTTTGTGGCTTGCACAGCAAAAGCCGATCAGCCCAGCGTTTGTATTTGGCCCTTGGAACCTCTAAAAGAAACTGAGTTGACGAGCTAAGTGATCTTGTTGGTTTGTGCCACTACAGCAGTTCACTGCAGTAAGGTGGTGCCAGTCCATTTAAAGCCTCAAAAACAAAAATCAATAACTTAAAATCAATTTGAAAATGAACTGTGAGACAGTGAAGAGAGGCCAGAACCAGGGTTATATGGTCGGATTTTCTTGTACTTGTAAAGAGAGGAGTAGAAGCATTTTGAATCATGTGAAGGCAAGAGAGGGAGGATGGAAACAAAGCATTACAGTAGTCAAGTCTGGAACTGACAAATCATGAAGTCCTATTTCAAAATTATTACAAGAAAGGAATGACTTAAATTTACATCTACTAGGTTACTCCTAGGTTTTTTTTAGTCATATTCAGATGAGGAGCCAGAGGGCCACAACCTTTGTCAAAGGTAGTTAAAATAGTTGAGTCGCCAAACAGCACACACTACAATTTGGTTTCAGTAAGACATAAGAAGTTAAACACCTGCCATGTTTGAATGTCTCTCAGCCACTTAAACAGTTGCTCACATTGCCTTTAAAGGGAAATATATCTGACTAGCACCTGTGTGGTAATGGAACAAAAAAATATATTTATTTAAGATAGACTCCAATGAAAGCATGTATAATGGAAACAAAACAGCACTGAGAACAGACCCTTGAGGGTCACCACAGGAGGGGGGGATTGAAAAGGAGGAACAGGCACCAGTATTAACAGCAAAATATCTGCAAGTAAGATATGATCTGAACCAATGAAGAACCTCCTATTTCCACATGGCACTCAAAATGAGACAAGAGGATTTCATGATCCAGTATTTAAAAAGTAGCAGTGATCTAGAAGTACCATCAAGACTGAATCCCAGACATCCCTGGCCAACAAAAGAATTGCAAATTTTTAATACTGCAGTCTCCAAGCTGTGTTTGTGTTTTGTTTTTAAAAACATCTTCTCCAGAACTATTGACATAAATGGCAATATATACACCAGTCTGAAATTAAAAAGCAAAGAGAAGTCGGGTTTCTCAAAAAAGAGGCTGGACAACAGCATGTTTGAAAGCTGATGGGACTGACCCCGCAGTTAGGCAGGATTTAATAAGGGCCAAAAAATTGAGCCCAACAGTCTCAAAAGCATCTTTAAACAGTCTTGTAGGAATGAAATCAAGAGACACAGGATCAATCCAATCAAAGAAAGCTGAGCACACTCTTTGTCAGTAAAATAGTGAAGAAAATCCTTGCATGTTTTTATGGATGCCTCAGAAGCTCCCTGAGAACAGTACATGGGCTGATAGCAGAGTTGATTGTACTGAACAGCACCTGAGGTTTATGATGATGATTAACAACAGTGTTATCAGATAAATGTAAATTTTAGTTAAATTTGGCAGTTTGTACTGCTTCCTGATAGCCTGACAGGCAGTGCCATAGTTAATGAAGAGAAACGAAGAGTTTATCCTTCTACCATTTGCATTCAGCCTGCCGACATCTTTGTCTAAGTGCTAAGTCTAAGAGTTGAGTCATTTAGCCAATTAGCGAACTGAACAACAGAATCCAAAATCACGGGCTCATCAGATTACACTGAATTTGAATCATGGATTTTACCTTTAATTGGTTGTTTAGAAATAGGTACATGGTTTGTGATATCAGTACTGTTTTACATGGACAGCTGGGTACATTTTAACTTGTTAACTTAACAGAAAATTTCTCTTGTGGTATATGTACACTTTGTCTCCCCAATACAAAACCACCTCTGATTTGACTCTCATTCTGTGTGCACAGCGGCAATATTTCAGTACTGGTTTCAAGGACTACTGATAAAACCTTGTGAATACCTTAAGAAAAAAAAGATGAACAGAGGATAAAGGTTGCACACCATTAAACTCAATGCAATCTGCCAGTAAACATCACAATAAAAAAAATATATAGATGGATTCATATTGCCAGAGGTGGTGCCCTGAGAATGTGTGTCACAAGTGCAGTCTAAATAACCATGTTACTTCAACAACATCAGCATCCAAAATGATGGTTAAGATATATAGAATTAAAATGGAATCAAAAAGTTCAATGCAGCTTCTGTCCCTCATAAATAAAGATCCTGAAATAAAGGAGCACTTGACTCTGAACTAAAGGAACACTCGAGTCTAAGTCTATACTGAGGGACATTTAACACCTCCCAGATGGCATACGCTGATATTCAGAATGAAACACATGGCAGGTGTCACCACAGATATGACTTGCCAATCTTAGCATGGTCAACATGCTGTGTCATACTGCAGCACATCCTGAAATACACATCACATAAAGTATGTTCCCATGCAAAGATAATATTTTAACAGACTGCATGTTCTTAAAAGTTCTCTATAGATAGAGTTACAGAATTAAAACTATACCAATTATGAAAATGTCTCTTCGTGGATATCACGGTCATGCATGTTTATGTATTAGTTCGTATTAAATGGTTATATTGTTATTTATTGCTGTTTAAATTGTGACTTTTGTTATTAAAGATTTTGGACTTTAGTGAGGAATATTGAGAGTGATGAATATTGACTTGTTGATTTAAGACCACTTGTTGAAGATTCTCTTCACATTCTAATCTCATATTTTTTCACTTATTCTAATAGCACTTTAGTCAGAAAATTCTGCAAAACACATTATTTTATTCACCAAAATAGCTTTAGGAAATTTGCAATACTTCTTCTGCATGCACTCTTATCTTCTGTAGAATATACTCTGGAGCCATGTGAAGACCCTGGAATGCCTCGATTTGGCAGGAGAAACGGTTACAGTTTTGGTGTTGGAGACACGTTGTCTTTCTCCTGCAATATGGGATACCGACTGGAGGGGGCACCAGAGTTAATCTGTCTGGGTGGTGGGCGAAGAATGTGGAGTGCTCCATTGCCAAGATGTGTTGGTATGTGCTATTTGTTATGGTTGTTTTAATATTATTAGTAATATTAGTAGTAGTATTCAAACACTCATCAGTTTGAATCTTTGGCAACTCACCCAGTGCCTGTGTTTGGTTTCTCTGGGTGTTAGCAGTGCTCCAGTCATTATCCTTGACCAAATCACTTGTCTTATAATTGCTCCACAGACACCACAGAAAAGCCTAGATACTGTCCCTCAGTAGTTAATGGAGAACATTAGTTTACCCATGAGCATCATCACTGTGCACTGATGACTTCGGCATCTTTGCAAGCAAAAAACTTATTAAATGATATTGAATTGAGTGCAAATCTAAAATCAATAAAGGGCAATAATAAAAGCATCTAGCAAAAGAGACAGAACTGAATGTTTCTGTACTCTGTTCACAAGGTTGTTTTCCACAACACTGTGAGAGGCGTGGACCATGTCAGTGCAGAAACATACATTACCATCCAGTTCCTGGAAAAGAGGCAATTCACTGTAGAACTTTACAAGTTTTATATTGCAAGTGAAGGCAA
>JAUBNQ010000003.1:8849832-8871390 GCA_032353495.1 Ctenopoma kingsleyae
GATGATTGCTTTTTTGGTTGACTTATTGGTTGATTTGTTGTACAGTACTTATTATAAAATTATTCCATAATTTCTTTAGGGCTATTCTACTCTAACCTGCAGTATGGGGGACGATGGCAGACCTGGATGGAATAGGGCATTGCCTAGTTGTCAAGGTAACGCTGTATAAAACACAGACTGGATGAAAACATATTTTCAAACACTGTATTTTTTTTTTTAGGTTCAACAATGCTTTGTTTTCTCTGTAAGTGTGTCTCATAAGTTGCCTTGTTGCCTTTTGTTGTGTGTATGCTCATATGTGTATGTTCTTTCTCCAGCTCCATGTGGAAGTCGTTCTACAGGGTCAGAAGGAACTGTTTTATCTCCAAACTTCCCCAGAAATTACACATCTGGACAGACCTGTGTCTACTCTATATCTGTACCTAGAGAGTTTGGTACGTTTGTTCATACATGTACAAGTACAAGAATTACACAGTACCATGCCCATGATTCTTTGCAATGTGATCTGTGATGACAGTTTTTTTTTTTTTTTAACATAAATTATCTTCTTGTTCTTTTACACAGTGAAACAAAGTGTCATTAAAACTTGTTTGATTTTAATGGGGACACCCTAGAACCCCCAGAAGGGCCCCTTTGGATATTTTAAACTAGAACAAAAAACTAGTAGAGAGATTAGACATGATCAAAAGATGGTTTCTGGTCATGTATTTAATTCCAGGTCAGGGCTTCTTCACAGAAGAATAATTTAAAGATGAGGCTGTTTTTTTACGTTATGAAAATTATGGATATTGTAGAGGATTTTTCACATTAAATGAGGCTGCATAGGTAATATGGGGTTATTAGAGGAAAGAAAGGGTGCTGGCAAGAATTAATGTTTGAAAACTGATTATTACCAAAGCCAAATTACTATACCATTACCATTATATGCTGGACTATCAGATTAGTATCAGATTTCACTCAAGTATCATATCCATATTTAAATGTCCCTCATAATCTGTAGAATACAGTTAAAATGAATTTAGATTCATATTGTTACCAGTACAAACTATTTCACGTTTTACATTAAAGGTAGTTTTGGTAACAAAACAATTCAACAATACAATGGTCCAATAACTATATCATGAGCAATTGAGAACATTTGATCAGTTGTGAGATTATGTGCTGCACATGAAAGCTCCATCGCAGTTACAATTTCATAGTACTTTTACAACATCCACATTAGCAAAAAATATAAGTTTATTTTTGACCTTGCAGTTTGTCATTGTCTTCATTGGCAGATATGGTTGAAAGCTCAAGAAAAATAATATTAAGTAGCAGATACTGAGATATTGTAATTGTTTCAAAGTAGGAGTGCCATTCAATTTTTAAGATGAACAGATTTACATTTTGTAAATATCTGATCACAATATCACATGTGCACATTTAAATTTTAGGTTGACTCATTAAGTCTCATTTCAGCTTTTACAAACAATTAGTAATTTGTGGTTATGAGGTCCAATTATGCCCTGTGGTGTTATGAATAAATAGCAGCTTTCTCTGTGGCTGTTGATGGTTGCTGTCTCATTATATTTGTGTAGCAGCTTTTGGAGTGTCAGCTCCATATAGACATTTTGACTGAGAGGAGCTAACATTTGGTTGACTTACATATTGTATAAGATACACAGACAACCCTGAACCTCCCACGCAAGGTGGGAGACAGATTGTTCAGTTAAGTTGCAGTGCCAGGGCCTTACAACAAGTTTTTTTTTCTAAGCAGCTGTCATTCTCATAAATAAATATGTCTGCAATTTATGATCTTGCAGTAATTAAATGTTATAGGCTCCAGGTTGCAATAACTAGCTATCAAACTGCTTGATGATCAGAGAAGCTGAACTCAGTGGCTGATGATGTTTCATACAAATGGCTCCTACAGTTTTAACACCAGGTGGGGAAAACCCTTGGCATCTATCCCTGTGGAGATGACATACCTGCTGTTGAATGAGGCTGGTGGCTGAGGACACCCAGTCGGGCAGCTCATCAGAAGGCATTGCAGCTCCACAGGGATCAATGCCCAGGTTTTCTCCATCTGATGTCAAGAGCTGAAGAAGCTTTTCAGATGAACAGTGAAATCATTTGATCGAGTCCAGTGGATTGATTCACATTTTGCTCGACGTGTGCATGTAGTTGAAGGAACAGATCTACTGGGTGTATGTGACTGCAGTGCCGAGGGATTTCATTACCAATGAGCTATGTTGTTAACACAGTGTGAAACAACCCTGCTGTGATCACTTGTGTGTGTGTGTGTGTCTCTTCGTGTTTTTGTACATACAGTATATATGTTGTCTTCATCTTGGGTTGAGTCAACTCCTTAATGATATGTTTAGAGTGTGTAAGCTTTTTCCTTTGTGCATTAATACTTCATGAACTTTGTGTGAATGTTAGTTTATGTGGGTATTCCTGTCTGAAATCTGTGCTGTTTTGAAGCAGTTTCAGCTGTGAATGCTCCACTGGCTTGTCATTATGCAATATCACAGTGATGAAAAACCTTCTTCATTCTGTTTTCCTTGAAATCTATACGTGGTGTGAGCTTTTAACTGTTTCGAGCAGAATCTTGTCATTCTTTATGTCCTCTTGACACCCTGCCGCTATACACATCCTCATGTGCAGCCATGGCAGACCTTTAAGTTTCAAGTACAGGAGGTTAGATTCATCTGCTCTAGAGATAAACTGCTTTGTGATGATTTGTTTTCTACTCAGATTTTCGCACCTGCAGGAAAAATTCAATGTCAATTGAAAATCCACTGTTTTGTTTCTGTTCTGTATTTCTTGTCATTATCTCAACACAAAATGAGGTTTTACATGAAAGCAGACGGGGGCATAATTTGTGAGTCACAGCAAAATGCGGATCATGCTTCCACAGAGAGAAACAGCCTTGTACAAAGTGACCAGTGACCTTCTTATAGCCGAATATCCTTGGCATTGTTCAGATTTAATCCTTTACACCTCAGCCTTTGGGGCCGGAGAGGGAGGGAAAGATAGAGTGGTGATCCCTCTGTGTGTGTAGAAGGGTAGAGAGCTTCATTGATGCTGAAAATAAAATTAAGTTATCCTTAAGGATGTGCTGCAAACAAACAAACTTCCATTTATACCACCACACTCACAGATTTACATTTAGCATTGTTTGGAAGACATAGTGACCATCCAGGACAGAGGGATATGTACTAGTTTGAAGAAAAAAACAAGGCTTCAGGGACACCTCTAATCCTGCCTCCCACTACAGGCAAACTGTAATATTCAGAGCTCCAGCTATTATATGGAAGCTCTGGGTTCATTCTTGGCCTCCGCAGACATATTTTCACTTCCATCATACTCTAAGCAAAATAAAACAACTGTCCTTCAAATTCCAGCGTGTAATTAATGGCTCAGTTGTGGTTCCAGGTCTATCTTTCTCTGAAAAACATAATAAAACATGTCTATATAAGTTTGTGGACCAACAGTACTTGGGACATGGATTTGACAGGTTGTGTCAAATGCCTGTCTTTCATTCTTCCTCCTTGAAACAAAGTCAAGAATCCTCTACTGGTATAGGTCAGCCAGGTTTTGCCAGCACTAGTATTTCATTCTAACTGACATTATACACCACAGCCAACTGAAAAGCAGGGATTTGGTCTGGTGCATAAAGAAGACAAAGTGATGTTTTGACCGCTGAGTGTCCCGATTCAAGCTTCAAATAGAAGTTGACACTGCAGCTTAGTAAAATTTGAATTAGGTGTTACAGGTTAATTTTATCATCAGAAGGTCATGTACAGAAAGTGGCATGGAATAATTATTTTGTATGTATAATTAAGTATGGCTAACTCTCTATCTGTCTTTTTCCTTTTTATGTTTCCAGTGCTCTTCGGTCAGTTTGTGTTATTCCAGACATCACTAAATGATGTGGTAGAAATTTATGATGGACCCACTCAACAAAACACGCTACTGTCCTCTCTGTCTGGGTCCCACTCTGGTAAGGATGGACTGAAACAAAATGAGTGGGGTGGATGGGTAGGCAAGCAATGTAAGCCATGTTTCTTCCTCTTTGTCTGACTGTGTTTTGTTCTGTCTAGGTGAATCTCTCCCTCTGAGTTCAGGAAACCAGATCACCATAAAGTTCACCACAGTTGGACCAGAAACTGCTAAGGGGTTCCACTTTGTCTATCAAGGTCAGAAAGTCAGAAGCATTACAAATAATTATTAGTACTTGTAATGGTAGTACTACTTTTCACAAGATCCGTTGTTATAACAGCCACTTTAAAAAACATATACACTGTGTACATCATGTTTGAAGTTTCATACAAATTTGTGTGTGTGGAAGTAACAACTTCAACCTGAAGCCTTCTCGGGCCCATAGGATATGATGAGTAATCCATTGTATTTTACATGTAGTAATTTTTGATGTATTCCATTTCTATTTAAAAAGACATGGCACACTGAGATAAAGAAGAAGATATTATCTTGCTCCAGATAGGCACAGACAACAGTAAATTCAAATACCTTTTGATATTAAGTGTTTTTTATAATTGTAACGTCTTCCTTTTTTCTCCAGCTGTACCACGAACCAGCTCCACACAGTGCAGTTCAGTCCCTGAGCCACGTTTTGGGAAACGTCTTGGTAATGACTTTGCTGTTGGCTCCTTGGTGCAGTTTGAGTGCAACCCTGGCTACATTCTGCATGGCTCTACTGCCATACGGTGCGAGAGTGTCCCAGACAACCTGGCACAATGGAATGACTCTCTGCCAACATGTATAGGTAAATATAAACCCAGAAATTAGGTAGAAGAGATGCAGTATGCATTAGCAAAAAGTCCAACAATGGACACTCAACTGAATAAAACAAATACAAAGAATGTTTAAATGTGGCTAAATTCACCCGTGCCAAAGTTGCTATGCAGGATGCTTTTTTAACCTATGCTTTCTTCTCTTCTGCACTTGTTCTGTGTGTCAACCCGGTCTTCTCTCTCTCAGTTCCCTGTGGAGGTGTGTTGAGCTCTCGTCGTGGGACTATCCTATCTCCTGGATATCCAGAACCCTACGACAACAACCAGAATTGTGTGTGGAAGGTGTCTGTTCCAGAAGGGGCTGGAATACAGGTTGTACCTGTCACACTCTGCTTCCTGGCTGACCTATGTATCATTGGCTTAAAAGCTGAGTGGGCAGGATGTGAGAGAAGATAAGATATTAGTAGAAGGATGAATGGATAGATGGTCTGTGAGAGAGGGACCGTACAGAGATAACTAGATGGGATCTAATCGGGATAGATAATGTCCGATTGTGTAAAAGCTAAACTATTCTCACGGACAGATACAAAGGCAAAGATGCCTTTGACACAACACCAAGACTGTTAAAAACAGACACATTTATTTCTCTAATATTACAGTACGTTCTGTAAAGTTCACCTGTTGGTTCAATGATTATTCTTTGGACATAAGCAGATCTGTCTCACATTTCATTTTTGTTAGTTTTATTCAACATTTACACCAATTAGCATACATTGTATATTTGTTTAAGTAGTTTGCATGTAGAAAATGATGAGAAAATGTGCTGACATGTTATGAAATAGTAATTTAGGTACTTTTATTGAACAAACTGAAACAAAAGCTAATGAGAACAATGTCTCTTCTGTCCTGTCACTCTTCTTTTTTTAAATCTCTCTTTAGATACAAGTTCTGAGTTTTGCCACTGAGCACAACTGGGATTCACTGGATTTTTATGATGGCGCTGACAACCATGCACCAAGACTGGGCAGCTATTCTGGTAAGTTCTTTTATCAGTTCTCTGTTTAGTGTTACTGATGTTACTGATAAATGTTAGACATATTACGGTAATTCTCACCAAAATAATTTGGCAAATGACAGTGTTAAATGTGAGATTAAAAAAATGTAAGATATCACTTGTATTACAGCAACTATTTTATTGCCAGCTAATACTATCATTATTTTCACAAAGAAATAGCGTGAATATTACATGTCAGAATTGAATTGTGACAACTTAAATAGCTATTGTTAATTTTCACAGTGTAGAAGAAAGTGTAGAAAAATATTGCATGTTGTCATGATGTTATGAGCCATTCAAGATAGTGCCCATGTTGCCCCCTGCTAAGACTGCAATTACAGCTAAACCGGTTCCCTCCTGAGTCTCCCAGCATGGGCTGAGGTTAACACCCACTGGCACCTGCTTATTTGTCCTTAAAAGACGCATAACTAATTGATCCTCTTACATTCTAATTCTCTACTAGGAATAGATATCCCGAAGCGACCTATAAAATGGTCTCTTAAACACATTTGTTTTAAAACAGTACAATTATTCTTATTTCTAAGTGCTCCCAAAATTGACTGCTTTAAAGCAAGTGATTCAGTAACCCATTCTAATTGCGTTGTGTCAAATATTTATTACCAACAATAAAACAATTGTATAAGATATTGTATGATTTGCATAATAGCATAGAAAATTCAGCCTGGACTGTGTTGCTGTTTTGCAGCTTAACCTCTATATATAGCAACAGTGCTGCGTTAGTTATGTGTCTTTTGAAGCAAGAAAAACCTTTGAGTTGACATATCAGCATGTCAACTCAACATGTTACTCAACATTTCTCTACTACTCCAAACAATTCATATCCAGATATCTTATCTATGTCTGTAGTAAAAGAAATGAACCTGAGAGAGTATCAAAAAGAGATGCGTACCTGTTCTGGATGTCCATGCTGAGTGTCTGCTCCCCAGTGCTCTCACAGCTCATATACTGCTTTTATATAACCAAAATCATCTGGTTGTTAAACAATCTGTGGAAGGACTTGATATCTTTATGTCAAACTGGATAAGAGGCTGTGTTATAGAACAGGCAATAAAATGACCATGACAGTAATTAAAGGATAAATATATGCAGGGTGAAGATAACACATTTTTAAAGGGTTAACTGTTAATTAATACTGCCATACATTCCAAAATAGCTGTTTTGGTTAAATTCATAAAGTTAATTATCCAACATCCAATACATCATTTATTATTAAAGGAAAAATATTTTTTTTATTTTTTTGTCACGATAATGAATGGGAATTTTTCTGCAATGTGAACATGACCAGCAGGCGGTCCGCAACACTGTTTAAAAACCTGCTAATTAAATTCCCTCACAACAGGAAACCAATCAGACCCATTGGCCTAATTCACTATTTATTTAGGGGAATGCATCTATAACTAATAAGTTTTGCTGAACAAAAACATCAAAATCAAAATAAAATAACTCGCTGGCCTGTTCCACAAGTGGCTAATATCAAGATATTGTTACCCCTGTTGCATCTTGAAACAAACCAAAACATCACCACCACTGAGAAACCGATTAGAGTAGGTTAAAATTCCTTTACGTTAAAGTACATCATCTGATATGTCATTTTGACAGCCTCTTTCAGAATTGCACTGTTGTGCTGTTCCAGCTTTGCTCCAGTAGTGCAGTGCTGTTTTTTTACTTTGTACTTTCCCTCACCACGCTAAGTAGGTCAAGCCAACATTTGAAAAGTGGTTTCAAATAAAACAGATGTTTCAAATAAAAGTAATTCCCTTTTTCCTCCTTCGAGAACACTTCACAAACAAAAAGTGAAAATGTAGGTTTGGGAGGCCTTTATTGTTTTTTTTTTTAAGCTGTCAGAAAACTAAGATCATTTGCTTTCAAAAATGCGATCATGGGCCTCTGTTGCTCTCTTTCTCTGTCTGTGCTTTTTAGGCACCACCATCCCCCCTCTCCTGAATAGTACATCTAACAACCTCTATCTTAGCTTCAGCTCTGATATTAGTGTCTCAGCTGCTGGTTTTCACCTGGAATATACAGGTAACATTTTGATCTTTTACACAAGCTTTTTTTTCTGTCGCCTATTTACTACATAGGTAATAATAACTGGAACAATGTTGATTATTTCTTATCAGCTATTGGTCTGGAATCATGTCCAGAGCCTCAGACTCCAAACTATGGAATAAGACAGGGGGACAGATTTATGGTCGGAGATGTTGTGCAGTTCTCATGTGAACAAGGATATTCTCTGCAGGTATGAATATATCCTGTACATACAGACTTTATGTATTGTTAGTCTTTCTGTACAGATTCTTTTTGTTTGGTGTCAGTTATGTTTTGAGTAACTGACACCAATTTCAGATGTACAGAAAAGGCATATGCTCTACTTGAGTATACTATTTGCAGCTGTATATTGCAGACCAATGCCTAGACATGTCTGTGAACTCCTTTAAGACTGTATCTGATGTGCCACCATTACTCTTTTTTTACTCTACTCAGAACTATTCAAACTGTAACTAACCCCTAACCCTTATAGGGTTTTCCAAGCTCTTGCTAAACATATAACCCTGGTGTGGTTTGCACAACTCCTGAATAATGTATGTCTCTTGTGTGGTCATCTCAATTTCTATGCAGTAAGCTGTAAAGCTCAAATGGATGTTTGCCTTGCTTAATATACAGCTCCACAGTATTAATACATATGTCTTTATGTTTTTATGTTCTATTACTTTTCTAGGGCAATGCCCATATCACCTGCATGCCTGGCCCTGTTAGAAGATGGAACTACCCTGTACCACTATGTCTTGGTGGGTATTATTGTACAGCACGTACATGCACAAACAAACAAACAAACACGTGCATTCATTCAGGCCTGAATATAATGAGATACAAGCAACACCCCAGTGCTGCAGAAATGATGCAAACAGTCTCCTTTTCCTTTTCATACTCTCTGGAAAACAAGCTGTTTGATCAATTTACTGTTCTGTGATGAGCTGATTATTTAGTATTCCATTCAGAATATGATTAGGCTTTTAAACTGATATAGAGCTATGCCAGACTCCGCCATAAACATGCACAGTGTGCCAGAGCATCAGCATGCACTGAGGCAAAGGAGAGAAAACAAGCCCTGGACACATTTATACTTGCAAAATGCTAATTTATTCAAGAAGGCTATTTATTAAAGACGCAGAATGTTAATGTTTTATTCAAAATGATGCAACACGTCAGGTTGAAGTTACTGAAGTGTCCGGTCAGTAGCAGCATCTTCACAAAGCAGATGCATGGCTGCTGCTCAGTGAGGACAGTATCCTTCCTTTGATGTGCTGCTTTCAACAATGAACCTGTTTCCCTTTTTATCTCTCTTTCTGTGTTATGTATGTGTATTTGTGTATGCATGAATCTGTGTGTTTGTGCGCTTGTGTGTGTGCGACTCCAGCCCAGTGTGGTGGGTCTATGACAGATGTAAGTGGAGTGATTCTGAGTCCTGGTTTTCCGGGCAACTACCCCAGTGGATTAGATTGCACGTGGACAGTCAACTTACCTGTCGGCTTTGGTAAGAAATACTGTCACCTTGTGTAAAAGATATGTATGGTTCTCTATGGTCTGTTTGAGCATCTATGTCATTTTTCATGTATTTATGTTATTTTTTGATTGATTTAATCAGTCATGACCTTTATCCACGCCATTCTGTAGCTGCACATAAAGCCCACAATCTAAACACATTTTAGGTTTTATCTCTGACCTCTTTATCAGTCAGGCTTTGTTGACATAAATGTCATAAGCTGTGTATTTTTCTCAGGTATCCATCTCCAGTTCCTAAACTTCTCCACTGAAGCGATCCATGATTATTTAGAGATCCGCAGTGGAACGCTGGAAACTGGCTCAGTCATTGACCGGTTCAGTGGTCCAGTCATCCCCAAGCCTCTGTTCAGCACCACCCACCAGACCAGCTTTTTCTTCCACAGTGACTATTCACAAAACAAACCAGGGTTCCACATCACTTACCAAGGTAAATGTTGCTTCTACACATTTCTCTCCAACATCTTGTTTACACTTATTTGCTAAGCAAAGGAAAGAGCAGACATCTGGTTGTGATGCTTCTTTTACTGGAAACACCAACTGTTTCTAATGTGGTTGTTAAAATGAATCAACTGTCATTTCCCAGGAATGCATAACAACAAAATGATCTGTTTTTTTAGATGATGAAAAAAATGTTTTTTGATTTTTAAAGTACTTTTTCAACAATTACATGACCCAAACAGACCCTAGTTTTTTGATAGAATTTTATATTTATCTATTCTATATTTATTCTAAGCACTAAAATATGTTGAGCACTTATATATGTATTCAAATTAATCTTGTAGATAGCCTGAGATTGTTACGGCAAATTCAATTAATGTGCAAATTACAGTCCCTGTCAAATAATACCTTTTATCTCATCACAGTGTTTTAAAACAGGACAAATGTGAATACTGGCAGTTTTTATTATTTCCACTACCATTATTGCTACTAATTTTCGTCTTTCTCAGTTACATGTCTTTCTTCAGTCATGCAAACCCTCTACTGCTGTAACTTTGTCTGTGATAACTTACTCTGTAATCTTTAAACGACAGACTTGTCAGATTTAATTTGAGAGTATTTTAGCAACATCAAAAGCAACAAGTGTTCGAGCATGATACCCTTGCCGGGTAGTTAGTCAGTGAATTTCTCTCCAGCATTTTATATTGCAGTGTTACTTTAGATTTCAGCTGGAGATCACAGTATGTTTGTTTTTTTTTCTTTTTAAACAAGTCAGAGTAATTGGTGAGTGAGTTGTTTGAACATTAGTACTGACAAACAACTTTTAAGTAGGAGGAGAAAGATCAGTTAAAGTAGTTTGGGGCAGAGTGTAGTCCATTTACAGAATGTTTAAGGGGTTTTTTGCTCTTGGACTGGTAGCTGCAGCTGGTGGTCTGCACATTGTAAGGCATATCATACTGCTGCCCTTGGTCATGTATTGTACAAACTAGTCTGAAATTGTTCCTGTTTGCCTTGACTAATTTGGGATGGATTATTGTCTCTCCAGCCTACCAGCTCCAGAGTTGTCCAGACCCTCGTCCATTTCGAAATGGCATAGTGATTGGCACAGACTTCAGTGTTGGGATGACAGTGTCATTTGAATGTCTGCCTGGATATTCTCTGATCGGTGAGGCTTCACTCACATGTTTACATGGAATCAGCAGGAACTGGAACCACCCGCTACCACGATGTGAAGGTAATTCAGATGGTCTTAACTCTACCGTGTCAGTTTTGTGTGGAATGCACTGTGCAGTATTTTTCTTTCTTTGTCCATGATGTTTCATATATTTAGACCAAAGTGGCTCTGTTCTGTTCTGCTAATACTAAATATCTCAATCTCCCAGAAAAATGTATACTGGCAAACTATTTTTCTGATCAAAGAGTTTTCTTAGAGAATATATAGTCCCCCAGCCACTTTGAAAACACTTTCATCTGTACATGCTTTTAAATAACTTTTTAGTGTTGGTATAATTTCATTTTTGAATACTGGTGGTGGTGTTTCACATTACATTTCACTTTCCTCACTCTGATGAAGTATCGCTCTATTATTAAAGTGAGTTATCTTGCTCCCAGCTGTAACTAGATTGTGCGTGCTTTATTTTTTATTACACTGCATTTTGAAATTAAGCAAAAAAATGTTTGCGATATTTCTACTGCGGTATAACCAGTAGATATTGACTGTTGCAGTGAGAGCAAAGTGGAAAGAATATATTGTGCAATAATAAGCATTTGCAAGTTGTAACTGAAATTATTGTGCAGTATACTGAATCAGTGGTAGGAAGGGATACAATAAATCCCCAAATAATTAGAAAGATGCCAGGTATATTATTGTTATACATTTTTAGCTAATCATCGGGGAGAAATAAGATCATTAAATTATATTATTCTGACTTCATGAGCAAGATGTGGTGTGCACATTAATCCAGTTATTATTCCTTTTTTTTCATTTCAAGGATAGCCTTCAGAGTCTCAACATCTGAGGTCCCTTTAATTTATATTTCTATGAATATTGTGTTCAACAGTTTTCAGCAGTGGTAGAAAATATCTCACTGATGAGCAACACCTATTCTAATAAATACCTCTGCTGCAGAACTCAAATAAAACTGTAATTACAATTTATTAAAGATTTTAGGGCTTCATCCAGAGGTCATTATATAAGTCATATACATGTCCTCTCTCATTCATCTGGACTCACCCAGACAATTACTAAATCTTCAAAACTGTAATACTCATTTGCTCTATTAAGGTCTATTCTGTTAATATCATCTCACAGCTCTCTGTGGTGGTAACATCACGTCATTAAATGGAACCATTTACTCTCCTGGTCACCCTGAGGAATACCCCAACTTCCAGGATTGTGTATGGAGTGTTAGAGTTCCTCCTGGATATGGGATTTACATCAACTTTACCGTGCTGAGTACTGAGCCCATATATGACTACATTACTGTCTGGTAGGTGTTTTTTATTTTTATTTTTATTTTTTTTTGTATATTTACATCTTCAATGTTACAGGTCACCTTTGGTTTGTGCTTTCCAGCCTTTTCCTGGTCCATCAAGGTTTATCGAACAAAGAAATTGTATTTTATTTGATCAAATAGCTAATTAATTTGTTCCAGATATTCGCTATATGCGCACATTCACTCTTTCTCTCTCACACAGGATGTCATGCTCTTTAACATCTTTTCAGAGCTGACCACTAATTGGCTAAATTTCTTTAATGGTTACTATGACTACAGGCATCTCTCCTTGAATATAAAGTTTCCTCCTTGTCATCTTTTCCATTTCTTTTTGCCCATTAGTCTTTCTTTCTGTCGCTTCTTCTCTAATTCTGAGTTGGTCTTATACAACGTATGTTATAAACATCTTTCTCCCCCTACCTTCCCAGCCTTGACTTCGCTCTTCATTTCTCTTCTTGAGGAGAGCAGTCATTGGCAGCAGCAGACATTTTGTCAATGCAAGTGTTGAAATGGTGCTTAGATGCCATGTTACATAGATATCTGCAAGTACAAGATGGTAGCAGAACCATAAATAGACTGTACAATCTATTTCTATGGTTGCCATTTTCTGGCCCTTATCTAGAGCTGAAGCCTGTTTCCTATAAATAGACAGCAGGCTGCAACGTCAACAGTTTACAAACGTCACCTGGCATGCAGACATGGAGAGGCAGGGCTAAGCAGCATTACAACTGCAGGGTAAAACATAGTTTGTTACTGATACATTTCCTTGCAAATTGTGTATTTTTAGACCAACACAGAAGGGCCAAATGTCTTTCTTCTTACTTTTGTCAGCTTGTCATGAATCAACCCTCCAGATTTCCAGGTTTGACCGTTTCTGCAACACTTTAAAATGATTAGAACTACAAAGGTTGTTATATTTATCTAAATGTTTGGTTCTTTTTGCAGATTCTATTGTATGTGTGGCTCATAAATGTTCCAAATGTAGTACACCAAGAAACTGAATATTTAGGCTTAGAAGAATGCACTTGTCCTCTACCTAAATGATTCATCCCATCAAGTTAATGTGCATCAATGACTTTTTGCCTGGGTCTCCAGTTAAGTCTGGTTTACCTTTGGGAAAACCTTAGGATGTTCTAATTTAGTTGCAAAGATGTAGATGTCTGCTCAGTGCTCCTCATAACATTTCATTTTAAGTAACATTACCAGCAATACCTGAATTTTTAGTCGGGATTCTCTGGCTACAACCTCTTCCAGACATGCTACATGCGAATTTTTGTGGTAGTCACATTTTAAGAGTGAAACAATCTCACAGTCACTCAAGCATGGCTAACAACAGAGGATTTCCTCTTGTAAAGCAGGAACCAACAATAATTTGAATTACTGATCACTGTGATGCTTTTTGCTTTTTTTTCTTGACAAAAAACAATGTGTAATTGCTTTTTTATCTAACCTGTCATTCAAGATTGATTTTAAGAGCAATCAGTTAATTTTCTAGTTTTTGCTTTTTTTTCCATATTATGTCTTTTGTCTGACAGTCTAAATCTCAATACATACAAATTATATGACCAGATGATACTGTTCACAACATCTACACAATATACACAATAATATGAGATAACATTATATTATTTAAGAACAGGAGCAAATCCTCAGTATGAAAAGTTTAAGTGACTCGTATGATTCAATATTGATTTAAATTGTTGCATATTAATCAAATAATTGCTTCTCTTAAAAAGTGGCTACAAAATCATATCAACCAAATGTATTTCTATAAATATTATAAAAAGTTGTTTCCTTCAACCATTTAGGCATTGCTGTTTAATCTATAAATGTCTTAAATGTAGATCAATGCTCCATTATCCAGCCTGCTTTTTTCATTTCAAACACAACAACACAGCAAACCCTGTTTACCATGTGCTGTCCACCCACAGTTGAGTCTGTGAACTCCATGAATTGGTCGCACAACATGTTTCTGACCTAGCTCTCAGTTAGAAAAGTGGAAAAGAACTGCTGAACTCACACAAAGCAAAGACAGCAGCCTCACACAAACACACTAAAAACTCACTATCTCAGTCGCACAGCCACAACGCTGGCTCCCTGTAGAGAGCACAGTGTCAGTGGTAAAGGTGTGATTTTCTTTCACAGCGGTCTCCTCAGTCTAGAGCCAACCAATCTGACAGTCAGTCTGCTAATTGGTCTCATACTGGGAGGCTTACTACAGGACTCCGTCATAAGAATTATTATACATATCACAGACTACCTTGTATTGTGCTCCCTCACACAGTAAAGCCCTCTCTGTGCTATGTATGTTTCTATAGTGTACTCATACTGAGCCAGTGGGAATGGAGCTCCTCTGACTCTGAACCACCTAATGTGAATGTGAGAAGGGGCTGATCCCTAACCTGACAAATATAATTGGCCTCATCCAAAAGCACTTAACAGCAGGAAATAATCATTCCATTAAACTTCATGATGAGACTTTTTAATCACTGATAATGAGCCCGCTATTGGTTAGTTCCAGTCTGACAGCTGGTGGTGCTGTCATGAGAGGTGAAATATATACTCATGACATTGCACTGAGAACCTGACCTGCCATTTGACAGATAACTTCCTGTCTGCCTTCTGTTGTAATTGTGTAACTTTTCATGAAGGCTGATATTACTCACAAAACTAAAGCCAGGTCTACACGAGGAGGCACATTTGTTATTCTCATGATCTGACGACAGTTCAATCAATATCTATAAACTTCAGCATCCCAAAGCAGACATAAGTGAGCCAGAGTGTTGCACTGTGTTGTTATCAAGAGCCAAAAAAAGGGGCTGCCCTGTATAAGTCAGCTGGAATATGAGTTTGTGGAGGTTTTATAGCTATATGTGCTTTGTGACATTGTAGTTTAGATTGTTCTGAGAAAGAAGATTGGCCCATATTCATGCACTATCACTCTGGGTGCTGGTACTTTATCACACAATGTCCATCTCTATTTGTAGTCAATGGAGCAGCTCCAGGTTTTGTCTCATAAATATCATCAAGTCTCTTCTATATGTGTTTCAAGCCTCAGAGGAACCATTTCCTGATCACAAATAGCCATTTAACTGTCATAGATGACTGCAATAACTTATTAAAATTGAGTTTGAGGTTGACTTTTCTCTTCTCTTGTTCTATAAAGAAAGATCAAGGCCATTCGTTTGTTGGTCTTTAGTCTCTGAGTAGCCCCTTTTATAACACAGGCTTTCTTTTTGTTTCTCCATAGGGATGGTCCAGACCAATCATCTCCTCAGATTGGACAGTTTAGTGGGAACACAGCTTTGGAGTCTGTCTACTCAACCTCCAACATCATCCTCATCAAATTCCACTCTGACTTCTCTGGAGCTGGATTCTTTGTCTTAAGCTACCACGGTAAGACAGCGGCGACATTATCAAAATTCTCATACATCTAATGAAGATATCATTAACTGTATAAGTTCCACATATTGTTTGTTTGTGTCTGCTCAATACACAAATGACATTCTCATTAACTGTGTTGTAGCTGACTTTGTTTTCCTGACATATAGTGGTAAAACTATAATGCTATCATTAGTTGTAGCTGGAGCGATGGCATTGATCTGTTGTGTTAGTTTCTCTTCAGCTTCATCCTCATTAAGTTCCACTCAGACTTGCTTCCTTTGACTCATTCTGACTCATGAAGTTTGGTCTTCTACTGGAACTTTTCACTCTCTGATTGAAGTCTGCGTCTTTGCTGCATTGTACTGCAGTAATAATATATTAGTCACAGTACAGCTATCAATAGCTTTCATATTACGGACTGAGCTGGTATTAGCACCTGTCGAGTACACATGAAAATCATGGTACATCTGAACCATGTTTACTGTTTTTTGTGTCTGTCTTACACACATACACACACACAGCCATCTCCCATCCACAGAGTTATGGAGATTGTATTTTTGCTGCTCTTTCTCCATGTCAGAATTGTCTGTGCCATTCACTTCTTCATTGCATTTCAATCTTTTGCTGTGGTCCTTCAGTGCACTTAGATTTCTCTTTGTTTTCAACCAATCTTTAAAATGAAAAGCTCCCTTTTTTTCTTTTCCTGACTATCAATCTGTAATCACTGTGGCCTCTGTTTTTCTTTTTTTCTTTTTGCCTGTTTCCATTTACTGTCTTTTGAAAGCATTTAGCTCCAGTCATGATGTTATTCATACTTTGACTTAGGTTTGAAGGTTTATGTGATCCTTTATGTAATGACTAAAGAAACTAGATTATGTCAGATAATGGATAATATGTGCTATTCAAGTGATGATGTGGTGTATTGTTTTTTTAAGAAAGCTTGAAACATATTTACTTTATTTCCTAATAGTGTTTAATAGTGTTTCTTGATTACATTTAATGTATAAATCTGGTAAGGTACAGTATGTCTTGCATGTCACCAACGCTAGATTTTGTGCACTTAAATTAATCACTGTTGTCATTTTAACAAAAAAGTAACAGGGTTTTTAAAACGTAGGTGAAATAGTTAACATGACAGCCATCATAATGCATTGTCATCAGACTAAAAGTGTTGTTGTTCTACATTCAGCCTTTTATTTTGGCAGTGCGAGGTTTTCACTAGTCAAGAAAGCAATGCCTGTTATATTCCCCATTCCTGTCAGAATAGTTTAGTGACTGAAAAGTTGGATGAAGTTTTAATTTGACAGAACGGTTCCTAATGAGTCTAACTTTCTGTTACCCTTAATAACACAGTTTGTCATTTGGTTTCTCTCTCTCACTCTCTCTCTCTTTCACACACACACACACACACACATGCACACACAAATATATTATACATGTATACTTGCCACCCTCTCCCACATGAAACTCATACTTGCTTCTTCTCAAAAGTTTCTGTTCACTGCTCTTTAGTAAAAGCATGTCAAGTTCTGTTTTTGAGCAGCCTTCCCTTTTATAGACAGATGACATGTTGTTAATGAATTTCTTTTGGCAGGTTTTAACTGTCAGCTGTCACACTCACACAGGAACAGTATCATCTGATGGATTCAAGTTTATCTTCAATTTCTGCTTTATTGGATGATGTACAACAGCGAGTGACAGGGAAGATGGATAAGAGGGAGAGGGGATGACATGTATGGCAGTGGTTGTTATTTTGTCACTACGGTACTGTTTTATTAGCCAATATAAGAAGGAGGGCACCCCGTTTGTTAGGTTGAAGAGGACTTCACTTTTAGTTAATAAACACAGGAAGAATAGGCACAATTCCTGATAGAATTGCTTGTTACAATAACATTTACAAAGTTTCTCTCTTGTCCTTCACTGGTGCAGCTGAAATTCAGAATGTCATAGTTTTTGTGTCTGAGACAGCTGCTAAAGTGCAGTTTGTGCTTGAAATGCCAAATAAGCCCCAAAGGAAGCATCAATACACTGTTTGAGGATATTTATCTGTGTCATTGTCCTTCTATTTATTTATCTCCTGCTCAAGGTTCTGAATGCCAGTGCTCCTATGCAGAGATGAGGACCACATATTGGTGGATAATGTCATGAACATGAGACTGAGAAAGTCGATGTGACATGAATGTGGAAGTAGCTATAAAAAATGCTCTCGGAGCTTAGTGAGATCAATGACTGCTCACGGGCATCCCTATCCTCTCACTCACGAAACATACACATCCACACTCAGACATGTGCACACGGACCACAGGGCTTTGATATGCATGAGAGCAGAAGATACTATTGGCAGGTCTCATTTTCATAGTCAATTTCATCCTGACTTATAGCCCTCAGCCTCTGTGCCTCTCTCTGCCTTAGTTCCCCCCCTCTCTGTCTGTATTTTCTGTCACTCTCTCTCTCTCTCTCTGTTAGTGAGTGATCTACGGCCATGCAGTAATATTGATTACAGCCTTTAGCTCAGTAGCTGTGAAGTCAGTTCCTTTTCATGATTCTAGGCAGTGTTCTGTGTTGCGGTCTGTTTTTTGATTCCATGCTTCGCTGACCTGACCATCTGAACTTAAAAAAGTAAAGTTAAACTGATACAACCACGATTAAATAAAATAAACAGCAAACACTGAATCGTTGTCACAGGAACAGATGGGAGTTTAGACAGCAGCCAAGTAGATCAGCAACTAACATTTAAAACATCAACTATGAAAGATGACTTATTGCCAGTTTCCAGCCATTGGAAAGTCTTATATTCTCCCTGTCTTGTTCAACCCAGCTTAGGGTTACCTACCACATTTCTTTTCACACATCCTTATATAATGTCTCTCTTTTTGTCCTTTCTCACTTCCTCTGCCATGTCTGTTCTCCTAGCCTACCAATTAAGAGTTTGCCAGCCTCCTCCAGAAGTGCCCAATGCTGACATACTGATGGAGGATGGAGAGCTGGAGATAGGTGAGTTGTCTGTCTGCCTGTCATGCCTCTAGACATATCACTTTGATGGAGGATACAAGCTGTAGACAACTAACTTTCCAATTACCAACAAGAATCATCAATATCACATTCTGAATCATGCTACTGTACAGTATGGTACGTGTTATAAACAAAAGAATTATGAACATTTTGTAGTGGTGGAGGAAGTATCCAGATCATTTAAGTAAATATAACAATACCACACAGCAGAATACCCCAAATGTAATGTTATGTGCTAACAATATGACTCAAGTAAAGGTGCAAAAATAATATTGTGAAAAAGTGCCCTATTATGGCACATTATTTTACATGATAAGAGAGTGGCATTTCATTGTGACAAGTGAAACTGATGAGTAGTTTAATTTATTACAATTGTAGTAGTTTAACTTATAGCAATTGCATCATCTTTATACATTTATAATATATATTCTAGGTAAACTGTCAATCTGTAGAAGAATTTGAGAAGTGATAAAATACTCACATACACCTTAAGAGTAAATGTAAATCTTACATTAAATGCTGGACTGTACAATATAATTGTTCTCAACAAGGTTGTTTCCTTCTCTCTGCCTTCAGGTGACATCATCAGATACAGATGCCATCCTGGATTCTCATTGGTTGGCAGTGAGATTCTAACGTGTCGTCTAGGAGAAAGACTTCAGATGGATGCACCACCTCCAACATGCCAAGGTATGTGTTTGACAGTGTAATAGCACTTTGTATGTTCTAAATTAATATTTCAAATAGTTAGTGTTAGGAAAATAAGAAAATAACAAAATACTATAGAATCATTCAGCAAAACAATTTATATCCCTTGTTTTCTGTCTATAGTGCAATGTCCTGCACATGATGTGCGGTATGACTCATCGGGTGTCATCCTGAGCCCTGGTTGGCCAGAAAGCTACCCAAACCTCCAGATGTGTTCATGGAGCATCACAGTAGAGAAAGGATACAACGTCACCATTACCTTTGAAAGTTTTCACACTGAGAGAGAGTTTGACGTTTTGGAGATTTTTGATGGTAAAAAAAAAAGCAATCTGACACAATTAATGTAGGTAGTGCAGCATTTATGTGAACAACATGTGAGCACAACACACACACATATTGGTATGAAGGCATTAAGATGAAATTTGAAAAACGTAGCAGAGCTATAGCCACAAATTGCCCCAAAATTGAAAGAATCTTTTCTCTCTCTCTCTCTCTCTCCACTCTCCTTCTCTTCATTTCCTTTTGTCTTCACTCAGGTCCTTCACCCAACAGTCCCACTCTGGCAACGCTAAGCGGTGACCTGCCAACACCCTTTAATCTGACAACGTCTGGTCACCAGTTCCTGGTCCGCTGGTCTTCAGATCATGGCACAAACAAGAAAGGCTTCAAAATTCGCTATGTTGGTGAGTACCAAAGTATGTATCCCAACTTTATTTTACTACTACTTTATATTATAATACTGCATGGAAATAAGGACAGGGTAGACAGACAGAAGGACAAAGAGACATTCTCACTAGAAATGCATTTGGAGAAGTTGTTTAAATTCTTCGTACACACAATTTCTTTAAATTGTGTATACGAGTATACACAATATATCATTTATATAATATATATAGTTTACATATGGTACATTGAGAAAGTTCCTCTGAAGAACAGTTAATATTTAAGTTAAGTAAATTAATCATTAACATTATCCCACCTAAACAATTTGTTTCTTCATCTTCAGCATACTTTTTTTTTTTTTACCTTACTTCTGTCTGTCTCCTAAAGCAGTTTACTGAGTTGCGTTCTGGTGAGGTCTTAACTTTTATTCATTCAAGGAAAACTTAATGAGCACAGATGTTGTTTTACAGCAAGCTTTGCATTTAGACAGTCCTGCACCTGGACCTGCTGAGTCTAACTTTAGACTGTTGGGCATTTAGCATCTTCACTTGGGTAATGGGGCTTGAGTGCTTTGTTCAAGGGCATTTTTGACAGTTAGGGGGAGGAGACAGTATTAGCTGTTTTGTTTGCTTATTCACTGCATATCTGATACTCAGGGGGGCTGCTTCTTTAACCTTTTAAAACACCACTGTTGCGTATAATGAAATATATACTGAATTTTTTTTAAATTTTTTTTTAAAGATTCCTATTCCAATACCCTGTAACCTTCTTTGGTAGCTGTGAGTAATGTGAACATCTGTAAGGACTGTTAAACATATGTTGCAAGCTTACTAATATTGGTATCCTACTTCAAGAAACTGTTTGTTTAACTTTCATAATCAGGATTTTTTTAATTAGATCTGTTTGATAGTTTTCTCCTTATTAAGACATAACCACTTATTTTGGAAACTCTGTCATTATACCAAGACACAGTACTGTCATTATAAAATGCCTTTATGTGTTTGATTCTTAGTTGTTTAATGTTATCAGTCTCAGGTGACATGAGAACCTACTGTATATTGGATCTGATGAGATACAGTATTGTCAGCTGGCTGCTGATTCAGTGATAGCAGCCCTTTTTAGCCGTCAGCTTTTAACTGTTTATCGAATAACCTTTGTCAGAGAGCTTCAATTAGAAGTTATGGACAACAAGAAAAAACATTGCTGGCACCAATTCAGTATTTTCAATGCAAAGCAAAAAGTAAATGGGACCAAACTCCCTCATTAACTCTTTGGTAGTGCTTTTTCATTTTGGTTCAAATACGCACCACATATATGATACTGGGCCAGTGGCAAACAAGGTATACAACATACACCTTCATTTTCAGGATTTTGCCCCCCCAAAAGTTACCAACTATGCACCATCCAAAATCATTCTCTTATTGGATTCATATCTGGGGAAACTTTACATGCTGTGACTGACAAACATTATGAAACTGTTCCT
>JAUBNQ010000003.1:8871490-8907968 GCA_032353495.1 Ctenopoma kingsleyae
AAAATCATTCTCTTATTGGATTCATATCTGGGGAAACTTTACATGCTGTGACTGACAAACATTATGAAACTGTTCCTAGTAGATATCTGGTCGTCATTCAGGTCATGGTTATCTCAAAAAAGATGTTGAAATGTTTCTGGTAGCTTATAATTCGTAATACTGACATACAGTAATACTGCCATAGATACAGACACATAGAGAATACAGTTTAGTACAGACAGACTTAAACATTACTTAATTAAACATTACTTAATTCCTTGCCAAGTTGTTGGTGGTTGCAACAGGACCCCCTCTTGTTTTTGCCTGCTGCTTCAAATATTTTCTCCAGAAAAGGATTAATATTTCTTTTCATAAAATTCCTAATATTGCATAAAGCCACTGCTGACTTTGCGGCCAGTGTGTTCAGTAATGTTTGACATCCACTGTAACACTACATGTTGACTGTTTGATCAAAAAGCTCTGCCGAAATTATTATTATATTATTATTATTTGGTTTATGTGCCTTTCATACAGTTTGTCAGGTGGAAACCTAATTAACAGAAAACACTTAGTTTTTATAGAGTGCTGGAAAGGTATATGTAATTACCATTATGAATGTGGTCATTAATATGTCTGTTCACAGAACTTTTTGTCTAGTTTAACCAGTTTAATCAAGAATTTTGATATATTGTACTTGAAGTGATGACACGATACTCCTGCCTCTAATAACACTGTAGAAAATACACAATTGAAACCGTAATTGTAGCCTGTTGAAATAATGTTTTTTACTCTCAAACATGACACGTGCCGTTATTCCTTTTTGACTGGGCCTCCTATTGTCCTGTATTATATGTACAGATGTGTATATATAACAGCAGTGATTCATTCATAAAAGTTTTAGGAAATTATCACAATCTCTGCAATATTATAAGATGTTAACGCTACAAACTCTAAAATGTTGCAATAAAATTATAATGATTGTACTGTTAATGGTTATGGTATTGTATACTTGCATGCAGACTACTGTAACATTGATTGCACACAATGCTTACATTTATATGGTAACACATATAATAACAGTAGTTCCAGTATATGGTTATGGTCTTGAATACTGAGAATATATTAGTAAAACTACTTTATCAATATGATGTCATTAATAACTTTCATAAGTGTCAGTGAGATTTTTTTTTGGCTTGATGGTAATTTTCTACTTCTTGTTTCATTCTAAGTCAACTGCTCAGTCTGAAATCTGAAATTTCAAATCTTTGTCTTTCAATTGTGTTTTTTCCATTCTAGCTCTCTACTGCTCCACCCCAGACTCTCCTCTCCATGGCTCTATCTCCTCTCAGAGTGGCGGCCACGTCAACAGTGTGGTGCGATGGGCTTGTGACCGTGGTTACCGTCTCATAGGCAACGCCACAGCAACCTGCCGGCGCACGCCACTTGGTTACCATGCGTGGGATTCTCCTGTACCTGCTTGTCAAGGTGTTTGTCTTGCGAATTTTTGTTTGTGGACAGTAAAAGTATACACACATTCAAAGGTGTATGTGTGATACAAATGTAATGAATGTTTACACCAAAAACTGGTGTTTTGGCTGTTACAGTATCTTATCCTTCTCTGTGTGCAAAGGCTAAAATACAAGATAAGAACTCCGTTCTGTAATATATAATTGATTGGAAATACACAGACACAGACAGTGTCAGCAGTCTGATTACTACTACTTCTCAGTGTCAACAGTATCAAATGTTGACACTAAAAATCTGATTGTTTCTCGAAAAATATATTCTTGTTTGAATTTGATGCCGACAACACATTTAGAAAAAGTTGGGAGAGGAGCATGTTTACCACTGTGTTGCATCACCTCTTTTTGAACACTCTGAAAGCGTTTGCAAACTGAGGAGACCAATAGCTTTCATTTTGAAAGTAATTTATTCCTAATTTTTGCTTGATACAAGACGTCAGCTGTCAACAGCCTGGGTCCTTCTTTGTTGTATTTTTCACTTCACAATTTGTTGTCATTGGGTGACAGGTCTGGACTGCAGGCAGGTCAGGTTAGCACCCAGACTTTACTACAGAGCCATGTTGTTCTAATAAGTGCAGATTTGGTGAAATACAGACCTTCACTGACAAAGACGTTGTCTGGTCGACAGAATATGTTTTCGGGAAAACATATGCTGTATGTTTGTTTCATTCAGCATTGATGGCATCTTCATGAATGTGCAAGCTAATGAACCACCATACCATCATGGATTCTGGCTTTTGATTTGTGCGTAGGTAACAAGTTGGATGGTTCCTTTCCTGTGTAGCCTGGAGAAAGTGGATTCCATAAATTCCAAAAAAGAATTTCAAACTTCCACACATCAGACCACTGAAACTTTTCAGTCCATTTTAAATGAGCTCGGGACCAAGGCAGTGTAATTTCTGGATCTTGGTCTTACATGGTAGAGTTTAAACTTGGATTTGCGTATGTACTGATGAACTATGTTCACTGACAATGGGTGCTCCTGAGCCAATGCAGCACTGCCTGCCAGTCTTTCAGAGACTCAGCTTCCCTGGGACTTTTTACAAAAATAATAATAAAAATAATGACAACATACTTTATTGATCCCCTGGGGACACCTGCACTAGATGATGGTGCTAGTATGGGGTTTCGGTGTGCTGACCAAGGAGACCCTGACATGTAGCCTGGAGGATACTGACCTGTTTCCAGTTAACCTAATTATCTGTGAGATGCTCCACCAGGTGTTTGAAATGTGTTGCCTACATCAAATTCAAAATGAGCATATTTTTGAAAAACAACAGTAAAAATTTCATATGTTATCTTTGTCTTATTTTCAGTTTCAAATTGGAAATCATTGCATTCTGTTTTATGTACGTTTTTCACATTGTCTGCTAAATAACTGACAATCAGTAAAATTCATTACTAATTTGACATACTGTATAGCTAATGTAGTTGATTGATGGAATTGCCAAAACAGATGAGTAATAGAAAACACAACTACATACATCTCTCCTAGCTATAAAATGATGAAACCTTCTTTTCACCTGTAATCACAATTTATTCTGTGTGCTTCAGAGCATACTTAGTCCACATTCAAATGACGGATGAACTGTTCGTAGGAACAATGTATGAATGCCACATAGTTCATTTTAAATGAACTCAAACATGAATGATAAAAAATCACTCTTCTTTTTGTATAACTCTGTCTATCTCTACACGCAGTAGACCTATGTGTACAGTATTTTCAAAATCCACAGTATCCTCCAGTATGTTCTACAAAGACCTGATGTTTTTTTATGTTGCACCTGCTGTTCTTTAATCCTACTCACCAAAAATTCTTAGGAAGATGCAGCTCATTGCTTGTATTGATAGAAAGTCAAATGAAGGATGTGCTGCATAGTGAATTGTCAACACTGTGTAGTGCTCTACAAACCAGTCTATTTAAAACCACTGTGGAACAGCATAATTCACAAGATATTGGTATTTTGTTAGAACTTCCTGGAACTGGAACTCAAGCACCTCTTCATTGTATATTTTTAGTTTGATAGCTTGATTGAAAGAAATATGTGCATATACAGAAACATTTAGTGGCCTTGAATCTCCAGCAACACTTCAAAGTATACAAGATATCAAACCTTTTTTCCTGACAGTCATAGTTATGCATTGGGGCTTCTGTCCGCGCATTGTCTTCTTAACCAGTGTGTGTCTGTTCTCCCCTAGCTGTCTCGTGCGGGCCACCCAAGGCTCCTATGAATGGCGCCGTTTTAACAGCTGACTACTCTGTTGGAACAAGAGTTTCCTATTTTTGTAACGATGGATACAGACTCTCCAGTAAAGAACTGACGTCGGCCATCTGTCAGCCCGATGGAACATGGAGCAACCACAATAAGATACCACGGTGTTCTGGTTAGTGATACATGAATATTCCTAGATCTGAGAGTGTTATGAATTTGGACATGCTAAACACTGAAGTCACAACTTCAGTCAACAACACTCTATGAACGACTCCCAATGATTTGAATTATTCTAGGTATAAATAACACAAATATAAAATAATAAATATTACATTCTTCAATCAGTCCTAATTAAATTATCATTTCTCACGGAGTAAGCTGGATATATCAGTTTGTAAGCAACATATAATTACTGCTGTGGGTGGCAGATGTTTTTAGCTAAGATGTTGTTATTTAAATTGAGTCATTATTATGAATTTGTTAGATATTTTACAGTGGCTTGGTCCCACTTTAAGCAGCTATTGTTTTTTTTGTTAGTTTTTTAATGTAAGCTAATTTAATGGTGCTTTTTTTTCTCTTCTCATTGTCCATCTCTGTAGTGGTAGTATGTCCGAGCATTGGATCATTTTCTTTAGAGCATGGTCGCTGGAGGATTGTCAACGGCTCACATTACGAGTACAGAACTCGCATTGTGTTCACCTGTGACCCAGGATATTACAGATTAGGCCCCGCTGACATCCAGTGCTTACCCAATGGTGTGTGGAGCTGGAGAAATGAGCGACCGCACTGCCAGAGTGAGTAACTGTTGTGTGTAATGATAATGTGCAGCTAATAAGCAATAAAAGTAATGTTTTAATTACAAATTTTAACATATAGGGATGTGAATTACTATATATAGCAATAAAATACTTTTGTTATAGGATTACAATATTAACCATTACTATCATATATTTGTGTGTTTATATCATGTATTTTTTTGGATATCCGACATATCCATTTATTGTAAATGACAGTGGAATAATTTGCTCTTTCATACATCTAGTAAAAAAGTTGTGGATATTTGGGCTCTGAGCAGAAACTTCTGACATTGCTGGAATTTGCTCTGGTCGCCTGGCAACTAGTCATAGCAAAGAAATAGATGTGATAGTGTGGATAACAGAAAGGAGCAAGCAGTGAGAAAGGATGTAAGTCAATTGTTGTGAACTAACAACTGCCATTAAAAACATGTAAATATAAACATTGAGGTAAGGTGTGCCCCTTACAAACACTGAATTTCCACAAGTTAGCTTTTTGTGACAGCTTTAGGACAAAATGTAACTTAGTCAAGTATGCAAACACGACATGACAATGACAGTTTGCAAAAACCTGTCTTTTAAAATTGCTGTTATCAAAAGATAGTTTTGATATCATTGTGAAGTGCGATTAATGTTGATGCCATTTTGTTGATTTTTAAAACGTGTTTTCCACTAATTAAAAGATTTTATCCGATGATGTGTGAGTTACAATTCAAAGAACTTTTCTTTTCCAGGTCATGTTCTCACTTAAAAGTTGCCTTGCCTTGCTGTTGAGTTGCCTTGACATTTCTGAACTGTCGTCTGTTACGTTTTTCTGAGAATTTCTTGACATTTTGAATCAATGTTATTTTTTCTTTTAAGATTTCTGTGACGTTTGAAAACTTACTGTTATTTTCATCATCCAACAAGTATGGAAAGAAAACAATACTGATAGCAAATTTTGCATTCCTCAGCATTCCTCACTGACACCAATGAGCTTTACCAGCTCCTCAAATTAACTTGGTGTTAAATTGGTGTACAGCTGCTTTTAAACTGCCTCACTCTGACTGTGTGTTTCAGTTATCACCTGCGGTGAGCTGCCATCTCCACCTAATGGGAAGAAGATTGGTACTCAGACAACATTTGGTGCTACAGCCATCTTCACCTGCGATCCTGGCTTCATGCTGGTGGGGTCAGCTGTTAGAGAGTGCCTGTCATCTGGGCTTTGGAGTGGAACAGAAACACGATGTTTAGGTATATACTGTAACTACCAGAGCTGAAGAAATAATGTATTTGAAAATGCAGTATATCTAGGCACTGTATGCGAAGTTTGGACTTAATGTAATATTTAATACTGGATGCACACATATAGTTCACACAAATACACTGAAACACACTGCAACATCCACTATTAGAGAGGGAGTTTGAAAGATGCAATTTTTCAAGTCATTCTAATGAGGACAGGTATCAAAGGTGCGTCTGGCTGCACAGCTGCTTCCCTCTGGCCATGTCCACATCACAATCAAAACTATCACATACAAGCTTTCGCTGTGCTCACACTAAATTCATTCTCAATGTTTTTTTTTTCAATAAGTCAGAAAAAAACATCTACTTTCTTCTGTCACTGCGCCAGCCAGAGGTAACAGATGTTATGACACGATGCTGTCACTTCTCTGTAGAAACAGCGCTTCCCAGAATACTTCACAGGATGAGGGGGATATGAGATACGATTTATAAAAGAAAAGTTCAATGAAACTTAACCTAGACTGATGAAGAGGTATAAGTCTGTCAAAAAATAAATAAATTGAGTCTTTAAAAAGTGCTATAAACAGCATTTTAACTCACTAAGTAACTTTTCTTATTATCTGTCAAAACTAAACTGACTTCACTGTATTTGTTTTGCTTATTTATAATATAAACCTGTACGGTTGGCTGGCTAGAATGGCTATAATGATGTTAAAGAAATAAATCTTTAAAAAGTCCTGAAAATAAATGTAAAATAATATTGGTTCTCTTCTTCCTCTAGAAAAGTTTTCCATATTTATAGCCACAACCAAAACATCTGTTTGTATAGCTGTAACCAGTCTTTCTTTTCTTCAACACATCTTCAACAACTTTGTGTAATGTATTAAAGAAAGTAAAGTGTATACCTCGCTTGAGTATTTCCCTTTGCCTTCAGTAATCAGCACCTCAAAGACAACATAAAATGACTAACATGATATGGGGCAACCTTTTCTCTTCTCGTTCCCTTTACCTTCTACAGCTGTCTTTGAATCGTTAGCATTTACTGACACCAGGGACACAGTGCAGATTTTATGTACTGTAAAGAATGAAATCAATACTGAGTCCAAACTCTCTGAGAACAGAAAATACCTATTTCCTCTCTACTTTGTGAAATGCCCTTTCAAATATCTGGCATTTGCACTGTGCATCAATCAGACCTTCTGGGAATTAACCTGATCAGGGGATATCTGTTTGGTTAGCTGTCAGGAGGTAAAGTCCTACTTTTAAACCGCAAGGACTTCAATTAGTTTAGTTTAGTTTTTGTTTTTGTAATAAAACAACATAAAAGCAGAAAAAGAAACAAAAATACAAGCAAATGTGGTTGGAGTGGAGAGAAGACAAAGGGCTTTAACCTTCCTAAACTATTATAGTATGGTTGCAAAGGCAAGGTTAGTACATATTTTTATTTCATTATGTCATTCATACATATAGCCTGATATAGAAGACTTGCAGCATTAGATTTGGGATAGTTATAGAAGGTTATAGATGGTTAAGTTCAAACCATAATCTGAGTCCTTTGTGTTTCTGTCTGTTGCCCTTTCAGCTGGTCACTGTGGAATCCCAGAAAGCATTGTGAATGGCCAGGTGATCGGCGAGAACTTTGGTTACCGTGACACAGTCGTGTATCAGTGTCTACCTGGCTTTCGACTAATAGGCTCATCGGTTCGAATCTGTCTCCAAGACAACCAGTGGTCTGGACAGCTGCCTGTCTGTATATGTAAGAGAAACACACACATTTATATCTAATTAACTAAAGACTCACCTCAAACAAATTAAGTCAAACCCTGTACTGCATATGCATGTATCCATGACAACCTGTGATCTAGACTGCTGCTACAAAATATAAACACACACAAACTGCCTTTCTTGAAAGAACTGTAGATATATGATGATACCAACCCTACTGTAACACACGTACACTAGATAAGCACACCGTCATGTTTTCTACTTCTACACCTGCCCAAAGTTGTAAAAATAATGCTTAACCCAGTTATATGGGACACATGGAAAAAAATCTAATTTAGCAACATTTATAACTAAATAAGAATTCATAAAGATTAATAGGTATCTATCTTTTATTTCTTCATGTAAACTGTGTGCATAACTGTACAGAATCACATAAAATGGACTGTGTGGAATTTTGAGGTGAGGACAAACTATGGGTTAACATAAAAAAATGTTTTACAGAAAAACAGATTGCAGTCATATTCATTAAGGCTTTTGAAAGATTCTATTTGTAAAATAGAGACAATTCAACCTGTGCAGTTGAAGAATCTATACCATAGATCAGGGGTAATGAAGTATGATTTAAGGAGGTTCGGATAGAGAAACTTTCCTCTTGTCTGGGGTCCACAACATCATCATGTTTATATAGCATTATAATGTAGTTATACACTAATATTAATTTATATATAAATTGAAGTAACTTGTCATTAAGCTATAATTCAATGCCATCTCAACAATATTGACTATGGACTCTTGAGGGTACTTACAATAATAAGTAATCAAATAAATAATAAAAAAGCTGAGAACTGCCAGACACATCAGTGACTCATCTACAGCTCAGACTATGAAGCCTTATTCATGGCTTCATGCAGCTGATCTAACATCTCGGGTTAATACCTCACTCTTCTTTCTTTATTGGCTGTTAATGCAGATACAGGTATTTGTTTGATTTTTTTACTTTTTGTTTTCCCTCATAAAGGGTTTGAGCTCCTGCACTCAGAGTCTCTTTGACTCCATCACTGATTGTTTTTTTGTGGGGGACACTCGTCGTTGGCCAGTAAAATAACGTGTTAAAGTCATTGTTGCCTGATCGTAGTTGGCTTTAAGATCACTTATTTTCTGTAACCTAACCAACTAATTTAGCAAATAACTTTTCTCAGATGTATTTCTGTGCTTAGTTACATCGTGGTGTTTCACATTCCCACTTTTAACCACTGAGAGCAGATCTCAGAGCAGATGAGACGCAGCGGTTTCAAGCTTCCTATAGGAAAGATGAAGACCTCGGTCCACTTGGGATTGAAAGTCTGGATTTCAGTGTCAACCTTCCACCATTTAGCGCACGTCATGTCACACTGACTCACAATGTCGCCGCTTTTCTCTCTCTCGTCTTTTTCTCGCTATCATCTTCTCACTTCTCCACCAAAACGGACTAAAACTTAATGACAAGTCGGTTCCGCTCTGGATCCGGAAAGGACAGAGTCTGGGTCCAGATCCAGACCGCGGTCCGCCAGTTGGTGACCCCTGCCATAGAACATGTTTGACAAATTATTGTTGACAACATCTATGTGATACAGTATTTGTAAGGCACTGCAAATGAATTGGGATTGAAAATACGTAATATAGTAATTCTAGTTTCATAAAATCCAGTCCTTTGATTAGAAGATTAACATTGTGTTTATACAACACATAACACTGGAGAGTAGATCACTACAGCTGGTGGCAAAGAGAGGTGGAGAGTGTATGGGCCTGGTAATGAAGTGGTACACGGTTTGGTAAGTTGCTCAGCTAGTCTATACATTTGCAGTGTTTGTTGTTTGCTAATTCAGCTCTTTGTGGATGTTATATTATCTGTCAATGTTAGCTTGATGCATGGCTGCAGTACTAACAGCCGCAGCTGACTGATACGAAAATACACCCTGTAGAGTTGCAGTTATACTTCTCAAGCCCCAGATAATATATTTTTAACAGATAATGTATAAATCATTTCACATTTATTTCTGAGATGATACGAATCTCAGTTATGAAGTGATGAAGTGCCCTCATCAGGATGAAGTGAAGCCGGTGAGAGCAGAGAGAGGAGGAGGATGAGGAGAGTACAGTGCCGGTTGCTCTTCTGGTGTGACTGATAGCATTTAGCATCAAGGCGCTAACCTGCTCTAGTTGGGTTCCCTTTATCAGCTGTGTGTCTCAAATACTCACTGCCCTGATAAACTGTCTGCACACAGACCACGCAGTATGTACGCCAACACCTGAACTTTTAAATAACTTAAAATAACCATCCCTACTGATATCCCACTGATTCCAGATGTTACTGGTCAAATGCGCAGTGGGCAGAATCACACAACTCCAAAGTGAAACACATGTTCTGCACTGGAACCAAGATTTTGAAAGAGAATTTACAGGTTGTAGCATTGTTGTCTAAGCTGATAGTTCACTTTAGCATGTTTCTTCAATGTCTGATGACTTAAAATGGTCATTTCATTATTTAGTATAGTAAATAAATTACATATTGTTCTTTTAGTAAATAGTTAAAATACAATTGAATGCAGTTATATAAACTAGAACAAATGGTACATGTTATAACATTATGTCCCAGATTACACTTCCTTATACTAATGACATAAGATATATTTTTAATCATTCTGCTTTCTGCTGCTGTGTGTATATTATTATTGGTCAAAATGTAGCCACAGATGAGGGGGTACAGAGGTTTTCTTTCTAGCACCACACCACCACCCCAATCTAGGCTGACTTAAATAGTGATAGTAATTGCTAAAATCAGAAAAATACAACCTTAAAATATTGATTAAGAACAATGAAGCTTCCTTTAGCATTGATTATGCACACTGAGCCAAGGTTTCCACCAAGCAAATGTGTCTGGTAGAGCATATAAATCACGGTCATATTTAATTATAGGTATACTATGGTACTATGGTTGAAAGGTCCAAATTTAAAACAAAAACAAAAATAAATAATTTAATCTAGATACTAATCTAAAAAAAAATAATTTTGTATTATCATTTCTTTTGTTTGTTGTTCTTCCACAATGGGAAGCCAGCCAATATTGTGAGAAATATCCCTTTCTTATTTCAAAAAGTCATGATGTTCTGCAGATTCACACCAGCAGTCCTCTATATAAACGGCCCAACTGCTGGTATAGTCTGGATGAGATAAATAGCTGAGCTTAAGGATAAAAACAGAAAGCTGGCGTGTCCGGGACACTGTGAATTTTTTCTAAAATTGGTCACTTGCTGTGAGAATCCTGAATGTTTTTAGGCAGCAACTGGGCAAAGCTAAGGTGGTAATGATGAGTGCCACCTCAAACACACTACCCATGCCTTTTCCCAAAAGAGGCAGTCTGCCAGTTCATTAAATTAGAACCACATTTAAAAGACAGAGGTGGTGACGTACATTTCTGGAGAAGAAGATGTTTTCTATATTGAGTGTGTTTATGTGGGTTGGATAATGTGTGTATCCATCTGTGTATCTGAGAGTGTTTCTGTGTTTTGCTGTTTTTATTGAGGTTATTCATGCAGGTGTTATTGAGGGAAATCATTTTACAGCCAAATTGTACTGTAATTATGGAGATGAGAGGCTCTTGTTTAGAGACACAAACACAGAATGATGATGAGAATATGGTGTGTGTATGTGTTTGTCTGTCTGTGTGTGGAGGGGGGGTGTAGCTGCAGGGCATGCTGATGTTAGATAACTTTATATTTCAGTCATGCAAACAAACTTCTAATTCCCACTGATCAACTAAAAAAGACGTTGGCTTCCTCTCCTCTCTCTCTCTCTCTCTCCCATCTTTTCTTGTCTGCATCATCTCTCATTTGCTCTCCTCACCTCCGTTATTCTTTGTCTTTCCTCTTGTCTAGTCTCCTTCTTTAGAACCCTCTTTTCCTTCCTTTTTTCTTTTCTCCACTTTCCTTTTTTCACTTTTCCTTAATGTCTTTCCTGTTCTCTCTTACCTTTGTCAGTCTCCTTTGCTCTGATCTCCTCTCCACTCTGTAAAGCAAATACATTTAAAGGGGGAGAATTTGAGAGGCAGATGAGAGAGAGGCTGCAGTAACTGTAAACTGTCTGTTTACACAAGCGTCAAAACAGTGTTGTCAGCACAATGAGGAGAAGCGACACACACAAACTTCTAAGTAGCCCCACTGAATAAAGTTAACACAATGAATAATTATGGTGCTCAATGGCAAACAGAGGACACTGAATGCTAACAATGAAGATAACAACACATAATATTTCCAAATTAATGAACCTAAATTGGAATATCAGCTGTGTCTCTAAGGTCATCTAACATTTACATAAATATTTATGAGCTACTGTAAGAGAGGCAGGGATATTTGATTGAAGTCAGCGCTTTGTGTGGTTGTCTAAATAGAAGCATGGCCCCAGATTTTCTTATGTCTAATTTAGATTATTTGTTTTTATTATCTTTAATAGCGAGGGAAGGTTTTACTGTTTTTTTGTCATTTTAAAGAGAAAATAAGGCAATGGTTCACGAAGAGCTAAGACAAAAAATACGTTCATGTCAAATCAGTGGTCAGCCGCAATTATGTAGCGTTAACTATTAATGTAGCACTGCTGGATATGACTACAGAAACAATAATGCAGAGCACAGAAATTATTATTATTATTTTATTCATTTTTTTGGAAAGGCTCTCACTACAACTAAAGAAATATCCTGTCAACACACAAATTACTCATTGTAAATCCAACAATGACCATTTGCTTTGATTGCTAATTATACTTCATTATATGAGCAATGTGTTTATTTATACTATTTACTGTCGCTAAAAACTACCATACCCAGATGCTTTAGAAAATTATTTAGCAACAATATATTTGTAACATGTTTTTAATCACTTACTGTATGTCTTCAGTATAATAAATGGGCTTGGGGTTGTGTGCCACAAATAGTGTAGGAACACATTTCTTTATAACTTGTGATGCACTCAGGTGGATTCATAATGCTTGTAAAAAGAGATCTGCATGTGTGCTGTCTTCCCTAGCGATCAGTTGTGGTCATCCTGGGAGTCCTATATATGGTCGTACAGTGGGAAATGGCTTCAACCTCAACGATGTGGTCAGCTTTGTTTGTAATCGGGGTTATGAAATGGAGGGGCCTGCACATGCTCAGTGCCAGGCCAACCGCCAGTGGAGCCACCCGCCCCCAACGTGTAAAGGTGGGGAGAAAAGTTAAGTGTATTCACCGCTAACCTTATTTATCCCTGACTTTTAATACCACCTCCACTCTTCTTTATTTACCCTTGCTGTCTTTTCCTAGAGCAACCATTACCCCCACCATTTCATCTTAACTCTACCTCTAACTTTAGTCAATGCTCATCTCTGTCATTAAAACCCTGAAACTCATCATGACAAAGACAGAAAGTTAAAGAATTAAAAAAAAAAAGTTCCTTAATTTAATGGAGTGTTGAGGTAGATTTAATGCTCTCTCTGAACGTTTCCTGGCTCTAGCCTCAAGAATGTAAATTTTATGTTTTCAAAATAAATCTCAAGACCCAATTATTTACAGCAACAAGTGCAGCTTTGTTCACATGAAAATGTACACAAGCTATTGGAGTTCTGCCTCATTTACAAAATGAGGTGCCAATGAACTGAGTAAAATTAAAAATGCAGTGTAACATTAACAAGCTGTTACACTTTGAGGCTGCTGGAACCAGGACACAGAAACCTGCCACCATCATCATCACCCATTGACCATATTTAGCTTTTTAAGGACCAGCCTAATCATTGCTTCCTTCTTCATCTCATACTCCTAATTATGCCTATATTATTTGACAGAGCTATAATCGCTGCAAAACTTCAGAAAAAGATGAGGGGAAAGAGAAGTAACCCTCTCTGGTTTATGCCAAATAACACATACTTCTCTATTTCTGTTTATTTGTGTGTGTGTCCGCCTCTGTCTCTCTGTGTATAGTGGTCAATTGCTCTGATCCAGGCATCCCAGCGAACTCCATTCGGCAGAGTAAAATAGAGCACGGCAACTTCACCTTTGGCACTGTGGTTTTCTATGACTGTAACCCTGGGTATTACCTGTTTGGGTCACCTGTGCTGACCTGTCAACCTACTGGACAATGGGACAAACCCCTTCCTGAATGCATAGGTTAGAACAATCCTTCTTTTTCAACCTTTCTACCCTTACAATCTATTGGCAGCTCATTTGGATCCTATCAAGAATATGTTAAAATATACACTACCAGTCAAAAGTTTAGACACACATAGTAATAGAAAAAAAGGTTATCCTATCAGAAATACAGTGTAGACATTGTTAATATTGTAAATGACTAATGTAGCAGGAAAGAGTTGTTTTTTTAAAGGAATATTTACACAGACATACAGAGACCTAATATCAGCAAACTTTAGTACTGTCTTCCATTAGAACGTTATGTTTGCTAATGCAATTTTATTAATTTAAAAGGATAACTGATCATTAAAAAACCATTTTGCAATGATGGTAACACAGCTAAAGACAATTTTCATAAAAACATGGTAAATCCTATGGGTGTCCAAACTTTTGACTGGTACATATGTATATATATATATTTTTTTATTTTTATTTTTATTTTTTTTATTGTAATATTATTTTAAAAACAATCAATTTTATTAGGTGTTTCTTATCCTACAATTATTATTTTTTGTTTCTGAATCTTTTGACAGTGGTCACTGTGTCGCTTCTCGCAAAACCAAATCAGTCTGAACAAACTGTGTATCCTTCTTTCCATTTCTCTCTCACTGGGTCTCTAGTTGTAGATTGTGGTCATCCTGGCTCTCCCCCTAATGGTGTGCTGACTGGAGATAAGTTTACCTTTGGTTCAACGGTTCGATACTCCTGTCTGGGTGGAAGACAGCTGAAGGGAGAATCATCCAGAACTTGTCAGCTCAATGGGATGTGGAGTGCCCCCATGCCCTTCTGCTCTGGTAACCATTTTAACCTCTATTGAATATATATAGACTTTAAAGTCCACCCTATCAGAAGAAGAGATAGATAGGAGTTGCAGATGAAAGGCGAAGCGAAACATGTAGACTCAACAGAGTGTGGAGAACTCCGTGCCTTTGCAGGCACAGTTTCTTAACCCTTTGCACTCCATCAAAGGGCAAATAGAAGGAATGGCTGGATGGAGAGTAGGTTTGGTGCATAAAAAAAGAATATATCTGTATGTCTGTTAAAAGGGTTGTGGACCATAACACATAAACACCTCACCCCATGTACATTTCTGACAAATTTCACTTCTTTGCAACCCTTCTGTGTTATTTTAGGCAATTTTGAGGCCTCGTATTTGTCAGGAGAAGGATGAGAATATGATAATGGATAAAATACGGTGACGTATAGGTGGAGTTCTATAAATATTAAAAATATGTAAATACTTAAATATATGGCTTATTTACATTTTTTGTGCATATATTCTAGCATTACTTTTTTATGCTATGTTGTCTTTATGTGGTGAGGAGATTTTAAGAGAATGTTGTGTCTGTAGATGCACCACTGTAGTTTCTGTTTTTTTGCAAACTGCTTTGCACAAGCATATTTCCTCCCTGCTGAATTTAATGTATATGCATATCTCAACAATTACTAAGCTAGATTGTCTCTCCAGACAGAAAGCCTCCTTACTGTCTATGATGTATAAACAATCTGTCTAAGTTATATGGTTCTCAGTTGGCTGGCTGGGGGCATGATTATGGCTCTCCAGAACGAGAGGCTCCCAGCTGCCGCTTATATAACAAACTGACTGAAAACACATTCCAGACGAGTTGACTAAGAATACATTGTTATTTACAGCAATTGCCTGAAGGAGATGCAGGGTGAGAAAGGGTAATAGTTTAAGAAGCGGTGATTCATGGTTTTTACCTGCCAGGTCTGTACCAGAGCCCTGCAAAGATAAGAGTTTAGCCTATTGTAGCAGTGCTGCCACTGCAGTTCTGCTCTATGACTGTTTAACTGGCGTTTCTGATGTACTGTAATATGTGTCTGACCATTTGCACAGCTTGAACTGGAATCAGATTTAACAACATAAGGATTTTGCATTGACTGGCATTTGAATGCTGTGAGCCTTGGCCTACTTGAAACCTGACTCCCCAGGAAGTTAAGATCCAATAGAAAAACTATTTAAGTGTCTTGTTTTTTCATGGTAAATTTAGCTAGAGAAAAAATAAAGCAGTTCGAAGAAGTCATTTTTTATTTATTTATCAGTCAACTGCAATGAACAGTCTTGGTTTTGACCATATTAAAAGACAGAAATCTCTGACTGCAGAGCTTTGAAACCAAAATGTTCCCATTCTGAATTCTTTCCAAGGCATCTAAAGGAATAGTTCAGCATTTTGTGAAATGTGTTTATTTGCTTTCTTGCCAAGATCGTCTTGTGAAGATTGAAAATTTTAAACCACTGTCAAATCAATCATTTAAATATAAAGCTACAGGTAGTAGAGCATTAGATCAGCTTTGCACAAACACTGGAAATGGCTAGCATTACTCCCCCATAAGTAAAAGATCCACACCACACCACCACCACCACCACTGACTCTCACCAATAAGCATGTATATCTCATTTGTTCAGTCAGGAGATTACCAGGAAGCTAGCAGAGACTCCAGGAAACACGTTTATACAGATTCAGTAAAATCTTTAGGTGCTGGTATGTGGTAATATTTTCTTTATTTGAAATTGAGTCATGCTTCCTGTTTCCTTCTTCTCCCAGTCTTTATGCTAAGATAAATTACCCAGCTGCCGGGGTTGTAGCTTTATATTTAAAAGATATTGGTAAGCCAGTGTTACCATTCCTGTAATCTCTGGTTACTGCAAGTAACTAGAGTACCCTAAGTAACTGCTATTGGGAAGTAGCATATTGGCATTGATAGCTCTTCAACCAATGGCTACATTACAATGACCAGCTGGTTGTGTAGTTTGTTTTAGCTTTGTTGAAGCAGTGAAAAATGTCTAATTAATGAAGAACGCATGAGGCCATGAGGCTGTGACCCAGCACTCCCCCCAAAACCCTCTAGACCCTCACCCCCTCTTGTGACTGTGTTACCCCAGCTATGGACTATTGTGACTGTTGTAGCCTAGTACTTTTTCTCATCCAGAATTTATGAGCTCTAAGGCAAACCTGGACAAAGGAGCTTCAGCTCAGTAACCCATGAAACCAGAGTAGAGCCAAATCTTCGAATAGATGTTCGTGTGTATGTGCCGGTGAATGTCTGTGTGACAGATTAGTGGTTGTTCCAAAGTCACCTGTGGGAAACGACAGAGATTAGTTTTCACAATGTTCTACCCCATTCATGCACACATGCACACACTTGCAGCAGTGACATGAGCTAGATTGGTTGTTCTCTCTGTTGAGACCAGATACACCTGAGGCTACATGGTGACTTTGGAGCTGTGTGTTTGTGCATCTCATGGGAGTTGTGTAGATGGTAGAGTAGTGTCTCCGCCTGATAGAGTGTGTGTTTCTGTGATCTATTCCCAGTATTTAGGAAAAAAAAGCATTCATCTTGTTATAGGCTATATCCCCACATTTGCAATCTTTTAAAGACAAATAACAATGACACAATGCAGCAAAGGCTTATTTATTTCCATCTGACAAATGCTGTCTGAAATCCTGAAGCAGTGTGAAAGATGTTATGTCATTATGTGTTGTGTCTGTGGTATGTGTAAGCTCAATTTTACATCAAGCCTCTAGATATTTGCAATATAGTACAGAGTCAGTGTGAAATTAGGTTATTTGTTAAAAATATGGGGAAATCACAAGAACATTGCAGATACATATAGGGAAATTCTTAAGGGAGCTGTTTTCACACAAAGTATTTTGTTGTATATCTTGTATTAATGGTCAGTAATGGTTAGGTTGGTTGAGGTTAGTAAATTCATTCATTTAAATTCACTGTGTTCCACTAGCTATCTAAAATTCTTTTATCACATTGTGACATAAGCAAATTTTAAATGGAAATGGTGTCCAAAAATATTTGAGTAATATTAATAGAATTTGTCTAAGCCTGGGCATTTGAGTAATAATGTGTGTGTTTGCGTCTGAAAGTTTGTGTTTATTCCAAGGAGCTCGCTCTGTCTATCAGGCAGAATTTGCTGACTAAGCGGCACTACAAGGGCAGACCAAGGATCACCCACACAGACTGCCACCCACCTATCAGCACACATACATACGCTGTACACACACTTACACTATTAAAGCAAACATATGCACCCTGTCATCAAAATATGTGTGCAGTCCACTGGTATATATAAGCAGCAATTTCATATTTAACTGCTGTGTGAATGTAATTTATAATAAAATGGAAGCAGATATGTACCCCTTCCTAGTTAATTTACTTCACAATACTGTCTCAATAACTTCTAATAATTTTTGTGAAGTGAACTTCTCACACATTGAAATAGCAAATAAATTATAAAAAAACTTCTGGTTTTAAACTAGAAACCCATCTACAATTCTACATTATATACCAAGTTTCTTATTTTGTAGTTACTTTTCGAGGCAAAATGATTTAAATCTAATCTATTCTAGTTCTAAAGTTTGGGAACCCTGTGCACCTCCTCTTTTCTCTGTAGGTGACACAGCTGGTTCCTGTGGAGATCCTGGCATTCCCTCCCATGGTTCAAGGGAACAAACAGATTTCAAGATTCGTTCCAAGGTTTACTTTAGCTGCTCAGAGGGCTACGATCTGATCGGTTCCTCTGAAAGGATGTGTTTCCCTAATGGAACCTGGTCCGGGACGCAACCCTTCTGCAAACGTAGGAGGATATTTTCACTTAATTTGAACCTATCCAAAGCACCACCTTTACAATGACCCAGTTATAGGCATATCCTTGCAAGTACAGCAATAGAGCTGAAACTCATTGAAATGCACAAGGCTGTCTCTTCCTCATTCTCTCATTTTTCCCACAGCTGTCCAATGCGGTAACCCTGGCACTCCCAGTAATGGCAGAGTATATCGTTTGGATGGAACAACATTTTCTCACTCTGTCATCTACTCCTGCATGGATGGCTACCTGCTCACTGGTACCACCACCAGGCAGTGTCAGGCCAACGGGACCTGGTCAGGAGTACAGCCCAACTGTACCAGTAAGTTGTCTGTTGTATACTGAATGGTGACTGATACATTAAAAATACTAATATATGTAAATACATTTCACTGTATTACATTTTGTTGCGTATTTGCTGTTGAATATTAATATATGAATATGCTTTTTCTTTTAAATGCAAAAGATATCTTTAAGGCTTGAAGACTGAGTAGACTGTCTTCATGTAAAGCATTAGTTAATATATAATATACTGTATAACCACAGTATTAAATCACTGCTTTGCAATGACTCCAGAATCGTCACTTAACTCCTGATGTGATTGTAAAGTTTGCCTTCCAGAATTTTGCGACCCTATTTTATGGCCTGTTTTAAATTATTCTGTGACAGTATAGGATCTGAGTAATAAAATCGGTTGTTGTTTGTTGTTAACTCAGTGACATGAATAACCTTGATCGTTGTTTATTGTAGCTAATTAGCTTTTTGAGAAAATTCCCAAGTGTAAATAATCATAAACTATTGCAATCTGTTCTTATATGAAATGTGCCATGTACCATGGTTGAACAAGTGTTAATCAGTGCTGCATGTTACACAAACTAAAAATCTACTTGCTTGCATGCCGGCCTTGGGACCTCATATGGAGAGAATATTAATAATGTTTTAATGTTTTCCAATTTTCAGTCACATTTCTGACTTTAATGCTCTGTGCAAAGGAATAAGCTTTAAAATGTCCAGCAGTAAGTTGCAAAGAGAAATGCTGACATAACAAAAGTATTAAATATGTGGGCCCGTAAAGAAAAAAGTTTAGAAAATTCCCTGACCTAAAGGAACTGGCTTTTACAGTAGATTACATTACAACATTAATGGGCATGACAGTATCAAGGGTGTGTTTCAAAGCATTTAAACTGCCTATTTGGCTATGAAGGACAGTGCTTTATAAGTACAGTCAGGGGAATCCTAATGCTTTGTCCCTGGACAACCTCAACCATTTTTAGGATCATTGTTGTTTCATTCATGAGATGTGGACCCCATCAAAAATGTGAAGAGATCACTGTGATCTCCACAGATTTTTTTAAAGGTTAGTGTCATAATCAAATTTAGCTGTAATGTCCACAACTTAAATTTACACAAATAAGCAGTCAAGTATAGGTATTAAATATTAAGATCATCTCTTGCATTGCTACAACTCACTTATAAACATTATGATGAACTATTTATTAGGTCTGTTTTACACCTAGTCTGTTTTGAAAAACTGTGATAAAAACATGGACATTTATAAGAATAGCTGATCCTGTGTATCCCTTGTCCCCTACCTACATACTATAAGCTACTTTTCACTACCACTCTGTCCATTTCTGTACTTCTGTCACCTTGTAGTCCCTGCCTTTCTTTTCGCTCTCTTTCTGTATATACAAAACATGTCCAGAAATAATAAGTAAATGAAAATTGCACTTATTTGTGCAATAGCATGACATAAGCTGTTATCTTAATCTTCATCCAGTCTCTTCCACCCCAACCCTATCCAACCTATCTCTGTAGTGATAAACTGTGGAGATCCGGGTGTGCCAGCTAATGGCCTTCGCTATGGAGAAGACTTTACGATTGGACAGAACGTCTCCTTCCAGTGTCAACCAGGATACAGAATGGAGGAAGATGGCTCATCTGTGAGGGCATGTACCCAGAATGGGACATGGAGTGGCAATATGCCCATATGTACAGGTAAATGAATGATCAAACCGTGCAGCTCTGTTTAAACTTTAAACAGCACTTATGAAGAGGAATCCCCCCTTTAATGGAAGAAACCTCCAGCAGATACAAGTCACTTTTAATACTTTGTTTAAACTGTGTTTTTGACTGGGTGTGATTGAAAAGCTTTCTAGACCACAATAACTATTTATGATGATAAACTGTAATGACTCTAAAAATTTAAAGTAATTTTCAAATCAGTTGTTGATACAAGCCATCTAATTAATGAATTCACTTTACATAACAGTGATGATCGGTGAGCCAAGCGCATCACCTGCACCCGCTGTATGGTTATTTTATCACCTTCTCTCCCAAATTGTGTCTCTCCCTCCCAGCGGTGACCTGCCCGGCTCCCCCTACCATCAGTAATGGTGTACTACAGGGCAGTGACTTTGAGTGGGGTAGCAGCGTGAGTTACAGTTGCTCGCCTGGATATGAGCTGTCTTTCCCTGCTGTCCTGACCTGTGTGGCCAATGGCACCTGGAGCGGCATGCTACCACAGTGCTTACGTAAGCACACAAACACATATAGACACACTCATACTCTGTACTGTAAAGGCTATGTAGCTTAATACATATAACACTACACGTACATTTGCACACATGAATTATCAGGTACAAGATCCAATCCCCTGATATTATTCTACAGTGTCTTTTCTCTAACAACCACCAATCACAATTGGAAGAAAGATCTACATTTGTCCTTGAACAGAAAAGTGAGTGCTTGTCGGTTATACCTAGCAACACAAACTGAAATGGGATTGCTTCTGTGTGTCTGTGTGTGTTTGTGTGTCTGTGTTTGTTTGCAGCCAAATTTTGTGGTGACCCAGGTACTCTGGTTGCTGGATTCAGAGAGGGACGAAGTTTCATCTATCAATCAGAAGTGTCGTTCAGCTGTGCTCCACCTCTCATTCTAGTTGGAACAGCAACCAGACTTTGTGAAAGTGACGGTACCTGGAGTGGAACACAGCCACGATGTATTGGTAATTTTATTTATTTACATTCACTTGGCAACCGGACAAAAATTAAATACATTAATAATTATAAAAACGTAAATATTATCTAGCACTTGGGAATTCTTTTTAGTCTTTGAGAAAATTGATAATTGTCTATTTTTCTTATAGAATCATTCAGGCCTTTGGTTGTGCCTTCTTTGCTGTTCTCCCATTTTTCATATTCATTAATTTGACAAATATGACCACTGAATTCAGTTTCATTTAGGAGCAGGAACCTGAGTTCTCAGATATTAACAACTCTAACACATAACTGTGTAATCTGTTGTTATCACCACAGATCTGATGAGAGAATATGTAAACTTTATCATAAATCTGACCAGACCATGCCAGCTTTTGGTACTCAACAGTTTTCTCTACTTGGAGCTGCAGATAAATTCTGATCAGTGCCAAACCATATTGAGATTCAATCCCCATTCCCATAGGTCTTAGTCAACCAACTTAAAATACACAAGTATAAACCTTGGCACTGTATTTATGAATAAATTCATAAGTTAAGAAAGTTCCCCAGTATTATCCTGTGCAACTAAATCTCTAACTTTTTAAAAACATAATACCAAGGCTTTTAACCTCCACCAAAAATAGATTTAAGATTTTACAGATTATGTTTTAATAGTTTCCTACTTTTTCATCAGTCATTTTCCCCCATACGAGCTGTATCCTAGCCTGGTATCGCCAGGCAGGGGTGTTTTACCCACTTCAGTCTGAGTTAAAATGTAAATTTAATGTAAATGTAAAATGCAGTGACGGTTTGTCCATTAGAGCCACAGACTTAAGAATGAGATTTCTCAGGACGTGAATACTGTATGTATCTTCTATAAAAGTAGCATATCAAAAAAATGGCATTAGAGAGTCTCATTGTTCTACATGCTATGTGTTTTCCTTTGATTAATATGATTGTTGTTTGTTTTTAATGTGCTTAATTTTCTGCCTGAATATTTGTGTGTGGTTACCTATGAAACACATATATTTATGTCTGTTGACATAAAGTTTATTATAACTAGCTTGTGGCTCACTGTGGAGCCTGGACTAGTGTAGCAATTAATAACACAGGTTGGTTTTATTGATGTAGTTTATGATTATAGGTCAGTTTATTGCTTCACATTTGCACCATTGCTCTGTTTCTGTTCCAGTGTCCATTAAAAGCATTCGATTGGCACCTTTCACAAAGACCATTTGCAAAGACTGTTTATATGCAGGTTGCAAATAATGGCATAATGGCTATTTTATTATTATTGCTGATACTATTTAATATATTATACTAAGTAAAGTTCAGAAAACATCTGTGGTTCTTTCCTTCTGTCTACAGTATATGAACCAAATTTATTGTACAATGATAAATCTGTGACATATTTAACCAATAAAGAGTTAAAATCAACATAACATTAACATTGTGGTTTAAAAGTTTGGATGCTATATGGTTCATATTCAGAAACTACAGAGAAAGCACTTGCTCATAATTAAAGTAAGTAAAGTAACCCCATTATAGCCTGTAACTTATAGTATTAAGTTAAAGGCTTTCAGAAACAGGCATCCAACTTCAAACAAGCTCCTGCTATCTGGGGATTAAGAAGAAAATGAGAAGGGATAGTCAGCAGACATTACAAATGGTCCCGCTGGGTCAATTCACCACCACATGACGTTTAGAGCACCACTTCACATGTCTGATTCAGAGCAGGTGCTTAAACATGGAGTATGGTGATGAATTGTGATAAATGAGAGCTTTTTGTGATGTGAATAGACACTTGACTTTTTGTTTCTTCAGCACTAGGTAAGGCATGGATCCAGTACTTTTACAACTGCCATTAATCCAAATGTTTCTTGTGAAATATGTTATCTAAAAATAGGAGGCACCTTCTGAAGTATTACTTCATTGTTTTAATTCCTAGTTACTGAAAAATAAGTAGTTGTACTGTAAATATGCTGCTCATAAAAAGTAAACTTGATTGTTTTTTTGGTTTTTTTTAAGCTTGGGGTTATCGAATGTATAACAGCATATACATAAACATAAAGTGACTCCGTGATTAAAGTGTGTGTGTATGTTGTGTGGGTGATTTATTAGTGTTGGATTGCAGCTGTATGTTTGTGTGTGATGACTATTACTATGTGACTGAAACTCAATGAGTTTTGAGCTGAAGCAGCCTGCTCTTTAAATAAGACAGATGAAGGAAGAGATGGGGTGGGCAGAGAGAGTTACGGTGACATGGAAAGATAGAAAGAGAGAGGAAGAGAGCAGTTAGAAATAGTGGAAAAGAGGTAAAAAAGAGAGAGAAGTGAGGGAGAGAGAGGTCAGTTAGAGAGGGAAGAAGAAGAAGAGAGGAAACGGTAGCGGGGGAGAGGTGGAGAGTGAATCTGTCATTTCGGAAGCTGTATTGAATCGAGCTCTGCGTCAGGATGTGCTCTACATGCTGATGACCCTGCCCCACACACTCACAAACTCACACACACACACACACACCCACACACACACACACACACACAAACACACCCGCACACACACTCACACTTTCTCTCTCTCTCTCTCTGAGGGCTGAGCTGGCCCAGCTTCGTTTTCTGATAAAGCACTACTGCCCCCTGCTGCCCTGCTGTGATATATAATGCACTGTTACCATGACAACAGAGGAAAGGAATGGAGAGTTAATACAGGGGCTATAATGCTACTACTAATTTGTCTTTCTCTTAGATTTTGTGAGTAATTGCTTACACTGTGCTCTTCTCCTCAGAGCCGACTAAAACCAGCTGTGATAACCCAGGAACACCACGCTACGGTTCCTTAAACCGCACCTACGGTTTCAAGGTAACGGCGCGTTCAGTACTGATAAACTAACTCTGTTTTTGTTTCACTTAAAAAGATCAGGGGCATACTTCGCAGTCCTTGTCCTTTTAAAGTTCAGTTTCACTAAAATAACTGTGATGTTGGTAGATAACTATTTACGATAACTAATTCAGGCTGATGAAGCCTCGTATTATCTTCTGCTGACCTTTAGAATACATTTGTGCACAAAATAGGTTTTATTCCCTATTTCACAAAGCAAGATATTTGAATTTATACTGTTACTGCTACAGTTTTTCTGAAGTTGCATAGTCATTGCCCAATAGTTACTTACATGTCTGTAGATAACAACTGTGTATTTCTTCCCAAGGGCAAAACACACTCAATACAGTATGAGCTCTAAACAAGATAATTTGGAGTAAATGTTTTTGTATGTGTTTTTTCTTCAGTATAACAGTATAACGCATAAAAAACATCCAGATGCTGTAGGTATTTGGACAACATTAAAAAACTGTCTGTATCTTTTACTGTTGTTTGTGCTTTCTCATACAGGTGAGTAGTGTGGTGTCATTTCAGTGCCAACCAGGTCATTTGATTCAAGGCTCTTCGTCTAGAACCTGCCAGCCTGATTTGACATGGACTGGGACCCAACCTGAGTGTATACGTAAGGAGTACACATCCTGTCAAACTGTTAACTTACTGCCCATTCATCCTGTTTGTCAGACTAACTGGTGTCCCCTCTCCACCCTCCAGCCCATGCCTGTAAGCAGCCAGAGAGCCCACTTCATGTGGATGTGGTAGGGATGGATCTGCCCGGTTTTGGCTACACCTTGGTGTACAGCTGTCAGCATGGCTTCTTCCTGACAGGGGGTTCTGAACACAGAGTCTGCAAGAGTGATGGAACGTGGACTGGAAAGATGCCTATATGTCGAGGTAAATGATTTACTTTTCTGTTTTTAATGTCATAGTTACACCAAATGTATTTGATTAACGGTTGTATCCAGAGTAATTAAGCTTGAGGGAACAAGGTGTGTCTTGCTCAAGGACACTTTGCCAGCACAGTACATCTATCTGCAGTAGGGTGAGAAATCAGATTTCTCCCCTCAACAAATTGACTGTATACAGTGAGTCAACTGGCAGTTTTGTTAAACTGCTTAAAATTCTAATAAACCTTTTTGCTTAGTGAATGTTGCGAGAATGATTGATGAAGTATATGTGTGTTGGTTCCAGTGCCCAAGCACCTGCTTGTATTATATAAGTCAGCTACAGTAATGCAGGCATTGTGACTTACTGGCCATTATTATTTACTAATACACATATACTAAAACACATCATTAAGTTGACTTTAAATTGCATCAGTACTTGTACTCACACAGTCTCCATCATGGAATTAATGACTTATACATTGACTTAGAAATTCGGTGAACTTTAAGTTCTCCTCAGCCGCGTTGACTTAAAAGTATGTCCCTGACCTTGGAAACACTTGTAGATTCACCAGGATGAACGTGCAATGCCAATTTGTGCAGTTCTTTAAAGCTTTTGTCTTTTTGTCAGGAAATCTTAACAGGTATAGTTTGGAATCTTCCTCTGTTGAAGGAAAAACTGCAAGCGTTCAATTCTGAAATCATTCCACCAAGGCCGCCCTTTTGCCCTGAAGTAGCCTTTAAATTGGAGCACTCTGTGATCCAATTTCAGAATCTAGGACAAATATCCTCTTCCTTGCTTGCCTTTACTTGTTGGCAACAACAGCTGCATCTTGAAATGATGATAGAAGCTCCTCTGAATGGTCAAACCAGGCTGTCCTAAGGCCCCCTTTAAAAGGATTCAAAATGCACTACAGTTGTTGGACATGAACCCATTTGCATTTATCTGCCCACAAACAACCATTAAAGACTAGAAGATTATTTTGTGTAACCCTTTTCAACACTTTTCTCATGTGTGACTAATAGTTACTGGAACTGCATTTTAATTTTGTAACTTGTCAGTCTAAAGTAACTCTCTCCTACATAAACACAGTTTCTTTAGCTGATGGACCTTTAAATGAAATAAGGGCCAAACCCAAACATTTGCATATCTTTTCATAATGTGTCCCTACAGCTCTGCACGTGTGTTCTAATAAGACGTTCTTTTCACTCTAGCTGGAGAGAAGAAGAAACCTGTGAAACCAGCAACAGGAACTCCTAGCCCAAAACTAAATGGTCAGTTCCATTACACTCCTTTCTATTTCAAGCTACCACAGTGCTGTCATTCCTTGTCTTCTATTGATTTTTCTTATTTAATCTGTTTTAGCCCGGTTTAGTCTGTAGTTTAGTTAATTCTGCTCGGCTCCTTTCCTCTGTGCTGAGTTCTGCAGTCTTGCTCTTTCTCTCTTTCTTATTCTCGTCGATTTTATTGTACTTTGCTGCTTTCCATTGTAGTTCTAAATAATTTATTAGACCTCACTACATGTGCAAAGGTAAATTAACAACTGCAATGATCTGCTCTTCTCTCTGCTGCCATGTTGTTCAGTTATGTCTTTTTCAGCTCTGCCTTTTTTAACGTGTTCTATGAAGTTGCAATTTAATAACTCTCACTGCACATGAAACTTTCTTGTAGCTAATATATGTGGTGGTATCTATTCTATTCTATTCTATTCTATAGTTCCAGATGATGTCTTTGCTCCCAACTACATATGGAAGGGCTCCTATAATTACCGTGGGAGGAAGCAGCCTATGACACTGAGCATCACCAGCTTTAACTCCACAACAGGGAGAGTCAATGTTACCCTTAGCAACGGCAACATGGAACTGCTTCTGTCAGGCATGTCACATTGTGGTTACATGTATTACTGAGAATCATCTTTTTATTTAGTAATTGGGTGTACAAATTTGCATTCATACTGCCATGTATAAATGCTATTTCCCCTACAGCTTCTACACTCCAACCTTGTTCTTGGACACTATCTGTAGAGACTGATTTCACGCAGTGTCCTTTACACTGTCTGATCAGTCACTGAAATGCCAAATTCTACAGACAATTCTTTTGCCAACATTTAGAAAGCTGCAGTGGTCACAGGTTATGTTATCCTCTTGTTCATGCACTTAGTATTACTGTAAGTGAAAATCACAGTAATTGTTGTTTACATTATCACAGGTATACTGTTTGAGTGGTCAGAGGTCCATTCACTTTTGTTGCATGTAGGTTGTACTTTTAGACATGTATCTGAAAGTTGAGTTATGGCAACTGGACTTCTTTCTCATTGCCATGACTCAACTTACAGATAACTTCACAGAGTCTGAGAATAACAGACTTTTGAACATTTTCAATATAGTCTATCATTTAAATATACAAAGATCAAATACCCTACAATTCAACTTAAAAATAAGCAGTGGTTGCCTAGAGTAAAAATTTTGAATCCTGTCTCATGGTTATGCGACAGTAGTACTAGTGATTCCGTGTTAATCTATTGATAATGTGGCAAATAAAGACATTAAACGTGAGCTACTGCTATCAACACTGATTTGTGCTCCTTTCTAATGGCGTATGAATTTCACTACTTTCCTGGACATGCCAACTTTTAAATGTTGTTATTGTGTTTCTCCAAACTCACATATACACAAACTCAAACACATACCTCCCAGGGTCCTACAACAGAGTCAACAGGGGGTTAAGACCCTATTAAAACACAAATCCTGTTAAATCTAGAATGGGTTCCTGGAGTAGCAGAGAGCACAAACCCCATATCACAAAGCCATACAGCTATCAGACTGTTAACATCCGTCTTCTGGTTTAAAGGAACAGCTTTAGATCAATAACATCTAAAGCTGCACACATGCAGGCACCAGAAAGCCAGTGCACAGTGGAACATTTTTATCCTAAGATTCCTCAAAAGATGGCAAGTTTTGCCTACCTAAGCAATGTACTTTAAAGGAGTAGTGTCAGGAAATACATTCTTCCATAAAAGGAAATATAGCTACTAACACATATTTAACCTATATGTGATCATAAATGTGTGATATTATTGGGGGTCACAGAACATCTCTGAACAATTTTGTTCCTTTTTTTCACACATGCTGACAAAATTCTGTTGAACCAGATTTATAATAATAATATATACACACATACACATGCATATATAATATAAAATATATGTATATATTGTTTTTTTTACAGCTGCATTTAAGCTGCTTTCTTTTCCTTTTTTTTATAACTTTGTGATTTTTCAAGTGCTATAGTTTTTAGTTGATGCACCATGGGAAAAAGGAACACATGCTGGGGGGTCCAATGATCTGTAACAAGCTAACGATTATATTCTGATGTGCTCCTTTTTACGGTTATACTGTTATATTTTAAACCAAGTGTTTATTTTGTCTTCTCTAGGAGTATATAAGGCTTCTGAGGCCAGGCTGTTACTGCTGATGTACCAGGTAAACTATGTGAACCAGGGAAACCAGCTGAAAGACACAGCCATCTCTCCTGCCAAAATTATAGATGACTCCTGGACAATGGATGGATTTGTAAGTTTCAGTGGACACAACCCAGAGCAACCACAGATTAATATAGAAATGTCTTTGAATAGACAAGTTTAGGTTGGACATTTAATTTTATTTAATATTCATTCTTGTATTTATTCAGATAGTCATAACAACATATTTCCATATATTAAACTATTTAAATGCTAAACTCATTTGCTCACAGGTGACCTTTACCTGCGGAGTCAGGTCTAAAACAGCATGCTAATAATTTACATGACAAACATATATCACAAGCCATATTAATTCTCTGGGTGTCAGTGGTGATAACTTGTGCAAATCTGATTGCAAAATATAGACTAATCAAATATTCAGACAAGATATCAAAATTTAGGAATCTGTCTAACATTTGTGCATGTTGCACACACACAAAATAAAACATTTGTTCCTTTCCTATAACTATAACATATAACAGACTTGTTTTTTAACTTTTATCTTTCTTGAAACATTTTTTCAACTCAACAAACTTTTCCAATTTTCTTTTTCACCCCTTTTCTCTGCAGGTATCTGCAGAGCCTGATGGTTCTAGTTACGTATTCCAGGGCTTTATTCAGGGAAAAGACTACGGACAGTTCGGACTTCAAAGACTGGGTAAATTCTCTTACGCTTCACAACAGCACCAGATAAATGTTATATTCCTTATCAGTCAGTTTGGATTAAAAATAACGGATGCAGAAATCTGACAAACTGCTCAGAAGCAGGCAGTGACTGTATTAGACTAGAAAGCTACAATTCAAAGGCTAGAAAGCTACGATTCAAACCTGAAATCATCTTGAAATGGCTAAACTCCACCGATTTGCATCCAAAGATGACAACTAACACAGTCAAAAAGTTATGAATACGTGATTTACAGGGATATGAAAATCACCAAGCACAAGATTAATGAAAATCATTTGGGGATAAAAAAAACATTACCACTTCCCTATATTGCAAGTCACAGGTCAGTAGCCACTGTTGACAAGATCTAACTTGCAACTGCTCTGGCAAGGCATCCGAATCCTTTGCTGATCCTTATCTCATATACTGTACACTTCTGCTTCAACTACTAACAGTATAAAGTACAGCCATACGTTGTTGTTTGTTGTAAATTGAGTTGACAACAATAATGCACTTCCTTGTATGTCATAGGTCTGAATATGTCAGAGAGTCAGAACTCACCACCTCCTCAGCTTGGTACCAACAGTAGTTCTGTGGCTATCGCTATTCTGGTGCCTTTCTTTGCTCTAATCTTCACTGGCTTCGGCTTCTATCTCTATAAACAACGGTATGTGCTAAAAACATCTGCATGTTTCCTGTTTTGGTGCATTTCTGTTAAATGTCAGCAGTATAAAGGAATATGTCCTTGTCATTGCCACTACTTTGCTGTTGTTTTTGATAATGTCATGCCAATAGTACATTTTGTAAGAAGCTGTCTGATTCATGAAAACAGTACCTGCCTGTGTGGTTTGGTTGTTGAGCTGCTAAGAGACAGTTAAGTAATTGTTTTTTGTAACGTGTGCTGTTAAACAATTCTGATTAGGAGGTGTTAAATTGGATTTCTCAGAGATATTGTTCTAGTACAACTGACTGGTGTTCACAATGTTAACAAATGCAAATAACTGTTCTGATGTTGATATCTAAAAACAAGCTTGCTGAAGGAATTTGTTTAGGATGGGCTGATTGGGATCTCACTAGACATACTAAAAAGCATTCTTTTTAATCCTTTTTAAAGCTTGTTTACTATGCTTCCAATCCCAAGACTTCATTCAGTATTGTCCACTGGCTACCCGGTTGTGTTAGTGTTAACAGATAATTAAAACTATTTCATCTCTCTAATGGTGTATTTACATTTGCTTTACTGTTTCTTTTCACAGAACCACACCAAAAACACAGTACACAGGCTGCTCAGTCCATGAAAACAACAACGGCCAGGCTGCCTTTGAAAACCCCATGTACAACACCAACGCCAAGGCTGTAGAGGGGAAGGCTGTTAGATTCGATCCGAATCTAAATACTGTCTGCACCATGGTCTGAGGATTGATTATCCTCGCTTGAACTTAATGACTCAAGCCACAGTTGGTACAAAGCTGTGGTGGGGAAAGCTGTACGCTTTGATTCAGAAACTCAACACAGTCAGCAACATGGTCTATACGATAATTACAAAAGACGTTCAACCTCAGTTCAGAACCCTTCTCTTGCCAAACAGAAGAAAAGTGTCCACTTAAAACCAAAATTTTGCATTGGTTGCTTTCCCTTATAGCATTTTATATCCACAAATGTAAAGAACATGAACGTGACATGTTTGCTGCCTTTGATAGATGCAACACAGCCAATGTGAAATTGCAGTGAGATGTGACATCAAGTGAAATAAATGGATACAGCCCAGTAGAAGAATATATTGGATATAATCCCTCTCTAACATGAAGACTCATCTGGTCATGGATAGTTTATAATGTGATTCTAAACCAGCCACGGCCATTATGCTTCGACCTCTTATGTAACCCCTGTCTCTAATACCAGTAGTAACGATCTAGCAGATCGTTACTACTGGCCAAACATTGTGACATGTTACCCAAAGCCAAACTTTGTTTTTCACACAGAGCTGTGAAGTGAAGGACCCACTGCCGGCTCTTTGACCTGAGGAAAGAGAGAGCACATTATCAGTGCTCTGGCCATGGTTGTACATCATAAAGATAAACTGCACTACAAAAATGGATTAATTTAATTTTTAACATTTTCTCCCCAACTGTACTGAACAAATACCTAACTCTGAGGAATGAGGAGGCAAAATGGCTACTAGTGTGAAGCTGTGACATAAATAAGATGTCACGAAAGACACTGTGAAGCAAAGAAGCTGTTTCTGTCTATCTGGGTTCAACACTGACAGTAAAAGACACTGTCACCAGCAGTTCATCAGAAAACCACACTCACTAGCTGTGACCAGGAGCATATTTCTAAAATGACCACGGAATACAGCACCACAGCAGCCAGACAGGACAACCACTGTCTCCATGACAACTGGAGGCTGGTATTACCAGACTCTTGTCTTTTTCTATTAAAATACAATCTAAGATGGCTAATGCTAGCAGACAGTAGCAAAAGTTGCTTTGAAAGGAGAGTAACTCCTAAGCAAAGGATAAGGGCAGCCCTGGAGACGGAGCTATAATCCTAACTGAACTGGGATTAGAGCAAAGCTAAACTAAAAGGAGACTAAAAGTGAGCTAGCACTAACAGAACAGATGAGAAGAGACTGACTCATCTAATGGATAAACTGCTCCTTCTCATCCAATGGATAACAGAGGAGGCCACGGAAAACGGAGACGACCCGTAACTGAACTGGAAGAAGAGTAAGGGAGTCATCAAGAGAAAAGATAAAATCTTAAAATCCTAACATGGCCAAAAAGAGCCTGTCTAACCTGACATCAACTACTGAGAGAGGGTGTCCCTGCCTCTACATAATGAATCAGATCAGATGGAGTACGGCCCTGAGAAGGGAATATGATCCTGTGACATTAAATGGATTCTGTTGAGAATCACGCTGAATGGATACAGAGGACTCTGATGGACTAACAAAGAAAAAGACTTTGAGAAACAGAGAAAGCTCTGGTATTAAAGCACATTTTACAGGAACACTACCTGTCTACCTACTGAAAGATGGACTAGCACAGGGACAAACAGAAAGGTTAGACAGAAACTGACAGAATAAATGACAGAAAGGATGACAGGTACACACTTTAACAAAATCTAGCAAGACAGACGTGAGGTATTAAGACGAACAGTTAACCACACAATGAGACAGACAGGTTCCTGAAAGACAAGCAGGACCATGGGACAGTTTCTGTGTCTCCACACAGATTAACAAGCTTACAGACGGACAGACACAGAGACAGGCTGACAGACAGGTGACACAGACAGACGTAAGCTGACAGACAGACAGACAAGAAAGACAAACGGGGTTGTAGCCCTACGATTGTGGACACAGTTTCACTGTAATTCTGCACTCTGCGAGTGCTTAATCTTCTTTCTTTGTTATTGCTGCAGAATCTTCTGATCTGTAAATCTATTGCATATATATTCGGGAGCATTCACCACCTATATTTTTGTGCTATATATTTACCACAGGGGAGGGGCTGAAAGGGAAAGATTATAGCAGAAAGTTTTTAGAAAAAAAGAAAGAAATGTCAAAATAAAAGATATCACAACTATGTGCTCTTCACAGAAGTCACAAACACTATTTTGGTTCCATTGTAACATGAAATTGGTTTATTTTATTTTGTGTCACTGTCTTTCCCACTGAGGCAATTATGAGTGGTATTGCTGTTGTCATTATTGTTGAAATGCAGGATTTGCCAGCAACAATCATGCTGTTTAAAGGTAGAGTCTCATTATACATTGATCAGACAACCAACAATAGATGCAGTCTGTGCGACTTTTGACTTTTTCCTGCTCCTTCAGAGCTGTTGGCCACCACAGATGCACAACATTAACCTCCATAACTGTCACCATTGTGAAACAGAACATTTTAATGATGAGCTGCCATTGCTTTTCTGACTTAACGGTACAATAATGTGAGGCCACAAAAAACTATCAGCATACTGTATATTGATTTTTTTCCCTATGGTTAACCCTTACAAAAAAGGATACTAACTAAAAGTTTATTTCTTCAAGTAATGTAATGCACTTGTGGTATATGTATAAGTATACTTTTCAGTGCTTGTTGGGAATAAATTGGCCATTTTTTTGTTAATACACTTTAAGTATACTACAAATAAACTTATATATACTGATCACTAATGATGCACTACTAGCATCTAGTTTATAAAAGTATACTTACATACTTAAATACAAATTATTGAACTTACACACAGCCAAACTCTGACTCTGGTTGAAGTTAATGTTTCCACCGACTGTCAACAGGCTGTGATAAACGGACAAAAAAAAAACACAACTTCAGTACAAGTAATAGTAAGATTAATAATGATGGTAATTGCTGGTCAACTGCACAACATATAGTTTGTGGATAATGACACACGTACAAGTTGTTTGACCCAAGCTGATGTGTGTTGTCCACTGACATGCCAGTTTATTTTTACATTTTTAAGTTATCGAGGGGTCAAAAGTAAGAGTAATTTCATTTCTTAAGAGTGGCTTTTATCAGTGGGTTAGTTTGTGAAGCATTACTTAATTATGATTTAATTTATTTGGAAAAAAGGTACATGTTTTGGCCATTGGCCTGTTCACAAAACCTCAATATCAAGATCTGTAAATTTAAAATATTCATCTTCACAAGTTCACCACAAGGTTGCGGATCACTGAGAGTTTGCTTTCAATTTTATTTCTGTTAAATATGTGTTTGGTCTCTTAATTTAATACAGAAAAGCCTGAGATCATCAGACAACATGAATTCAGTTTTAGGGTTTTTCTTTTAAGTCCTAATTTGCCCTTGTACTGAACTCTATATCAGTTATAAATTGGCACCCAGTATTTCCAAGCCTTTAATTTGTACAAACTTTTTTGTATTACTTTGGCACTTACAAAGTATTGCACACTAGTGTGTGGAGCAGGAGTGGATAGATTTGTGCATTGTACATTTTTGTACGGTGCATTTCAGGAGCCAAATGGGCTTGAATAACATTTTTAAGAAACATGTTTGAAACACCATTTGGGAGAAGATCTATGATATAAAGTTGATAAATTGATATATTATATTATATATATCTATATATAGATATATATGACATAAAAACATACAACTTTATACTCTGTATTTAGCCTGTTTGCCATAGCGCTGGTCTTATACATGTTGTCAGCATTCCTGATGATTTCATGTGCCATCATAGAACCACTGTTGAGAGAAAAGGAGATTTTTGTATGTAACCAAGCATAATATCCATATTATACTAGTTTATTGTAAGCACTGGACCTGAAAATGCACCACATTCAGAATCTGTATTAATTGGCCCCTTACATGACAGAAATACGTACAGTATATAAATGTGCAAGAGTCACTGTGTTTCAGCTTTGGTGCCCATTAAAAAAGTCCTTGTTTCATTGTGAACAGTCTGTTGTAAAGAATGAGAGACTGAATTTAGTGTATTTGGATCCCACACATAAAGAATACCAGTAGTTTTAATGAGTCTGGGTGCCAGGGTGAAGGAACATCTACAGTACTTTCTTTAAGAACCCCTGCTGTTGTGACCACAGGCACCAACTGTAACCAGCTGACAGAAAACTTTCAGTCATTAGTGATTTAAAAGCAACGGTAGTTTCGGCTTCCTTGTTTATCCAAACTGCGACCGCACTGCACAGCTATATTGTTTCTTTTTACCATTTCAATTGTCACTGCTGTTGCTGTTGTTGTACTGTTGTGTGTTTTATGTTTTGTTTTGTTTTTTTTTCGGTATGGATCTGACACAGTGCCTACCAAAAACCATGATACCCTCCCTGTCATCTCCACACATGCACTCTATCAAAACACATACACACAAAGAGATATACATAAAACACACACCTACTTTATTCCAGTCCTCCCCTTCATCAGAAATCATTTTTTTCTAAGCTTCAATCTATTTTGCCACAAGCTTTTCCTACTGACTGACCGCAATAAGACCCATGTGATTTGAAAGACATAAAGCCGTTCCTGCCTGGGGACACTGGAAATATTCACCATTTGAAAAAAAAAGATGAAATATAGAATAAAAAAGTGTTTTGTACAGAAATATATTTTTATGATGAAATTGTTTGTAAAATGTATGAATCTATTATGTAAATTTTCAATGCAATGTAAGATTAAAAAAGGCTAATTGCTTTTGTAAAAAACATGTCTTCCTTTACTTGGTCTCTGCTTTAAACAACTTCCTGCAACTGATTTGTTCCACGCACAAACTTGTGTAACGCCTAAACAGGAATGTACACCACAGTACAAATTATAGATTTTAAATGAGATTAAGTCTCAGTATTATAATATAATGTGACATTTTGAAATTACTTTAGCTTTTACTGTGAAAATGAATTGCAAATTCACAGTACCTTGCAGGGAAAATATTATGGGTACATGGGTACAAATATTATAAGTATATTTAACTACAGTGCAGCTATCTCATCTTGACGTGAACTCCCTACACTTCCATTAATTTACAGTGAAAGTCCTTATCTCTGGAAATGCAACAACATTTTTGCTGCTGCACCTGTGGCTGCTGGTCTGACTGCCAGACCAGAAGCAGGTAATAGGAAAAGCAAATAGCAGAGTTTTCTTGGCTTTAGCCTGGAAATCCATCTCTAAGTTTTCTCAATGTGCAGACCTATCAGTGAATGAATGAGGCTTACCAACATCCAGTTTATTTGTAGAAAGCATATTTTGGTCTGGTTGAAATAGGAATCAAATGGAGCACGTCGACCTTTACATTAACCACAATCTCTGAACATTTTGTAGAAGCAGACACAGTCATTACGGTAGAAAATTAGAAGTGAGAGCTTGTGTGTTCAGGTATACTGTAGCACTTTCAATATGTCAACTAAGTCACAGTCATGGGGGACTGAAGAGCAACAGTAGCTACTAATAATACAGTTTACTAATTGGCTACTGGTTTTCAGTAGGGAAAAATTAGTAGTTATTATTTTCTTAAGTTATTGACTTACATACCTGTTTACTTCTCTGATGTTGGAAGAAGTACTCAGATTACTTAAGTAAAAGTACTACAATGTAGAAATACTTTGTTACAGTACAGGTAAAACACCTGTATTCAAAAAGAAAAGTACAAAAGTATTATATCAATATATATTTAAGTAAAAGTACCAGAAGTAAAAGTAATCTTTATGCAGATGATATATTTATGATATTATTGGATTATACAGACGTGGACAAAATTGTTGGTACCCTTCGGTCAATGAAAGAAAAAATCACAAT
>JAUBNQ010000003.1:8908068-8921477 GCA_032353495.1 Ctenopoma kingsleyae
TTCTTCCGTTAAAGGGAGTTTTTCCTCTCCAGTGTCGCCTAGTGCTTGCTCAAGTGGGACTGTTGGGTTTTCCACATGTTTGTTCAAAAACATTTTACCTCAGTGGGTAGAGCAGTTGTCTTCAAACCCGAGGGTGAGTGGTTCGATTCCCGGTCCCGGCAAGCTACATGTCGAGGTGTCCTTGGGCAAGACACCGATACCCTAACCCTTGGCGCCTCACAGGGGTAGCCTGTCCACAAAGAATTTCCCCAAGGGGATCAATAAAGTATCAATTATTATTATTATTGTTATTATTATTTTAAGTTAATAAAACACACACATTTTGGTTTAGTTTAAAATTTACTTTATTTGTCACGACAATGTTCACTGAATGAAGCGTGCACATTTAGTTGACACTGTTGTCACATATCTTTTCTCTTACTTTGATATTAATTAATTTTTCTTTATTTGAATTACCTAGTTTGAGTTTGTTCCTGGTGTGGCAAAGTAGCTGCCAGAGGGTGGAGCTGCCTTAAATGGAGAAGGTGAAGAACAGGACTAAATCAGCAGCTCAGACTGAACAGGGGGGAATGGGATCATTTTGTTTTGAATTGTTTATTTATTTTGATTATATTATGTATATATTGTAGTTTGTGTTTTGAATTAGATTTAAGTTTGTAAACTGATAGATCATCTGTTTGTTTTCATTTGTATTTATTGTTTACGTAGTACTGTTAGTTTCTGTCATCCCCTTTTGTTTCACAATGGTTTGATCTTTCAGTATATCTACCACCCTTTGTGTTTAGTTCAGGAGGTGAGGTCAGTTTGTTTGTTGTATGGTTCTGTTTTGTTTGCTTGTAAATTAAGTCTAGTTATATTCATTTGACCCCTTTTATGGGCCCAGTATTTACTTATGAATTGCTGTTCAATATTTTTTTCTGATTTTTGGGTAAATAAAACCCTTTTCTTTTGAAAATCCACCTGTGGCTCTTTGCCTTGTGCTCGGTCCCTCACAGCTATAATTTGGAACATTATCCCATTATGTCCATTATAATGTTTTTTCAACCTAATTGAAAAAACTAATTCCCTGTTTACTTACCATCTTTTTTGGCTGTATTTAGTTTATACATCTCAAATTTTTTATTACTGGTTTTTATTCAGCCTTTTTTGTACTGATTTGCAGCACTAATGGAAAGCTCTCTGACTTGACTAACTACTTCTGCGGAAGCATTTTCAAAAAGACTCTCATTCTTGACATCAGTGAAAGCAGAGAAGAAACCAGTCTCCCATTGTCCAAGTGTATTAATGGTGTATATATTTTTGATTATACTACATTTACCGCAGGTTGTGGTGCTAAAAAGTTTATGGGATTGGGGATTGTGGGAGAACCGAGAATGTCTTTTTGTGTGCATCTTGAAATTATTTTTGAGGTTGTGTTGATTTATTTGTGTATCTTTTTTTTTTTTTTTTTTTACCTTTTTAATGTTTTAATTTGCTTTTTAATTTTTAATGTTCAACTTTCCACATTTATTTTTTTTGTGCACCTCCTTGACAATGACAGAGCAATAAATACAACTGCAAAAATTGCGTTATAGTATAGTGACAATTAGGCCTATATGTACTGTAGTTCGCAAGATATGTTTTGAAATAAAATGAAGTCAATGTACAGTTTGAAATGCGGATCCCTAGATGGCGACAAACTCCTTCTGGAGAAAGTCTTGTCACATAATAAAAAGTTCCAGCACAGCTACTAAAAGGACATATGGTCATTTTCAAAAAATTTAACTCTTCCTATATAAATATATTTATCTTTATTTTCAGTCAATAGCAGAAGTGTGAGTTTGAAAAGTGTGTATAAGGATGCTTTCCATCAAGGTAAGTTTGATGTAGCTACGTCATTGTGGCAGCGCCGTGGATGACGTCGCTGATTGTGACCGCCGCCAAAACGTCCACAGGTGTAACTGCGCCGCTGGATGCTCAGTTTGAGACGGACATACCTTCATCTGAGGTGGACCTATCGTCAACAGGGTGAGTCGTTTTTTTCCCCCTTCTTCTTTTCTGCTGTTGGTTAAAGTCAGCATTAACTGCGTATAAGTTTGTTTCAATTAGTGAAGCTCTTTCACTGTTCCTCCTCCAGAAGTTTGCTGCTGTCGTTACACAATAAGAGCTTGGTTTTTAGGTTGTGTTCGGTTTGAGGTCTGTGTTTTGCAGTGCTCTGTTTTGTCATTGTAATGCAGGTTACTTTTCACAACAGATATTTAGAGTTGTTATAACATGAAAAGTCTCCATTTCGGGGGGCTGGTTCCGGGGCCACATTGGAGAGTCAGTATGACACAAATGAAAACGCTTGCTGCTAAAAAAAAAAAAAAAAAAAAGTCTTAAATTGGCTCTGAAATGCTTCTGGGTTACACTCTCAACAACAGCAACCTAAGTTGTTGGAGTGTAGGATCATTCAGCTTTTTTCTGTACAGTGAGCTAAATGTTTACTTTTATATGTAAAACTGATTATATGGACACATGGGTGGAGCCAGAGGGGGTCGCTAGGGGGGGTACATGCCCACCAAAAACAATCAGCTACAATTAAAAGTACCGCTAATATTGTGTAGGTCCTCTTCTGTGGCCAATAAGGTTCTATGCCAAACTCCACAAGACTTCTGAAGTTGTTCTCTAGGATCTGGCACTAAGACCGTAACAGCGTATTATTTAAGTCCTGTCAGCTGAAGGGTGTGGCCTCCATGGAAAGACTCGTCAGCATGGGCGCTCTGACTGGCTGGACAGCCCTATACGCAGCAAACTGCCATGCAGTGTGTTGAGCGTTGGCAGAATTACATTTTTCAGCACTTTGTGCTATAGTTTTTCTATGAGATTGGACCAGACTGAATGCACTTTGGTCCCTACGTGCATCCGTAAGCCTTGGACACCTATGACCCTCAGCGGTTCACCAGCTATCCTTTCTTGGGACACTTTTAGTAGCAGTTAACAATTGCAGACTCGGGACACTCTACAAGGCTGGCCATCTTCTAGATGTTTTGACCCAGTCATCCAGCCTAAACAATTTGGTCTTCATCTCTCAGATCCGCATGTCTGACTATTTTTCCTGCTCTCAACGCATCAACATCAAGAACTGATTGTCCACCTGTTGCCTTATCTATCCCACCTCTTGATAGATGCCATTGTAGTGAGATCATCAGTGTTTTACACTGCACCTCTCAGTGATTTAATTTAATACTGTGGTTGAGGAGTGTAAAAATAAAGTAGAACATGCTGAATTTGAGGTAAAATATATTGCTGTCAATACAACTAAAAAAAGTCCTAGTTATCAATAATTCCTCAAGTTTTCCAAGTTGTATTCATAATTTTGCTCACACTTATGGGTAGGTATTTGCTTTAACATACACACTGGAGAAGGAAATCACATCTACATTCATTTATTGAAATACTCATAGTCCTCTGTGTTGAAGATGTGCAGTTTTTCCACTGATAATGTAAACTTTTTTATAACAAAATGTCTTTTCATATAGTATCATTTCATACAGTTTTGAGAACTAGGCTGATTACCATGTCATTCTTGTTGACTGAACTATTTTACACTTGTCTTTCAAACATAGAAAATTGGAGCAAAGCTGACAGTGAGAAGTCGAGAGTAGTGGAACTTAGTGAAAATAGGTCTGAATAAAGATGAGTGCGTATCACTCATACACACACAATTGTGTGTTTCACATATTGTACAACTGTAATTCTGTTCAAAGAGGAAATACATTTCTCGCTTTACTGAACATTTGGCCTAGATAAGATGGCCATGAGCTTCTCATGTAGTTAACTTGGATAGCTATGACCATGGAGGCATCATGATGTTATACTGAAGATGATCATAATAGCAGGGTGAGGAAGCTGCGCTCTAATGGTCTTTGAGTAATAATGTTTAGGCTAGAGTGACTGTAAGGCTCCAGAGTGTAACGTCTCACTGTTGTTGTTTAATCTGTAGCCATGGTGGTAGATTTTTAGATTTGTCTTTAGTCAAGAGCACTATGGCAGAGATGGACACCTTTAAAATCTTAAAATTACTATATATTTTGGTTCCTCCTGATGTTTTTAGTGTATTCATTAGTCTAACGAAAACATGGCTGTGAGGTTGTACTTGTGTATATAGCTTATAGGAAAGTATGACCGTTTTTCACCGTAGATACTTGGATTTGACAGTTGCTCTGCTGCCATTAAATTTTTTTTTTACATGATGTGGCCACTAGATGGTGCCAGCTGACCTGTGTATATTCTGTTTGTGTAATTCAGTGCCTGCTTGTATACCTTTTCATACCTTTCATTTAATAACATAACAATGGAAGATTGTGTTAACTCATTCTGCAGCTGATATTTTTTCACTCATGGCAACCACAGTAGGAAACACATTTAATGTCCCTGAACCACATATTTATTTTTAGAAAAGATGATCGGGAATGTTCCTTTTGTATTTGGTGATTCAGTTTCAGAAACTAATTGATATGGTTGTGCCAGAGCCTGGATAAAAAGCAGCACTCTTCATCTCTCTGGCCAACTGGGGAGATCTGGCCTATTTTTTGTAACTGTGTTCCAAATATGAGTAAATGTTTAGACACTTTTTGAAGAAGGTGAAGTGAAAATGCACAGCTGATTTAAAAAAAACAAAAAACAAACATAGTAATTGTTAGTAATGTTTAATGGTTTCCAGTTTCTTTAATTTTCTTTGGGTGTGACCAGTAGATGGAGCCAGCTGACCTGTGAATCTAAGCTTTGGGTTCAACATTTATATGGCAGCACAAGCAGCCTCAACAATACGCTGCCACTAAGTCTATGCTGTACATACCACTATACAATAAAGAGCTTGACTAGGATAGCCAATAATATGTTGGAGTCCTTCTAATAGATGTATGTGCTGTAGTTTAAGGTATAATTTGTGTCTCATATGCTTTTAAAACATTCTAAGTCATTGCTTCAAGTTAAATCATTGGTCTTCTCTCATTTTAGATTTATCCAAGCGTTTTCATACTACTGAACATATTTTAGTGCTTATTTTCTCAGTTGTGTGATTTTTGTTCTACAAAATGAGCCCTCAACTGTTAATCCAACTGTTAATCAAACTGTTTTCGTTTGTGCTCAACCAAGATCAGTAGATGGCGCTAGCAGACCTCTGAATTGTTTTTAAGCTGCATTGAGTTTTGAACTGCTTTGCCAGCACTGGCACCACACAGCTCTAAACTATGAAGATTAGGGTTCAAGAACAAAGTATAAAGTTTGTGTTTCAAATATAGCTTGAAATGTTTATGAACAGTAGTCATCATCCAAATTACTTCAAATTATTTATGAAAATAACAAATATAAATGTTTTATTGTACATTTAATCAATTAAAGCTTTCAAATCAAAGGAGAAATAGATGAAGACATCCCTGCATTTCTCCCTATAAACATAATAGTCATGAATAGGTATGAAACTATAAAGTGGCATCTTTCTGTAGCATGCTGTGGTATCATGTATACTGTTATTGGCTGCTGTCAGTAGATGGAGCTTATTGAACCTTGAATATTGAGTTACAGCTTCTTGTACCTGAGTGTAAAGCACAGATATTTGCTGTGGAATTTAAGTGAATGTGTTTTAGATAAAAAGGCTCATTTAAAGCGCTGTTTATTTCTTATTCATGAGGGATGAAAGAAAAAAGCAGAAAACACAGTGACTGACCTAAATTATGAATTATATTTGAGTCTCTGTTTTAACAGTCGTTGTATAGATGTGAGTGATTCAAATAGTACAGGCACAGAGACAGTAATTCAGTGGAGCTGTTTATTTTTGTCTCTTATTTTGGTATTACCTTGCTTCAATCCTTGTCTATTTTGCCCTCTCCTGGTCATGACACAGAAGGGACAAAGAAGAACGTTCAGCCCGCTGCGCGTTAGTCAAACTGGGACAAGCTGAGGCTGCAGGGTCCGTGGGAAAGGATAATTATGCAGTGAAGCTCCTCGAGAAGTCCTTTTGTGTATGAAGCCCATGTGAGTGTAGAAGAGAGCGTGTCGAGAGGGTAATTGCAACAAAGACAGAGACCATAATTTCTCCCCACTGCTAACTAATAGAGCAAGAAGGTGGTTTGGGATCAGGTTAACACCGCAGATTTACATGAGGCGAATGATTTTCAGTTTAGAATAGAGTTTGAATTGTTTAAGCATTTTTGTAAAAGAAAATGTGTTTACTGAAAGTAATAAATGTCTTAATCTTTTTTTTTTAAAACAAGGAAAGTAACATATATACATATTTAATATAAATTGTGTTAATATCTAATATAAAAACTATCTTCTGCAGTTAATCTCTTTGGTCTTGATATGCAGTGTGTGTGTGTACATAATATACAAAACATACAGTCAAATATAAAACCTGTTTCTCTTCTCACTGTTTGCATTGTTTCCCATCTCTCTTCGGTAATAACTGAAAAAGTGTCTGTGCTGTCTTTGCGTACGGTTCCTGCATTTGCTGTTGCAATATCCAGGAATCTCAGCTTTCCTCTTTGTGCTTTCTTTCACCCTGATACAGTGAACATCTTCAACATCCTGAATAAATAAATACACAAGCACACACACTCTCATCCCTGCCAAATCAGGGTAAACTGCTGATTTCAACAGCATAAGGTAACACAAGCAGAATATGTCCTGAAAATCTTTAGGAAAATTAAGTCATTTTGTTTGTCAACATTTTAAAAATGCATTGAAACATTTCATGGCAGTGTAGTTTAAATCATTACTTTTTATTCTTTTGTAAACCGTCCGTTTTTTTTTTTTTTTTCCAGAGCTATTTTATCCTCTCATTTGAAATCAGAGCTTCTAAACTGTTTCATCCAATCACTCAGCTTCCCACAGTCTTCCTCATGTGACAGAGAGCTTTCCCAGATTTCTCCAGCTTTCTGTCTACGACTGCTCTCAAATCAATCTGGGATTAGGCTTGATTACATGGATACCCCTTTGGGACCCTTTATTTCAATGAATTAGTCGAGTGAATGAACAGAACTGCAACAGAACGGTATTTTGTACCAGCCATATAAATTATGCATAGTCTGTGGATATCAACCAGCCTTGATCATCTTTTTTACGGTTGGAATTCAGTGTGAGAGAAATTGTTAATTGCCAACCTTGTCACATATAATCTCGACTGTGTTTGATGTACAATAGGGACACTGCCTATATGTTGATTATTTATTTATGTGGCAATGGAAGTGCTGTGTGTGATGAAAAGGAGACCCAGATAAAATGTTCGTGATGTTTTGTGTTTCACATTATATTGTTAGAATGATGGAGAACAAATAAGAAAATCCATTGATTGTGCGTGCTGTATACATATCCATGCATTAATTATTTTAGTTTCCATATGCGCCACATCATGTTCACACCCAGTGGTGAAGTAATTGTGCAGCAGAGTAGAAAAACGCTTTCAGTTGAACTCGCAGGGCTTCATAATGAGCAATAAGCAGTGTTAGTGTTTTCGAATGGAAACTGACCACACAGATTTTGTTCATGACAGTGAGATAGGCGTAAATCTAGTTCCCCAGATAAAGGCACAAAACCATATTAAAGTTATAACGACACATTTTCTATAGAGAAAAACAATTAAAATAATCCACATTAATGCACAAGTTACCGTTAAAATCATATGAATCTTGAAATATGATTGACAAAGGTGCATAAATCTGTGATAGTTGTGCCCAGAGAATCCAGTGAATCTGAGGACTTGAAATATTTAAAAATGCTAATTGCATGCAACAATTTGCATATGGCAGCATTTACAAACCAGCGTCCTTGCCTAAAGAGGGGTTTGTAGTAGACAAAGAGAGGGATTATGGGTAGACACCCACCCGTGTTTTGATCACAGCATCATTGGTCAAGTCAGATTTCTGTAAACAATAGACTACTCAAGAGGCTTGATGGTGTATTTAGTCAAACATGTACGTTGCCTTGAAGGGCTGTGAATAAATGTAAACTATCATCCGGCTTTGAGGCTTTCGCAGTAATATAATCCTGATTTTCTCTGCCCTTGAGATAAGAAAAAATCTTAAACTTGTATAGTGTTTTGATGCTTCTACCAAATTGTCTTGTAATTGTAACTGTTTTTTCCCGTCCTGATGGATAGATTGATAGATTTTAGATATGTCCTTGGTCACAGCTACTTCTCGTCAACAGAGGTAAAGTTAAGTTCTCAACCTACACTGGTTGCTGTGAGTAATCGATTAGCATGACATGCTCAGCTGTGTCCTGCAGGGAGGGGTTACAATGTTAGATTAAATGCCGGCTAGATCCTCATCAGAAAAAAAAATCAATGTTTGTTCTTAAGGGCGAATAGTGTCTGAGGGGGGTGGAGGATGGAGGATTGTAGAGTCACTTTACATGGCGGGTCCTGGGCTGTTTGGACTGTGGCGCCTGCTTATATTGACCTGAGTAGGAAGGAGAGAGGAGGTCAGGAGAAGATTTGTCATCATAGCTGTTCACTCCCATCCCCATTCTCTCACTGTACACTGATGTTCAAAATATGTTACAGTTCTCATCTCAACCTCATTTGAAATTCACAGTCAGGTGTGTATAAACTTCTACTGTACACTTTTTCAAATTGTTTTACCAATGTTTAGAAAAACTTTAAAAATAAAAATCATCAGTCATAAAAATTCCACACGGCGTATAGTGGTGCATAACTTTAATATAGTTTGAGTCAAAAAGTAGCTGCATTGATTGTCAAACTTAAGTGTGGCTAGAATGACCAGAAATATAACTGGAAAAATTATAGAAAAGCTCAATACATAGTTCTGTTTGTGATGAATGGCAAAACTATATCTTCAGCGGATTGTGTGTTTGTACTGCAAAGGAAAAAATAATTGAACATAAACACAACTACACAATTGACAGGCGTCGGAAAACTAGACCTACAGCAATCTGTTCAGCATCTCAGCCTTACCAAGAAACGCCTCCTTGCTTCAGCTGGAGCCTTTTTATATGACTAGCTTTTCCCATGAGACAATACCAGCACATTTACCAAGTAATTACCAGTTAAGTTCATAACAACTACAGTATTGCTGCCCAAAACCTACTATGAAACATATTCAACACAATAATCCCATCCAAGATATTTAAGATAATAACAAAAAAAGAAAAAGGGCCCAAAAGAAAACCACACACACAAACTACTCACTTCGATGCCCCCCACATATTTAGACTCAATTTGTCTGTGCTTGGATCCTTTTCCCAGACCAGGAAGTGCTGCTAGGTAACAATCAATTGCAATCATTCAGCTCAATCAATTGGGGGGAAAAAAAAAAATCTGCAACCTAGATGTTTAGGATTAATTAATTAATTGGCAATAAAAACAGCAGTGGATATAGATCAGATTATTAAATGTTAAACAAGTTCAGGATGTGCACCCAGTGAACTAGTCTTAATAAATACTACCTGTCTACGCCCTGTTATTCTAGTTACTGGCAGTGGCAGAGGCATCTGTCATAATGTTCAAGTTTATTGAAACGTAACTTTTTTAAGTTGTGGGTAAATTTACATTTCAGCCTTCGCAGGCTAATGAATTTTAAGCAGTTAAGTTCACATTCATTGATTCAAAGACTTTTACATTAGTATTTGTTAAATAAATAATTACAGATCATTGGTATAAAACAGTGTTCTGCATGCAGTGCACAGCAGGACACCATGAAAGCAGCTGAATAAATGTATTAGTTTGTTTTAGGGTAGCACATTGAAAATGTATGTTATATCTTATGTGCTTTGTTGCCTCTGCATGGGGAAAAAGGTTCACAGAACCCATATAAATTAAGCTTTAGCTTCAATTAATGGAGTAAAAACACACTTTATGCCCTTTATTTCATGAGATGGGAAATAAAATCTTTATGAAAAAGTATCGTTTTAAAATTGAATACTTAGTTTTAATACATTTTAAGCCAAAATCTTTTCAAGAATGAGTCTACACAGTCATGGTTCGCTTTGGAAAAAAGTTAAATTGTCTAGAATTAGGGGTGGGCGATATATCGAATACACTCAATGTATCTCGACTTGTTCCACGTGCAATATAGTAAATGACTATATTAAATTGATGGCATGTACTTCGCTTCGAGTTTCACTTCTTTGCCCTCTCACAGCAGACAGCTCACTCCCCCACCCATCCAGAAAACTTTCCAAGCAAATGCTTGCTTTGTACCGGAACAGCGGATGGAAGCAAACTCGCGGAGAGAGGCGTGAAAGCCCAAGCGAAACCTCTAAAAAGCTCTATTTGGTACTGGGTCGCAGATTAAGAAAATAATTATTTTATTTATCTCCGTTTTCACACGACATAGTCTGTTATTTTAAAACAATCAGGCATGTTTTAAAAACGGAGAGCAGACCGGAATCTTCCGTTTTTTCAAAATAAAAGACTGGCAGAGTGTGCCATCTACACTCCATTTGTAAACATGCCTGGTGCATAACTACTGTACTGTTAGTGTTACCCCTCCCCCCACCACCACAACGCGAGAGATATATATCATTTATCGCGATATAGCTTACAAATACCGAGATATTCTTTTTAGGCCATATCCCCTAGCCCTGTCTTGAATTGCAGAAAATTACAGGGAGGTCACACTGCAAGAGACTTGGATTAATGGTTGCTCCATTCTGACTGATGGTGGGAGGCTTGAGGCTTCGTTGGTTCTATAGTGATCATCTGCAAACCTCAAAAAGCTACTCAAAACCACACTGATGCAGTTTAGTCTGAAAGTTCAACAGAGTTTAGCCGAGTTTGGGAGTGGTTTAGGATGGTGTCTTGGGCTTTGACTGTTGGCTTAAAATCTTACGACCAGCTACTTAAACCAGGCGTAGTATAACTTAAATAATTCATGCTTTATAAACATCATGGCCTTTCTGTCACCTTGAAATCGATCAAACAAGTTTTGTTGAAGAGGTTTTCTGGGCAATAAAGCTACCATGTTTCCATTGTCAAAACCACATGGTAAAACTCGAATAGTGCATTTTGTTCTAGTCAGGTGTAGAAAGGGTCATGTTATCTCACTGAAGACTATTTATTATAATTTTAATTTGTTAGCTAATATAGTCATATGCAATAACAATAAAGGCATATCTATCTATCAATGTCCTTTTGGTTTACCACCACTAACACCTCTTGCACAGCAAACGGTAACAATAAATGTCTGAGTCTTTCCAGACCACAATCAGCGGAGAGAAATTTATGGTCTGTGGAGGCAGTCTCCCACAGCTACAGTGTATGTGTGTGTGTGTGTGTGTGTGTGTGTGTGTGTGTTGTCATTTCAGCAAGTAGACAGAATTAGTTGGGAAGCAACTAATTCAATTTATTGCTTAAATTTACTTACTTTGTAGCCTACTGTCTTGCCTAACTGTGAACAAAGCCATTCTTTAATCATCACTTTCAACATGTTTCAACTACTTTTTCAGTTATTGTTGATGACATCAAAAAGTTAAGCACAGTGTTATTTATTTATATTTTTTTAGTAAGCCTAAATGCTGGCATAAAAGTGAACAAGAAAGACAACATCAGAATTCCCTTCAATGTCCAAGCTACTTGTGTAAGGTAGCTTTCTTTTAATATTTATTTTTAGATATTTTTGTCCTGTCAACACTATATTTTAAAGTAAAATTTGTCTAAGTGGCTCACTAAGTGGTGCATAGTCTGACTTTAAACTCTCAAAGCATTAAAATCTCTGATTTTATGATTAGCTATTACATAGTCCTTCTATTGTAAGTCTACTTTTGCACGTTTGAGTATGTATTAACACCTAACAGTGGAAAAATGCTTTTATAATCAGAACGTATTTTTTGCTTTACACACCTCAACCATCTCAACTCCACAACTCTCAATAATACAAGGGGGGGAGGAAATTACTTCATGGTGTGGTTGGGGCATGTCTTGTGTTTCTGGGGCAACATGGAGATTATTACTCCAGCAAGAGCCCTGGGTGCTACTGTTGATGCCAGATAATTAGGAATAAACAAACAAACCTCCATAAAAGGTGTGCTGCCAAGGCTCTCAGGCCATATCAAATGGCGGAAATGTGAACTAATAAGAAGTCAAAATATGTCTGCTTAGTGGTCAAAAATATACAGTGAAATTATTACTATTACAGTGAAGGCCACTTTTTCCTTTTTTTCATAATTTTGTCATTAGCCTTCAATTTCTATAGAATACGTGATGTGTTATCTACAGCATTTACGTGTGTGTGCGCGCTGTTATTTCAACAGTTATTAACTTATATAGCAGGGCAAAGAAATGTGCATAGTGCAACTCCTCTAAAGTGACCTCAAATGATAAGAGATCCTCAACATGTATTGGTCATCTAACAATCAAATATAATTTTACATCTTCATTACACTCTAGGCACTGTAATGTTCACTATGTAACACCATGTAAAAAAAAATTTAAAACACAGCCACTTGCCTTTTTCATGTTTTTACCGGCATTTAAGGTCTCATAGTATGCAAAGTGTTTAAACCTGCGAGTCAACTGCTGAATCTGCTGTGAAGTGCTTGTTAACAAGTGATTTATGAGTCTGCCTTATTACTGTGAGATTTCATTGATTTGTGGAAATTGCCCACCCCTGGTTATTGTGTGCTTTTCACAGTAGAAGTCGGGATGTTGGTCAAAACTGATTTACTTAATGTTTAATGAGTTTTGACATAAATCTTGCAGTCACAAATGCACAGGGGAGCTCTGAGGTGAGAGGATGATGCAGTAATAAATCCACACAAATGGGAGAGAAACACTGTGAGACCAAAAACATCTCCCTCCTCTCAGTACTCTGTGTGTACCCGCCAATTTCCCTCGTCAACTTCATGCTTTCTTTGTCCAGAAAAACTCTCTGAATTCCTCTTCATCATAGCATGGGGGATCTCCCGATAAACCAAACGATAGGCGGGGAAGGACCTGCTGGGGTGTGGGATTGCTTGTATAGAAGCACCTGAGCGCTCGTCTGCAGGATTTGTTTGACTCGGGTAATTGAAAGTGTTTTAAACTATTATAGCAACTCGAGGGCTTGTTTAACTGTCGAGCTGCCAGTCAAGCGGGTGGGCCAAAAGCCCGAACGCGTCAAAGCCTGTCAGTCAGTGGAAACGAGAAGTGTCGGCTTAATGGATTTCTCCATGCCGCTCTGTCTATGCACTCAGCAGAGCTAGGAGAGAGGGGGAGGGAAAAAAATAAAAATCAATGCATTGTCATGTGTGAGTGTGTGAGCCATCAAATGACTTGGAACTGTATTTGTCTTGTGTCGATGTTGAGATGCTATACTGGGAGTGAGCTGGAGGTGTTTGTGCCGTGTGTGTGTGTGTGTGTGTGTGTGTGTGTGCGCGCGTGCTTTGCCTGTATCTCTTACACCAGTCAATGTTTGCATGTATCTGTCTTTTGCAGTAGCCTAAGAGGAGCA
>JAUBNQ010000003.1:8951992-8970926 GCA_032353495.1 Ctenopoma kingsleyae
AAGTTTTGTGAGCAAATTGTCAGTCAGTTCAAAAATCATCTCATTTCAGCATCTACAATAAATAATAAGAGAAGAGTAAAATCCCCTGTTGAATGTGCATGACTTTCAAGCCCTGAAGAAGCATTGTAAGGGAAACAAAAATGAGCCCGTGATGAATATATAATCACACTCTGGAGTGCTTTGAAACCTATTGTCACTTAACACAGTCTGCTTCCGCAACCAGTGGAGGTCTGTTCTGTAGTCAGAGTCCAGCTTGTTTTGCGGAGAAATGGACATTGGGTTCTCCATGCAACAGACAAAATGTCATTCTGTTTCAGTTTCATCATAGCATACAATTAACAATTGCCAAATTTGAAGTTTTACATGACATATTTAAGGAGTCCTAGCCCCTATAGAATCGTATTATTAAAAATCATGATCACCTGGATGGTTCGTAACGACATAGTTTAGTGACACAACTACAGAGTGCCATACTCTGAATTTGCTTATATTTTCAAAATACAGTTAGGTTGGTCAGTGAAAACACTAATTTGTGAGTGTGTGTGTCTGTGTGTATGAGTTTGTCAGATAATTAAATGTTTAGGCAAATTAACAAATTACAGATTTAATCTTTATTGCATTTTAGGGGTCCAAACTTTTCTTGAAATGCTTATTGTAATGGTAGGTGTTCTACTTAGTAAGGTAACTGTTGTTTTTACTTGTGCAGCTGCAGCACAACCCCCCACTGAGAAACTAAATGATGAGGACAGGGTTAATGAATGCCACAGAGCAGTGATAAAATATGTGGCGAGATCCCTACAATCCTTCAACACAGCAGAATGTCCATAGTTTTGAATTGATGGTTAATTACCATAGTGTCTATTATTGTCAGTATGCTTGCTGGCAATTTAATCAAAACTAAATTGACCAATTTTATTATTTAAATGATTAAAAGAACATTAGATAACATAACATTAAGTTGTTGTTTTTTTGTTACACAAAACAATTTAATCAATAAGGAATTTGAAAGGATTCAGGTTTGTTAGGCGCATTCGAACTGGGATTCAAATTTGATTAAATGGTATTGAACCCAGTCCTTAGTTAATACAGCCTAGCTTCACCTTCCAATTGGCTCAGTAGGCAGTTATTATGCACCAAATATTCATTTTTCTAATAATAAATAAAATAAGAGGTTTAGGCACAAGAACTACTTGATTAGGTTTAAGCACAAAATCAACTTGGTTAGATTTAGGTAAAGATTCTGGTTTTGTTTAAAACAACTACTTACCAAGTATCAGCGTGAAACTAACAGTTGTCACCTATTTTAAAGTGTTACCTTTTGTAGTCCTAGTCATCCATTCTGACCTCGAATGTGCAGATTTTGTCGCTCTTTTTACAATGTCACAAATAGTCATGTTTGTTCCAGTCATAATTAATATGCCCACTAGAGGTCACCTAATTATAATAAGGATAAATGATATGCACCTTCTGGCCTCTGGCAGGTGAATTTTGCTCCTGCTTAAGCATAATTATGGGTTATAACAACTGATAAGGGCCATTTAATGGGGTGATAACATTTAAATCAAATGAAGGTTTGTAGGTGAAGGAAGACAAATAAAATATGTACATGCCATGGTACCCTACACAGGATAAAAACAGCAACTTTTGCAAGTGACGCTCATGTTTGTTCCCAGCACCACATCCCTGCTGGGTAGGTCAATTACCAGACTAATGCAGTGTAATCTGATCTTGGCATTAGGCTCCCTGAACCAGTCAATGATTATAGAGGGTTACATGACCTTTTTGTGATGTAAAAACAGCAGAGAATGTGGGAGGATCACTTGAGAAAGTGATATTTAATAAACTGAGCCTGAACTTGTGTGACTATGTCACATGATATCATAAACCAGTTACAAGTTAAGTGATTGCCTTCAAAATCCAAATCCAGATTTACAGATGTTGCTATGTCAGATGAAGAATTGGAAGGGGAAGAGCAAAATCACCCATCAGTTTTTCTGCTCTGTCTTTTGGCATGTTAATTTGATTTTAAACCGCCAAACATGGTGTCATGGTTTTCTGACAGGGCCTTGGGAGAGAGTTTATCTCATCATTAATTAAGTATCATATTTCCCTACATGCTGCCTGTGCTTAATTAGGAAGAGGGGGTCATTTGGGAGGGCTTATTAACTGGAACAAATTTGTTAAAGGAAGGAGACCGAGACAGATAAAAGAGAGAGGGAGTGAGGGTAGAGAAGTGCCTCTGGGTCCAGTCGTCCCTGACAAGGCTTGGCTTTTGTGATTGATAACTGCACCAGTCACGGCTCGAGTCAAACTGGGAGAGATGAAGGAGTAACTGGAAAGGAGACAGAGGGGAAGAGAGGAAATCTGGGAGGAAGGAGAAGACCAGGGGGTGGGGGCTGGGAGGAAATGATTGGAGACATATGCTAGCTCTCAGGCAAGATAGAGTTAGACAGAGAGAAGGGAGATGTAGGACGAAGAGGGAGGGACAGTGAGATATGAAAACAAAGAGAGAAGGGCATACGGAGAGATGGTGGAAATTGATTGCAGCACTGGGCCTCGTCACAAAGACTTTATTTATTGTATCCCGACATCCCCAACATTCACGTGATATTTTTGGAATGCTAGATATATGTTAATATTATATTTGCAGTATATTTGTTGAGTGTTTTGTTGTCTTAACTTTCCTCAAAATATTGTACATGTAGGGAACACTGTGTGTATGGCAAAAGCCAATCAGGCAGTGGTGTCAGATTCATGGGTGACACTGTTTCCCATTTCCCTAATTCAGTGCGACAGAATGGGTTTAGCTGGGCCAGTAAAACAACAGATGTTTTGCTCGAATGTGACACCTGGGTTGCCAAAAATTCCCAGTGGCAGTGCATGTGTTTGAAGCTGACCTAGCACAAGTTTGGGCAAACGGGAAACAGCAGGAGACGGTATGACTTTCGGGCATGACACAAAAATTGAAGGCCTGTAAAACCTCCAAATGATAATAATAGCTTGATTTTATACAGCAGCCTAGCATCTATATGAGAGTTCTTGAATTACAGTTGAGTAACAGATTATTTACTTAACATCATCCTTGCACTTGGTGATTTGTTGGACACTATTGTATGAAACAAGAGTAATGTTGTGTGAACCCAATGTGTTCTTCATCATTAGAAAGAAGCAGTCATTCTTGCATGTTTTTCATACCATACTCTTACACATGCTATAGGTGTGAGATACTATAATATTTTTTGTGACAAAAGTTGAAACAATTTGCAAGGTAACTCTCCAGGTTTTTTCCACATCTACAGTCGTAGGCATAAAACTGCTGTACATGCAGTGTTCCATAAAAGATCAGATAGCTGTCTTTGCCAAGTTTCCATTACTACATTTACTTTTTGAACTAGTTTTTGAAATCTAAGCAGTTCTTGAACAGTACCTTTTCATTAAATTGTAAAATTTTCTTTTCTGTCCCTGTTCCGAAAAGAAATGTGCTGATATCAAGCGTTGATATTATTGGATGTAGAGAAAAACAAACTTTATTAGTCTGAGCAACATTATCACTTTGCTGCAGTGCAAACTTCTGAAAGCCATTAAATCTTGAGTGGACTGTCTTTGAAGGCAGGGGCAAACGCTGCTGCATTGATTGACAGGGTTGGCCTTGCCGTAATAGAACATAATTGGGCAATTTTGAAGGGTCTCTGAAAAATGACCAAATAATAACACATGACTTGACTTGAGACTTGTTTTCTCAGATAATTGTGCAAAAAGCATCTGGCACACCATTAGTTCCATTTTCACATTAGAATAATAATCCTTTTGAGCTAATAAACTCGCTCAAACGTCTGTGCTTGGGTGGTGGGACTCTGAAGGGGATAAATACTGTGTGTTCCACCAACAAAGTGCAGAGAGAAGGTAATTTGGGAGTATAAGGAACAATAACAAGATGAAGACGTTCCTGAAATGTATCTTGTCACATGAATTGAAAGTGTTTTCCACCCTTCATATTTTACAGACATTTATTAGCTACTCTAGCTATGACATTTTGTTATTAAATGCTAGGATGCATTCATTACCATTTACCTATACTCTGTTTTGTTTTTCTCCAATCAGCAATGTAATATGTATCAGACAAACACTTAAATTACCAGTTGTCTATGTTTTGAACAATATAATGGCTTATTTGATTTCTTTCCTTCTTTGTTTCTAAATGTAATGTTATAAGATACTAAATATTTCTTTTTCCAAATTTGAATATGGTGTGCAACCTAGTAATTGTGATTAATCTTCTTTTATTTTAATCAATTACTGATGTCAGTGAAGCTGCCAACAATTTTTTCTGCATGTTCATAGACAAACCAGGTCTTGTACTTTGCCCTGCCTTCTTACCTTCAGTGTATATGACAATAACGATCCCCAGAGGTAACATTGTTTGGTCTTTTTTCCAATGAGAGATTGCACCAATATCATGACTCAAATTAAAGGATAATTAAAAAATGTTATATCAAAGTTATTGCCGTCCATAAAACTTTGATTAGGAAAACATTAGCCACATTAGGATTTAATGGCCATTGCCCCTGTGATTACTGTCAACAATTTTATGTACTGAACAAAGCATATGAAGAAATTAATTATTAAGAATGCAGAAAAAAAGCAGTTTAAAGCAGCAATAACATAGCTAATGTTTGGTTGTTTTTAAGACTATCTTGTGGTGGGTAAAATGAGTCTGAGATTCAAACAAGTCTGGCTATATTCTCAGATTGTATATGTTGCAAAATAACTACTGTAAATAAAACAGAGAAAAGGAAATGTTTCCTACTGTACATTACAAGTAAATTGTAATAGGTCAAATAAAACCCTCTTCTACAAACAAAACCCAACATTCTAGGCATTATAATAAGATAAACATTACAACAAGCTCTTTTTAAAAGTAAACTATGAAATCCAGGATGAAATTTGGTTGAGTTTTGAATAATTGTATTATCTTTTAATGATTTAATTTGTAAAATGTCATGTAGTGTGTCACAGATTGAAAAGGTGTCTAGATAGTTTATTTAGTTCATTGAGCAATCTGAAACACTTACGTGTCCATTCCTGGCTGAGATGGGTGGCATAGCTCTGCAACATGCGTAACACAATAATTTCTGGATTGTCATTTATCAGTAGTAATCCATCCTGTAGATGAGGAGCAGTGGGCGCCACAGTGCAGCTTCCAAATTCCCAAAAGTAAGTACAAAATTCTATCATGTGTATTTCCTCTTTAAATAGCAAAAATGATCTGACTGGACAACACACATTAGTTAAGCTAAGTTTGCAATGCAACATTGCTTTCTACGTACAGCATTCAGACGACTTTTCAAGCTAGCTGTGCCACTGTGGTAGGCCAGTTTCAATTGGCATGTTTGCCACACTGCTTCTTTCTTGTCATCATTCAGTTTAACATGTTCCTACACAGCTGACGTTTTATGCAGCGTTTACACAGAAAGCTCAGCATGAGAAGCGATTGCAAGTGACATGCAAGCCGACACATGGACTGTGTAGGCAGTTGGACTGATAAAAATAGGAGCCTATCTGTTGCATGACACACATGTGTCAAAAATGCGCCACACTGCTGTTCACTGCTGTTCACTGCTGGAAGTGAGATGGATGTCAGGTGCCCAAATTGACATGGCATATATTAACACAATTGAATTAGTGCAATTAAAAAGCATAAATATATTACAAGAATGTGATGACAAAGTGTATTTGTGATTTGTCTATATTGAAGAAAAGAACAAATAAGATTAACTGATAAAAAAAAATAAATAAAAAATCAATTTCCTTTCCAAACAATGGATAGTGGAATATTCAAGCCCAGCCCTAGCTGATAGCTTTCTGATATCATCAGTTGCTAACAGCAGCTCATATAACATGTCACAGCACTGCTAACTCACCACTGGGCCTACGCATCTACAGAGTTAAGAATGAACAGCATCAGCGGCATATGCATGTCTGTGTTACATAGGTTTTCATTTGAGGCAATACAAAATTAATGCTGAAAATATATTCATGTCACAAAACCAAATTGTTATAGTAGCAGCTTAACTACAACTTGATGTTGTTAGTAGTGATAATCAAGCTGTGTCATTTTGCTCTGAGATTTACAAGAGAGTGCTGGTAAAATGAGATGAGTCATTAGCGCCTTAGGTACTGTTAAATTCAATAAACATTCCAACCATTTTCATAAAACTAGTTTATGGCTGTCTTGCACCATATGCTTCCTTCCCCTTCCTCTATCTTTGCCAACGGTTCAGCATGCAAAAGAGGCTGGCGCTTCAGTCATCTCATGTACTGCTGTTTATGTTTCTGATCGTGTTTATGAGCTGTGTCAGAGGAGCAAAAAATTGTGGATTAACATTTATTACTGCCAGTCTATCTCTGAGCATGTCTCAAAATTGGAATAAATACTTTTTTTTATTAGATAAGCAGGGATGAGCTCTTTAACAGGCAGGACAAAATAATTGCAGATTAGTTGGAGTTAGTGTTTATGGTATAGCAAGGTCTATTGGATGTGGTTTAATTTTTTATTTATTTGAGTTTGTGAAATATTGTACTTTATTTTAAATTGATTTCTAAGCTGCATTCACTTAGGAAGACAGCAAGATACTAATGAAAGATTCAGTAAACTACTAAATGGAAGCTATAACAAGCACTTTTTCCTGAAAATGAACTTACATACTCAGATACTTCATAGACCGAAACTGAATTTGTTTATACCTACATCAACTAAACATGTACCATATCACTTTTACATAATGAAATTGTTAGTTTTTTATATTACAACGCTGAGTTTTAATAGTTTATCTTGTGCCATCCTGTTGCCATGGGTTGTATAAGGACTAAATGGCTGTTTAGGTTGGAGGACCTGCTGGAAGATGAACATTGGTAATATTTATATGTTAATGCTGATGTATGATGTTGATGCAAGTTATTTGATTCTACATATTCTACAATATCATGTCATTGCTCCAGACTAATGGTGACAAAACTAGTTACTAGTTAATTACCATGTAGATCCAATATTTGCCATTTTAATAACCAATTAAAAGCTTTGCTGTGGAAATTTGTTACATTTGAGATTTCCAGAGTGTCCGTTTTGGACGGCAAGTGGGTTGTAGTTGAGCACCTGAAGGTTATCTTTGTTAAAATAAAGCTATGTTGGCCGATTGCTCAGTTTCCAACACAGTGTTCTGCAGTGAAGGGAAGTAATCCTTTTCTTTGTGCCTATCTTGGAATGTATTATTAATTGTGCTTTCATGTTGCTCCGTGATGCTAATAAAGCAACAATGCTCTTCCAAATCACCTGAAAAATGAGCCCAAGGACAACGGGCAACGAGGAAAGGCGTGGTTGTCCGCTTTGAGAAACGATGGGACTCAGAAACCAAGATTAATGGAACTCAGATGGCTTTTAATTAGTGCATCTGTGCTCATTAATTATCTGCCCACAACACAAATATTTTTATATTTGGAGAAAGTCTTGATTTATTTGATTTTGTTTGCCAGCGGATCTAGATGAATGAGTCTTCGTGTTAAATTTTGCCAGTATTAAAACTAAGAGGAGAGGCAGTCTTCCCCATTTAGTCTGTCTGTTGCGAACATATTATTGATGATGCTGTGTAACATGACACTAATCATGGACATAAAGAGCAATAGTCTGAAATGGTCATACAGTTTTTGTTTTCTTTCATGACAACACTGCATGATCGTGTTTTGGGTAGCACAGGCTTTCTGTTGATTTGTAGCAGTGCTGGTTTGCTTTTTGCTGTAACAGCAGTACCTGATGGGCTTAAATCATTAATACTGTTATACAGTAAATTAAAATAAAAATGGAAGAATGCCACAAGTAAGCTTTACAGAGATGTTGGTGGCAAACATTCTCAGCTCAGTCTGTGAAAATAATTTTTAACAGTAGAATAAAGTTCAGTCACAAGTTCAGTCATGACACTATAAACAATCCCACCTCAAATGCCATACTTTCTGGATGTCACCTGATCTTCAGATTTGCAGGTATTGGTTGTTTTGTTTTTTTATTATTTGTTCTAAAACAGCTACAGAACAGTATGACAGAACTATGACAACCAATACAGAAAATGTTAATGGCTTATATTTGACTTAATCAATAGTATCAATAGCATCACAGAACTGCATTTATTGAGGTAAGAAATGTATATTTTAGCTCATATCTGCAGCCTAACCACACACAGACACAGTTTTCACACATTTGGCTTGAAAGGTTGAAGAACCACGAAGACTCTTTAGCTTTGCCTGATTAGTTCCTTGTCATAGTGAACTGTTGGTAGCAGATTTGTCTAAACATGAGTGCTAGATTGTGTAGATATTGTAGATCTCAGATGTACTACAATTGATTTTGTTTGCCTATTCGGCCTAATACAAAACCTTTCAGTTCATTACTCATCATTTTTAGCAATATGCCATCTCGCTCTACCTCCTACATATTTTCTGTCCTGTCTTTCTCTCTGTTAGTCACTCACTACTTTCCTTACCCTCCATTTTCCATTTTGCCTTATGGCCACAGTAAATTTCTTTTAAACAGTCATCTGAACATGAATGAGGAAAAAGCAATGGCAAGAGCAGAAATTAAAATTTCATTATTTACTGTGCTCCAGTTTGGGAACGCAATTATTATCTGCACTGTGTGGCCCAGGGATATTTACTGCTTTGGCCTCTCCTCTCTTTATTGTGGTGTTTCTTTCATCCCGTCTAGCAGACTGTGATGTTATCACTTGCTCATTACCTCTAGCAGTCTGAGACACAGCGGACAATTACACCATTTCCGAGGGTCCAACATGTGAACTTGAGGATGGACATAGAGATAGTGCATCATGCAGTGATTGCATTTCAAGACAGTGCCAGGACAAATGTAATCTGAGGACATTATTCTAAAGATTTTAGATTAAAGAATGATTTTCATGTGAAGTATCTATGTTTACTGGTCAATAGATTAATTATAGTCTATAGGCAATACCAAAGTTGACTATGACAAAAATTGATTTGATGATTAATAAGGTATAAAGGTTATAGTGTAATCTTTTGACAATTTGCTGTACTGGCTTCAGAAATATGCAAACAGCCTGTTGTGTGCTTGTTTCTGTGTGCAATAAGGCATAGAATCATAATAAAAGTATGCATATGTTGCAGGTGATAGCTTGTTGTCTTTTGTTATATATATATATATTATGTTCTGCCTCGGGTAAGTTTAGAGACATTCTGTTGGTATAGGTTTTTATAAGGTTTTAATGTGATATTACACAATGTGCCCAATGGTACACAATATGGAAAGTACCTGTTTTTTATGATAAAACACCGGCAGCAAACAAAACAAAATGAAACCTTATTTACATACAACATTGCCTAAGCCACCGCTTTTCTCAAATGTGCAATTAAGGACAAAGCTGCAAGTGTTAATTTGCTTGATGTGCACTTCTCACAAGCAGCAGTGCCAGCTAAAACATAACAATAACAACTGAAGGTTTTTATATTAATTCTGGTTAACAAACACTTACTCAAACAGGCACAATGTTGTTTTTCCTCTCACATATTTCTTCTCCGTTCTTCATGTTCCTAGACATAATATGCATATGAACACTGGAGCCTCTTGGATACAGGAGATCAGACAAATCACAGCAGGGGATCAAAGGAAGCTATCTGATCTCATAAAATCATATTAAAACCCGTTGCCTCATTCCAAGACACCACGTATTGATCACAGAGGAGATGTAGGAGTGTTTGCTACTAAATAAAAATTGGGGACTGACTGAAGTGAATGAGGAAATCAGTGTGTGCTGAGCACTCCATGTGCTCTACAAACACTTGGATAGTTAACTCCAGAGACCAGAGAGGAAAAAAACATGACGAACCTATTTTCACAAAAGCTTCTCTCATTCCTCCTACATCCCCAAAATCACCCCTCTCTCCCCATTCACCATTTGTCGTATTTATTTCCCTTTGTTGTTGGCGCCATTTTCAATAAGTGCATAAGACAATAGGCTGGCAAAGTATCAGTAAAAATAACCCTCCTGTCAAGGTTTCAGGGCTGGTTGCTTCTCTGATGCTGTATTACAACTAGGTATATAGAGTGATTTGATTATACTGTACGGGTGGTGCCGTTGTTACCCAGTTTGACTAATAAGTACTTTTCAAACCTGCCCCTCTTCTTTCCATTCAGCAGGAGTGCTTCAGTTTCTCTAGGAGTTATCCTTCACACACTATCATTACTGTCACTCTGTGCTGAAACTTCACAGTGCAGCTCACTTTCTGTGGTGTGTGTGTGTGTGTGTGTGTGTGTGTGTGTGTGTGTGTGTGTGTCTGCCTGCACAACAGTCAAAACTCAGTGTTTGTCTTAAATTCCTCTCAATTACAGCTTCCACTGATTTTGAAGCTGCCTGTTTCTGTGAACTGTTTCTTACGTTTGTCTTATGAGAGTAAAAGCAGCCTTTTAGATTTAGATTTTCAGTATTCTGTTTCCCATCTTAGCTCTTAAACTGAGCCAATGGGTACATCTAAAGTAACATAGTGTGCAGTAGTTTTTTTCACACTCACAGGACTTTATTGGAATTTCAGTGATGATCTCAAAGTTGCCACAGGTACTTGAGATGCTGTGCTGATGTTTGAGCAGACTTGGTGCACAAAACCGCTAAAATATTTTGAGTTGATGTATTTGTATAATCCTAGATAAACACTCGCTTACTTTTGTGTTATGAATATTTGACAAATATGGTAGTATCAGTTTTGAAACAAAGAGATATTTAATATTACATTCAAACTACCAATTTAAATGACTGTTTCTTCCTACACCGCTTTCTGATTCTCACTTCTTAGGGTTTCTTAGGGTTAGGCACTGCCTGAAAAGTTTGTAATTTCCCAATGCCTCTTGCTAAAAGCAAAATACATAAAATAGAATAGGCCAAACATTTCTTGAGTTTATCCAGTTACTGTAACCTCAAGTTGAGTCATGTTGGTTTTCAAATATCTAACTTTCCATCTTTCTTTCTGGTTTAAACACCTCCTGTTACTTGTCTTCTACTCCTACAGTATCAGTCATTTCTCTCTTTCTCCTTATTCCTTCCTTCTCTGTCTCTCATTCTCCCTCTCCTACCAGTATGTGTCATTATCCATCCAGTGTGACTTCACCCATCTTGCCCTCAGGTGACACAGCCTGCCCTTGTTAAGTGGCTCCAGTCCCTTTCCTCATTTACAGGTGAAATCTATTCTCACACACAGGCCTCAAGGGCCCAACTGGACTGTAACAGAATTTCTCCAGCCCCGCTGGGCTCCAACCACAAAGCTGAGAATAAATGGCTGAGGTGCCAGGGCTCGACAGAAAAATCAATGCCTGTTTATACAGACATGACAGTCCCGGCGCCCAAGCAATTCTCCTGCTTGCTCCTCTAGACGCTGTGTTATACTGTTTTTTTTTGTTGTTTTTTTTCATTCTCTCTCTCCTGTGTCGTGCTCTCTCCTCTGCTGAGGATAAAATGTGTGCCCTCTTGAGAGGACAGAACAGTAGGTGATGGGCTGTGGCCATTTTGTCCTCAATTTGTTCTCACCATGCAGTGAAGTATTGCATGGGGGTTAGCTGGATGGCTTTGATAGACTGACTGCCATGCAAACCGTTTTGTGTTTGCTGAGCAGATGAAATGCAGACAACCAGGGTCATGTGTTACAATAGGGTACTGTTTCTCAGCAGCTGGGTCACAACCTAAAAGTGTTCAGCAGGCATGTGCTGACAGGGTCGTGGAATAGACATGTTCTTATTAAAACTATTCACCTAGGTTTTCATTTCCTGTAGAAGACACAATGCTGGTTTAACTGTACTTCTACAAACCTTACTGACCCCTGCTTTTTAGGGCCTTCACTCACCCTGGAGAGTACAGAGAGAGTTCAGGTGATGTTAACACATTTTATTTCCTGTCCTGTATAATAACAAAAGAATAGTTTTTTTTCTTTACGAGACAGATTTTCACTATAACCAGACAGTCGGAGTCAGAGAAAAGTTCAAACACTGCTTACTTTCTCACCTTTGCATGCAGTTCGCTGTGTGAAATGAGCATAAAATTGTCAGATTTCATCAGAGCTGCATCAGTATTTATTTTTTCTTGATGTTTATATTTTTTCAGATGCAGTCTGAATCTGATTCTGTTAATAGCAATCGTCAAAGAACAGTAGTAAAGCATGTAAAAAGCTTTCTTTCCCCTGGTCATTCTTTCACTCTACACTACACTGCACATCTTTAATTTTTTAGTAATGTATGTTTTTTTCTTCAGTTGATCTATTCAGTAATCTTGTCCTTATTCTTTTCATATTGAATTTGTTGTGGATGTCTTTGATTATATCGTCATTCATTCTTTTGTGTGTGAACTTTGTGTCACATGTGCTTTGTGCAAACGATTGTGTGACTCTCAAGGGGAGGTAGCGCCGCACTTGTAACTCATTCTGATTTATGCCCCCTGTCTAAATAAAAACATAAATCACAGCACCTGTCACAGAAGTCACTCTCACAGTGGTCTAGCGTGTCCGGTGCTGTTCTGGGTTGTGCTGTTGCGCCCTGATGACAGAAACACAATTGATTCCCTCATTGCATCAATTTGTCGCCTAATCTGGTGATATGTTGATAGATTCTACTGCTTTGTCAATTAATTTTCCTGAAAAATGGACCTGGTGGTGCTGGACACATCAATACTAGGGGTGTAGAAATATCAGTGACAAAATTAAGTGATAAAATTAATTGCCCCCTATCCCGCCTTGTGAAAACATAACTAATGAGGAAGGCAATTATAGTTGCATGTGGTCTCCTTCGGGAAAGATGGAGGGGGTGTTTGAAAAAAGATTTCTATGGTAATTAGACAAGTGGGAGAAGAAGGATCAGAAATATAGCACACTGGATGGATGTTTTTTTTCAGCTCTCAGTCACTGTTATAAAGGACAAACAAATGGGAGGAACCTTTCAAACAAGACCACGAGTCAAATCACATGATAGTAACTGCACTGACAAATATCACTGAGACATGTTAGCTGCTTGTCGCTTAATGTTCGCACACGGTGAAGTACAGACAAGTCATTGTCATTGTTGCATCAACTAATGATTTCTATGTTGACTTTGATATGTGTACAGTAGTTCTTTTGTCACTAGACTTGTGGCATAAATTAGGAATAGATGCTTAATGTTTGGTAGAGGAGAGAAAAAGGGTTTGTTAGCAGTTTAGCAAAGCACAGTTATTCTCAGAAACAGACAAACAACTTGTTATTGTGCATTAGTTTAGCAGTGTGCCTGTTATCAGCATCAGGACGTGTGTAGTGCTGAGCTAGTCATTTGTTTGACATGCAGTTTGAGATTCCCCACAATTCTGCTAATTGTCTAATTTCAATAATGATGAATCCAGAAATTTCACCTGCCTTTAAGGTGTTTTATATATTTGAAATGAGATACTTAAGACCTGTAAATATTTCATGCAGGCATATCAAGAAACTCTGACAGCCTATACATACATGACTATAACATTTGATCCTTTGAAACCTGACTTTAAAATGCCATACTCTTTATGGAAGTTGTGCTAAATTACAATTAGCGGTTTGCGAGCTTAAAAAAGGTATCACAGTACACCAAGGAAACATTGAGGAAAATTATACTAGAAAGGAGAGTTCATTTTCAAAGACTCTTGTGCCCACAAACAAGTGACTCTCAAGAGCAGAAACATCATTAATACATTTATTAGGAACAGGTTAAGTTATTGAAGAGAGAGTTCTTGAGTGCCCAGGAAAGGTAACATGGGATGTGCACTAATATTGTATAATCACCATTTGTGGGCTGCTGTTGTGTGCATTCTTTGTCCAAAGTAATGAAATCCTTCCATCAAACAAATTCTCTGGGCATAAGCATCATTTCTCAAAGGTCCATTTAGGCACTAAGGCACGAGTCAAAATATGAGTCTTGAATATTCTACTAACCTGAGAGTCCAAAAGTTTCTATTTGTGAATCATACAAGATGTAAGGAGGGGGTGTTTGTGTTTCTTATGTAATTAATATGCATTTCGAGTTATGTTCATGCTCCAGAGGAAATTAAGCAAATGACTCTAATGATTGATTAACAAAACCAGGAAGCTCTAATTCCCCCATTTATTCACTGCCCATAAAACGTGTGCCTTAGGTCTTCATATCAGCTGCATGCCGTCTTGCAATGTGTATCACTGTTTTGTACATCGAAAGGCCAATGGCAATAAGAAGAGAGATAGCAACATGGCATTCCCTTTGATTTCCTTTCTTTTTTCTCTTTTTTTTAGGGCCTGTTGGCCGAAGAGATTTTTTCTATTGTGATCAATCCACGAATGGTAATATAAACTAGTCTTCCAAAGTTTGACTTCATTTTGTAAATTAAAAATATTTTATTTAAGATTATTAATTTTAATTAGAAAAAACAGCTACAGTAATAGATTTAAGTAGCTGACAAAAGTAAAGCCAAAACAAAAGAAAATCCCTTTTTCATCATTTTTGTGTGAGATTTACTTAAAATCATTGTAATAACAAATTATACATACAGAATGTGGATGATGTAGCAGATTTATAAGTGTTTAAAGGCCTGCTATGCAAACTCAGTATTGTCAACTTATTCACTGTGTTGTGCTATGGTCTTTGGGTAGAGGGTTCTTCTTTTAAAAGAGAGAGAGAAATGGACACGTCAAAGGAAAGAGATTCGCAATCAGCTCTTCTAAAGGATTAAGGAGAAGCTGCCATTAAGAGTAGGTGTCTGTTTTAAATATGAATCGCTCCCCTTCTAGTTCAAGTTGTTAACTAAATAATTCAGTAACAGGGATGCATTATCGGCTTGATGTAAATGTGAAATGAGTGGAAATGAGGATGTGTGACTGAGATGATAATTGATATGATAATGGAGTTAGAAAAAGATGGAACAATAGCAACAAATAATAATGAAAATCTAAATAAAAGATGGGGGTAAAACTGTTAGTGCAGCTGACTGACACATTCGAGAAGCTTCACTGAGGCAGCAGTGGGGGTAGAGGGGCAGACAAGAAGTCAAATGCACCAGATACCAGCTGCCCGAGATACTCAGAGTACAAGTGCAGTTACTCACATGTTGTACAATGACGAGAAAATGAGAGAACATGTTGAAATATTCTCTCTTGTTGAAAGCATCGACTCTGAAAGCAAATGAAACAGCTGCCCTCTTCCCCTCAGCATCTTTAACATCACCAACTTTTTGATTTGTGTGCGATTAGGTTCACAATGGAGGCCAGTATCATTAATGAGATCAAAAACTTTTGCTATCAGACACAGCTGATGGGGCCCTCAACTCTGCCATAGACATCAGCTCTTCTTTCACTCTTTTTTTTTTCTTCTGCTGCTCACCATGGGAATAAAGGGATGAAAAAGATGATGGTATGTGTGTGTGTGTGTGTGTGTGTGTGTGTGTGTGTTTAGACTGAGGGAGGCTGCATAAAAACTGCTCAAGTGCAGAGAGCAGCCCCATCTGGAAGACATCGGACCTAAATGAAGTTGTACAAAACCATTCCATTGATAATAAAGCTAATTTTTATGGCTCTGACAAGTATGTAATTATGTGCAGTGGTGCTTTTCAGATTTTATCACAGTCAATAAACTACCACGCTAATTTCATTCCTGTTTTGACATATTTACATGGAAATATTCGATTTGGGGGGAATTAGAGGCCCTGAAAGCCGCTGATAGATGGCTTTTAATGATCTGTGACCCTCGGCCTGTGGGCTCATCTGTTTGTCGGCCTGTCGATCTCGCAGGAGATGTGCTTGGTGTTCTGATCTTTTTTAACAGAGTGCCATCCTGACAGTGCTGGCCAATAAGCCCGGAACGCTGGCCCTTTTCTTGTTGGCTGATTTGTCAAGCCCGCTGATCTGGAACGATTAAGAGGAAATAGATTTAAGTGTTCCTTTCTATCTGTTATTTATACATCATAGATATCATCAGAGCACATTTTTTTACTGACCAGCCTGACAGTTGAGGAGACTTTAGTGCATATAAAACTCTACTGCTCTGTATTTTTCCAAACTTAGTCCTCACACCAAACACACACATGCACAAAAAGGTCATGGTCCAGTTGACCCATCTTCAGCCTAGTGGTGCAGATAAAGTACAGCTGGCCTCACTGGCCAGACTCATTCTGTTGGAAGAACACCACAGGGGTCACTGGTGATGACAAGGTCCACTTATGGGAGGTGGGAATTTGTGTCAAAAGTAGAAAATGCTGCCCCATCCTCTTGCAACTGAGCACGTACAGCATCTCACAGGAGGGGAGCCAGTGTCATAAAAAGTCCATCAAAACCACCAGTAATTACCCAGGAAATTGACAGTGAAATTGAAAAAGTTTGTGGTCACTGGGGACAGCCCATCCCCCAACTTTCCCAAACTAAGATTCCTGTTGTGTGACAACACCACTTTTGCTGTGGTGATGAAAGTGCTGTCCTTGACATTGTTTACTAAAATAACTTTCATTGTCACATTTCTTTAAGTTCATCAGTTACTTCATTCCAATTGATGTCCTGGTGTGAATCGGTTCAATTCAATTTATTTATATAGCGCCAAATCACAACAGAATCATAACAAGGCACTTCACATAATAAGGTCACAACCTTCTAGAGTTACAGAGCGAAACCTAACAAGAGGAAAAACTCCCTTTAACGAAAGAAACCTCCTGAAGAACCGCACTTAAGGTTGGAGGCCATCTGCCTTGACGGGTTGGGGAGAGTGGACAGTGTAGAGAGAAAAGAAGAGCAGACACTAACAAGCAACAGACAGAACATGAGCAGGGAGAATGCCAGCGGCTTCCTGGTGCAACCAGCCAGTAGGACCTGGGCCACACAGCCAACTCCCAACATAAGGACCTGGAAGAAGGGTAGACTTCACAAGGGAAAGAGAAAAGGAAAGGGAAAGGCACGCAGCCTGTTTGCTCGTGTGCTTGGGAGAGAAAGAACAAAGGGTTCGATGAATGCAGTGATTTTCAAAATAAATACCATGATGCCAATACATCTTTCTAGCACACAACTGGTTGCCCATCATTGTGGCCTTACCGATGCTGGCACAGGGGTACATACTCCCCACCATCTGTCGACAAGGCTATGCTAGTGATAGCAGGCTCGCTGTCAGGCTTGAGACTAATGCTGTCATGGGTGCCCGTCGCTTCTACAGTAAGATTAGGATCTAACAATTGCTCTAAGTGACGGACACGTCTCACTAGTAGAGACATCCGAACAAGAAACAGATCATAGCAGTTGTTGAATGCAGGTAGTGAGTCACAGAAAGCTTTTTGTGGAATTCAACTGCGACTTGTTGTATGTTATTGCCAGTTCACACCAGCCAATACATGGTGATCTTTCAAGAATTATATTTACTTGCTTTATTGTGAAATGACTGATTTTTTTTTTTTTTTTTGAATTTCCAATTATTTTTAACATCGAAAATGCAGTTTATTGCTATGACTACAAGATTTTTATATTTCATCTTTGTTTCATGTTCTTTTTTTTTCTATCAAGTCGGTATGGCAGATGGCTCTAAATACTGTCTAATCTACCATACCCATGAGTCTTGGCTGCCATTGACAGTAAGGGGCACAAATCAGAGCTCTACCAAATTAAAATCTTTTTTGGTTTTAGAAAAAACCTGGTGCCATAGTTTCTGAATTGACCTAAAATTAAGAAAGAAAGTCTCTTGTAATTTATAACTAGTTTATATTTTTTTTGCAAACCAAGCATCAGAATGCTAGTGCTGTCCCTTAAAGACAAGAATGTACTGTAGCACATTTATATAAATTCTCTGTCATGATTGTAGCAGTGGAAGCCTACACTTATGTCAATTTGTTTCATCTTTTTATATATAAACACTATCATTGCATTTAGATTTCGGTTAAACCTGTTGTATCAGGTTTGTAGATTATTTTTAATGAGGAAATATGTAATATAATTGTAGTTAAAACAATAAGGAAAACTGCTGTAAAGAATGCAGACCATCCATTTTGTGCAATGCTCACATTGTTTCAAGCTTCAACCTGATAAAGATGAGAAGGACACATAAGTACATTATAATGCAGCTTGTCAATAGTAATGAAATTGTGACATGTTCAAGAACAGCCATGCACGAGGAGTCTGTATTGTTCCTCTGATTTTAATGCCACTCTCCATAATCAAGATGAAACCCCACACTGTCAAAACTGGCATAATACAGGCGCTTGCCGATGAGTGATTGATTGAATATGAAATAATGAGGGTTTTCTGGTCCTCTACTGGTCATCTAAAATTCTGAATACAAATCAAATGGAAATTTTATGCAATGAGATGTATTAATGGGATTCTGGCAGCATTTTAAGGTCTTAATGTACAGCAATAAGCAACTTAGGTTGTCTCAGGGAGATGAACAGTTGTTGCTGTTGATAGGCCATTTTAGTGCATTACTGTCAAAATAATGCATGTCTGTCTGCATATATTCCAAGGCAGCAAGCCTAACTTTGGACAATTACAAGACAACCAGTTTTTCTGTGCCTGGATTTCCCATTTAAACAAATAAAAAATGGTCACTGATCATTTCATTAATGCCACTAAAGTAAGATTAAAAAAGTGTATTTTTCCAACATCAATTTGATCCAGGATTCAGTCAATTTCCCCAGCACTTAGGCATTTAAATGATTTACTTATACAGTATAAAATAAGTAGTTCCCTCATTGGATTTTATTCTGGATTTTACAAGCCTCCATACAATTAAAGCAAATAAACCATTTTATTTACTTTAAATAGGTCTTCTTCTTTTTTTTTTGTACATTAGGACATCTTGGCAACTAATACCGTTGTACTAATATTGTAATAAATTATTATGTGTGTGTGTGTGTATGTATGTGTATATATGTATATA
>JAUBNQ010000003.1:8971009-8981067 GCA_032353495.1 Ctenopoma kingsleyae
ATATATATATAGTGATGTTAGAAGCCTAATTAACATTTTTGTTGCCCAGGGCATTGTGAGGCAGCTTGTAGAGGAGAACACTGTCCGGTTGCCATGTTGCAGTTGGGTACTATGGTTCCCATACAGCAAAAGAAATTTAACGGGTTGGAAAGGACAGAACCCCTCATCGTGTGATTAGTGCCCTCATTAATCTGTCTGCATTCATTAAACTCTAGTTTAAATGCCCATCCAACCAATCGTATTTTATGACATGGAATAATGTTGTTGTGATTTAAAAGTGTCATCTGTACCAATTTTTAGAGGTGTGGCTACTATAGTGTATATAAGCACAAACCACAGGACCACAGATTCCTCCAAACACAATACATACTTGGGTTCTATTCAAATGAATCTGGCTGAACATGCATTTCACCTACTTTTCCCACTTGGAATGTAATCTTACATTTTTTTAACCAGGGGAAGCATACAACAGTATGCACTGACACTGCTTTGAGTCTCAATGTTAATTCCCTGTGCAAGGTTTTAATGTGAAACAAAGGCAGCAGCAAATGGTCACTTTGAATCAGCAGAAACTTAACGCATGAAATTTAGGATGTGTGAAGTGTTTGGTGTAAAATAAGTCAATAAATTCCCTGCAATATTGGTCCCTGATCTGAACCATTCCCTGTGAAATTATCTTCTGGAATTATGTTCCATTTCTATGTTCCATTTCCCTATTGTGAAATTACAACACATTGTATATGACCCACGGCCTACAGTCCAAATGGATGGATGAAAGGGCAGTATGATCACCATCCGTCCCCATAACTCTTCCATAACCAGAAAAATCAGGCTCAATTCACACATCCACCGGGTTGGCCACACTTAACATCCCTCTATAGGGTTTGTCAGAGGTGTGAGTATTACATCTACCTACACCCTGCCCTTCCATTGTTTCACCTAATGAGCCTATTCAGGGCACCAAACAGTCACAAAACAACTTTCATCAGTCTGGAGACGCTACTTGGTTGAGTAGTAAAACGTTTCTCTCAACTAGAAAGAAGTCCAGTTAGCCATAACTCAGCATCCACGGAAGGCTGAGAATTTGATTTATGGTTTACATGCACAGATTTCCATGAATCAACAGGAATACTGGACACGAATAATGTTCTTTTTTTTTTTTATAGATGCAGTGAACTCACTCGACCTAAGTGATGTATCTCAGTGTTTCCCTTCTTTATGATACTGATGTTGACTGACTCCTTTTATACATGTTTCATGACTATGACGATTACAGTAATTCCACTTCTGAGTTAGATGTGTGCCAGTGATCTCAAAGGATGTTCACTCTCCACAGACTTTACCTCAGTGTGACACTTTGGGGGAGTTTTGCATTTAAGCTAGAAGTTACTTATTAGAGTTTAATTCTCTCTTTATAATAAAATTGCAATGTTGGAATTGTGAGTATAAAGATTCAGTGCAATGGATTTTGACTGGTTGGCGACATGTGGACTGTACAATGTATATTATAAAGTTCTATTCAGCTGTTTTGGGGATGATTTGTCTTTAAAAATGACCATTTGCTCTTGTTGAAAGCTATCGTGGGTGGATTTGCTTTTATACTACACTGCCATATGCTGTAGAGCCTTTTCCTATTTATACATTTAGTAATACCAGAGGACATTTTTGTGCATGCTTCCAAACTACAAAACTGCACCCAACTCCCACTATGTCACATTTTAGTTTATGGACAACCTAAGCACTCAACTTTCTTTCTATGAGTGAAAGTTATTTAACAAATTTTAGTTGAATGAAATCAGCATGAGTTATAATAATAAAAGATTACTGAGATTAGTACTGCATTAACCCATATATGATTGTATCTTGTCAAGATAGCACTTGAATGCCCTGGTGAGATGCAAATGATTTCTGATGACCATCCAGGCTTATTCCTCTTTTAAAAGCCCAGATCAAATAGGCTCAGTCTTGTCAGTGCCTAAGCGGGAGAGCTTGCCATATGAACAAACGATTGATTGACAGGTAGACATAGGCTGGCTTTTTTCATTTATATGCCTCGCTTCAAATTAAACCTCTACCTGGGATAAAAGCATAGGCGATCCTGCATCAAGAACTCCCAAATCATAGGAAATGGAAATTTTGATTAGCAAAGAATGAGGGATTTTCACTCTACTGGATCTCCCAATAGTGCTGATGGTTGACATTTTTCAAGCAGATAAAATAGTGATGACAGTTGTCTTTTTAGGGATTTTGTCAGCATTAATCAAACTGTAAGAACAGCTATGGTTTGGAATGAATTAGTGTCGTTTTGTATAGCTGTGATTTTACAAGTCTACGTACTAAAGCAATGCTAAAAAGCCATATAACAGAAAATGAGGACATTAAAATGCTGCAAAAACACCTAGATAGATAATAATATTTTGTATTATTTTTTGTCAAGTGTCTCAAATTAGGAAATCACTCCCAATTTTTGGTTCTAATTTTCAGTCTAGATGACAGATCAATTTGTCAAATATTCCTAATTTAGGAAATAAGCCTTATTTCCACCAAAATGTGAGGAAAGTTCCAGACATTTCCAGGAGAGGACATTCAGACAGAGACATGTACTCAGTTTCAGTGGGTAGAGATTTGTTTCTAACACTTTATGACAAAGAGCTCATTCAAAGATACCGTTAAAAGATACCAATATATACTGAAAAGTTTTTGTGTGACAGGTCTTGTGATGAATGATGAAACTGCTCTATCAACAAGAAGAACACATGCTTTCTTCACAAAAACAAGGCCATGGCATTGACGTTTTCTTGGGTCTGTCAAATTAAACTTTGATTTCTCTTACTGCGCCACAGATACATGTTATCCATTAATTTCCCCACAACTTGAAATAATAATCAAAAAATCTTAAAAAATCAAGGTGCATTTATCTACATCTCTGGTTTAACCCCTGCGCAGTGCACTGATAAGGATTCTAATGTGAACTGTAAATGTTACCACAGCGTTAGCATTAGCACCCTAATATTAACATAGCCTACTACATGTTATAGGAATAGCATAGCCCATGCAGGAATAGCACAGTGTGCAGTCTGTTTATGTAGTGTGTGTGTTCAGTGTGTGGTCTAATACATTTTGAAGTAGTGGTGATTTTAAGTTAACTTTCAGTGTAATTTCTAACTGTGTTTGTAAGAGGCTTATTTAATACAGGCAGAGTTATAATTTAATTTGTGATCCAACGCGCCCAAAAATACCATTTTGCATTAGTAAGGGACAACAAAGAATACGTTGTAGGCATCACCACTGTATTACAAAACATACAGCTTAAATAGTTGTTTGTTGTCTGGGCGTCTGTACCTAGTGACAAGACTGAATAGCCACCAGAGAGTAATAGTAAATGTGCAGCTCCTTTTATTGTGTGTTTTTTTATGAGGCAACATACATTAAACCCTCTGTAGCTGCAGTAAATAAAGCATGTTGTAAAACTGTGTTCGTGAAGGAGCTTGTAAACATAAACAGCTACAGTGAGGTCAACATCAAAGTAACTGTAATACTGTATAAGCAATGAAATACAACCTAATGCTTAAAGACCAAATAGCTTTGCAGTGTAGCTGAAGATGCTTCTACTTACCGTTGCCGATAGCTAATGTGTGATGGCTGTATAACTATGTCAGACACTGACATATGTTTTTGGTGGGATTACATAAACTACAAAACCTTAATTTGCCTTTGTTATATTATTCTTAACCTGTCCTAAAGCCATTTTGAGTATCTGCAATTTTTACTGATATATGTAAAAAGGGTGTGTTGGAGTGGGCGATGGAAGGTTGCATCTGATTCTCATGCAGAAAGTTCACGCCTTGTTATAGATGTGAAATCAACATTAATTTGTAACCATGATCTAACTCCAAAGTGTTTTCACTCCCCTTACTGTACTTTAAACATGGTTTATTTATTACAATTATGTTTACCTATCACATCTTCCGATTCGCTTTCACGATACGGCATGTGCCATGTGCAGATATTGTAAAAAGTGAGAATAAAAAAGGAAGTTCCATGTAATATGTTTCATCCATGAAAGAACATATTAGTTTAGATAACTTATCTCTTATTACTTCCGCACAAGTGGAAAGATGAGATTGATGACTGCAGAATTTGATAAATTTTCCAGACTCTAAAAAGGTTCATATTTAAACTACAACATTACTAACTAAGAGTCTAAGAAGTACATCAATGTGATTGGTCATTGTTGATTCACAGTTATTAGAACTGACACAGGCCATCGTGTGTCCATATCAGAACATGTAGCAGCTTTTTTCACAGCCTTTTATTTATTATTTATGCTACGTTGAAGTGTGTTGTGCATAACCTTTTTTCATTTTTATGCTTTGTCACATGCTAATCTGACAGACAGTGGTAGTCTTTAACTGGCTGCATGGAAGAGTTTTATCAGCATAGATTTCTGTACATAAATAATCAATCAATCAGTAAAGAATGTGTTTACTTCAGAAACTTTGACGGGGTGCAAATGTGAATTTTAAAATAGTTTGTGATGATTTGTGCATAACAGTATTTTTAAGTAGCACTTTTTTGTGACCTTGTTGTTTGTCGAGATTTTACCCAAAAATCAGCCTCCTACAGAAGAACACATATTGTAATGAACCATTGATTCAGTTTGAAGTTTATTGATTAACATTTTATAGCTAGAACCCACTTATCCTTTGAAATGCGCCTCAGAAAAAGTTGCACTTTTGCAATAAGATCAAGGAATTTAAACATTTGATTTGCAACTTACTTACATTTATTCACTGAGACAGAAATGACAGGCAACTTTGAGATTCTTTTTACTGATCAAGTTTCATTATGTTTGGCAAAAGAGCCTGCACCATTACCATGAGTAATATCATAAGTTATGAATGAGGCAAACGGCAAATGGCATAACACATCAACACTCAGGGCATCAGCACACATTTAGTGCTGTTTGAGTGTCACTGCACACAACATAGGTCTAGACAGCTTTAGATAGAGAGCAAAATGAGTTTGACACACACTTCTCTCCCTTCAACATGACTTCATTTTACAATGTGACACCAGCCTTGCTGCTACCCAACTTTAGTCAAGCTGTTACAGACCATCCAACTCTCTCCGCCCCTCAGACACGCACACAAACACTCAAGCACATACACAGTCACTCAGATAATCAGTGGAAAAGTTGACTCTGCCCCATCAGAATCAGATGTTTTGTTTCTTTCAAGCGTGTTTTAAGGATTAACACATAAAAGCAACTGAAGGCTGTGGTCTGTCATGCTCACTGTAGGGGGATTTGTGGATCATTATATGAGCTGCTCCCTAACATCAGGCTTTAGAGAGAAAGCTGGGCCCCCCTGCCAGGGAACTTAGTCAGGGGGCTGAAGAAGTTTTGTCATTTGATGTTTTTACATTTTGTCATTAGCAGTCGTCTTTTATGATTAACAGTGTGGCCCTTTGGTTCACCCGTCTTTGCGTCATTTAACTCTTTCTGCCTGCTTATAACGGAGCACATTACTTAAGACTCCTGTAGCCTAAGACAACTGATTTAATGTAAGAGAAAAAATAGTGGAAGGCAACTTTAAATATTTGACTTTTGCCTGACAGAGTAAGACTTTATAAACTGCTCAGAGGATTATTGATTTTTGTGAAACAATCAGTAAAATGATGAGTGAAAACACCCGTCCTGGTGATGAGATGAGTAATGCTCATTATTTAAAAGAATGGTTCAGAACATATTTATTTTGTCTGTAGACAATTTAGGTCAATTAAGAGGATCCACATAAAATCAGTATATACAGTATGTAGTTTCTTATGTGAGTCAGTGTCATTTGAAACTATATAACTACACATTACACATTTGTTTATTCTGTTAATTTATGTCAAGCCAATTTCCATGGAAAAATAATTTAGAAATGAAAGTTATGTTCTTATCATAAATTTTGTCTTGCAAATGACACTCTTCTCCTGTAAATATAATATACTGTAGTATGTCTATGTCTAGTTTTCAGTGACCGTGGCCTTGTTGGAAAAGACTGAAGCTTTGGTGAAATTCATTCTGACTTTCTGAACCTTTAACTCTCCATGACCTAATTAAAATGGTAAGAAAGTAATTTAAATAAGATTACACTGCTCTCCAAAGGGACTACCTCTTTCACACCTTTGTAAGGTGTATGAAATGAACTTCAGGTGAAGAGATTAAGGTTGCATTTTAGCTTTTATTTTAGAAACATATCTTGCTTCTCTGACTGCCAGTTTAACATTTTCACACAGGCTACAGTGGATTATGGTGAGATACAGTTCCTTCAAATGTAAAATATCTTTATCCCCACACTTTCTAAAAAAGACAGAGAAACATCAGCTGTGTTACCAGTGGATCAGGCTGGAATATCGCTGTAGAGTTGTGGCTACACTATGTCTTAAACATTGAGTCATTAAAGAAATCAAAAGAGAAAACTAGTTGCATTTTGTTCCTCAGGAATTATAATCTAAAGCAGACATTTCCTTCTGTTGCTTGGCAAGGAGTCACCTGGAAAACTTGCCAATCAATGTGACTGGCAGTCTAATTTCTGTCTGTTTTTGATTGGTTTGTCAGCTTTTATCTGGGGACCCTATTTGGTACATTTTCTTAGCCTGAAAGGACATGTCTGTCAAGATGACTGACAGGCCTCAGGCCCTGTGTGGAAAAGCAGTGATTCTCAGCAGCTCTCGCTGCAACTGTCCTCTGGAATAGTGTAAATCAAACCCAGTTATCCACAAAGTGATCCACAGTTGATTGTTAAAAGGCTGTTGTTGCATTTAAGCAGCAACATTTTCAGGAACTCACTTTCTTTTTTTACTTTATATTTTATTTTAGTTGATGGATAAAGTTGATGAATAGAATAAACTACTCATATAAACAGGCAACTAATTACAAATGGGATAAATTGGGTCAAATTTCTCTCAAAGGGCCTATGTCACTCTTGGGATTGATGTAAAGGTGTGTAAAAGGTCGAAGAACAGTAGCACATATAATGATTTGTACTATGCACAAATGATACAAGTTACTGTGTTAATCCAACCAAGGCACAGTGGTGGTTTGAGTGAAGGAGGGGTGGGCGATATAGATGTAAAACAATATGAAATTTTACACAATTTTTCAGGCAACAATGGAAAAGATGATATGAAAGTGGAGCCATTCAGCTTTTTTTTTTGGGCCACAAGTCACTGCAGCAAACAGACTCGAGAGTCATTCAGATATTTAAAAAGTAAATAAAACCCTGACCATCATCAAATACTAAGCCAATTTAGAGGGCTAAAAATATCAAGCGTTGAATGAAATATATTTTCTTCACAGAATGTTGCAGTGAGGGTCTGTTTTTTGACCTCATGTAACTGCCATGATCTCCTCCTTATATTAGTGTTATATTGGTCCACTTTTTGTTGGTTCAGGTTTCTGACACAACTTTATAGGCTCATGTGGGATATCCATGTTACGGTGTGTATGCAAACATGCCATCACACAGCTATATTATCAATATTGCAGTTATGACAAATTCTTATCATGGGGAGAAATGATCACGGTGACAATGATAACATACTGATGTAAATGTTTACCATATTCAGCATCACAGTTTAGCATGTTAGCTTGTTACATTAACTTCGCACGAAAGTACATCTGAAGCAGTTTGAAGTGTAGGGATGTCCGATATTATCGGCCTTCCGATATTATCGGCCAATATCGGCATTAAAATGTAATATCAGAAATTATTGGTATCTGTTTTTACTCTTTTAATGACACATACATCAAATTCTTCAGCTACTTCTCTCTCTCAAAATATCAAAATATGACAAATCTGAGGTATAGTTTTTGAGATATTTTTGTTTGTTTGGCACATCTTGCGATAATGTTTAAAGTTTAAGTATGCATGATAGGAGATATGTGATGTTAGTTACCTGAAATGATTTAGTTTTTAATTTTTTTATGTGCGTGGACCTCGCATTGGTATCTGTTTATATCGGTATCGGAAATTAAGAGTTAGACAATATTGGTATATCGGATATCGGTAAAAAAGCCAATATCGAACACCGCTACTAAAAAATATCACTTACTGTAAAAACACAACCAAAGATATCAATCAACTTATCCCACACGTTTATATAATCTCCTCCTGATCTATCTATCTATCTATCTATCTATCTATCTATCTATCTATCTATCTATCTATCTATCTATCTATCTATCTATCTATCTCGGGAAGAGATTATATAAATGTGTGGGGGTTTTTTCTACACGTGGATCTGCAGGCCTTGTCCCTCATGCCTGTTACCAACTTCTGCAGAGCCATTCATTAGTGATCTCATGGAATCATTAAGATAGTAATACTGAGCTGTTAACATGAAGCATGCACGGTGAAGTGGTACACAGTGTTCAATTTCAATTAATATGTTGCTGAACTTGATCTTGGGAATGAAGTAATTTACTTGCACACCTTGAGACGGATGAGGCTGTCACTACATTGAATTCCATTGTGTTCTTGGCAAGCATGGCTCTCAGACGACAGTTTGCCACTATTTGTATAACTTTTGAACAAGGTTTAACATTTTTGCTCACAGTAGTAGTTGAAGTAGTGCTGGTACACATTATTGAATAATGCTATTTATGAGACAATCCAGATGTGATTAATTTTTAAGGATCATGACTTGTACAGTAGAAACAATAACATGTTTACATAATATACAGTGTTTTACTATTGATGTCAAGAGAATTGGTTTGTTAAACTGAATTACTAGTATACTAGTATAATATTCGGTATTTATAGTCAGTAGTTATCATACCTCACACTGTAAAAAAGAAAAAGTGTCATCACAGCTTTAAGTTACTAAGGTAGATTATGTCTAAAATGTTAATCTAAGAATCTGGAAGCATGTCTCTGTTCTGTTCAATGTTTTATAAAATGCTGTATAAAAGCTACAGTATGCTAGGGGATGAATACAGCACAAAATTGTATGTCAGTAACTCTGTGATACTATTCAAATAAACACAGAGAGAAAACAAGTTAGATCCTGTTGGAATTGTGTAGATCTTTGTGTGCCAGTGTATATGTGTAGTCTTATCTGGGTGTGTATTTTTCTTGAGCAGCAGGAGAGGACGTTCTTCCATCTGACCCGCAGCTCCACAGGGCTTTATCTCTGCCGGTGTTCCACATTATTGATAGCTGCAGTGATATTGACAGGCAATGTGGTAGTAGGAAAGGGAAAATAGGAGTTTGATATGACATATTGTGCTTTTCAGCAGGTCCCATAAATAACTTTGACACGTTTTTGTATGCATGGGAAGGCCTCTGATTCTGCCTCCCATAAAAAATAAACTTCTATTATGGAATGTATTTGTCAAGTGGTGCGGTGATGGATGGACTAGTGTTTAGCCCTTGGCAGGTGAATGGGACCCGCCACAGCAAGCAGCAGTAAAGAGTTGTGGGGAGGATTTGCTAAGAAACTGGGGGTGGGAGGTGGAGGGGTGTCTGTGTAATTATTCAGCATGAAAAGGGATCATTTCACCACCTGCTTTCTCTTTCCCATAATGCATTATTGTGTGACAAGATCTGTTCCTCTTATAGAGTGACAATAGAGTAGGTGAAAAAGAGGACAAAAGAGAGATGGTCATCGGTCCAATCAAGTTACAGTTAGTTATACTGGGTGTGGGTGTGTGTGTGTGGGTGGGGGTGTGTGGGTGTGCTTGAAGCCAACAAATACTGTAAATATTGAACATTTCCTTGCTGATTCTTGCATGTCAAAAAAGTGCTTTGACACAAATGTAAAAAGTAATCATGTTATCAGAGTAAACATACAGTACTGTGCAAAAGTCTTAGGCCACCATTAGTTTTGGGAGTGCTATTATGATCATATATATTTATGTTTGTGTTTTTTATTATTATTTTTATTAGAATACATCTAGGAAATATAGACAATATGTACACAATAAAAAACAAACAAACAAAAAACAGCTTCTTTAGGCTAAAGTGACAAATAGTCCCAATAGTCAATAGTGTGATCTCTGTATAGAA
>JAUBNQ010000003.1:8983875-8994755 GCA_032353495.1 Ctenopoma kingsleyae
AGAATGAGCTGCTTGACTGCATGTTCTCAGTTGAAGGAGAGACAGAGCGAAATGTAACACAGACAGTGTATTTTCACCCTATTTTAATATTTTAAAGCAGTGTGATGCATAGTAATGGTGCTTTTGCTTATACTAGTGGTGATATGTGACCAGCCGCCACTGTCAGAAACTAGAAAAGACAAGTAGCCCATTTTCTTGTGATAATCTCATTTAAAAATAAAATATAGATAAGCCAAATGACACAGAATGTGGGAGTTTATCCTGTTTAGACCTACGGTAGCCAGTTACTGAAGGATAGTAATAATCAACTTTATTGTCATTGATCACATTTACATGTTAGAATGAAATTTTGACTTCTGCATTTAACCCATGCCCTTGGGGGGGAGCAGTGGGCAGACACGGGAGTCGCCCGGGGAGCTAGCGCTGAGTGTCTTGCTCAAGGATACACCTGGTATCCGGGATGGATGGATGGGCTGGGAGTCTGGGCTGGGATTTGATCCTGCTGCCTTCTGTATCCCAGTCTGATACTTATCCCATTAGGCTGCCCTTGAATGGACCTTTTAAGACTGTGAGGTTGTTGTTCCTTGTGTTTGATTGAATTCACAAAGGTTTTGATCTATTTCCACCAGAACAACAGCTTTACCTGATGAAGTGTAATACAAATGCAATTTCTTGCAATACAAGAACTTGAAATGTTATGAGTATCATCACCTTCAGTCTACACCTTATGACAAACACTTAATACCTCTGGTCAGGTTTGAAAACTGTCACAGAGAGGCAAGTACTAATAGGACTTTCTCTTCAGGGTTAATTAGATAAAATCCTTTTAAAATCCTTTTTCCTGGAATTGTCAACAATCACAATGATGTGCTGGATAAAGGAAACTCAGTTCAGAATGTTTCCCATCTATTACAGCAGTAGGGGACAGCGAATCCAAACCTTTTTTGTATATGAACATCTCAATGGATGGATATCATGTCCTTCAGGTTGACAAGTTGAAAGAATATGATGTGTGTATGATACACAAGGCTTTGCATGCAGATGAGACACCACGTCTACAGATATCTCTTTGTGTAGCAAGTGTGTTCCAAGATCTGTCGTCTGACCCAACCGCTCCCTGATGCGCCACAAGAAACTCACACACACTACATACATTCGACCCTCGCCTACGTGTTTTATTCACATCCCTGAATCCGACCTGCTAGTATTCAATCATTTTGATTAAAAGACTGATTTTGTCCTGAAACTGTGCAAGAGTTGGGAGCTCCAACAGCCAGTGACATTTGAGGATTCATATATTTTCATAAACTTTTAACAATGTCAATGGGACATGTCTTAAATCTTAGGCTTGTGATGGCAAAGCCACTCAATCTTTCTTTAGCTCTTGACAGAACATTTGAATATGAGCACAGCGTTATTAATGTGACAGTTCATAGGGGACGCATCATGGGGAGATTTAGAAAGGGAGGGTTTTTGCAGGTAGGTTTTAAAGGCGATGTACATAATGTTTGTTTGTGGCATGTATTTCCTGAATTCTCATAATGACAACTTGATAAGTAATGCATAGATAACAACATTGTACTACTTGACTCAACTAACAGAATAGTTTCACACAGAATATTTACAAAGAAGAGAGATGTGTGCTGTAAAGAATGTTATGACCATAAGTGAACAAAAGCTTTAGTTTTTCAAAAAATGTCACACTTATTTTTCTTTTGGAATACATGTAGTTTGGCCAGTATGTGCTTCAATTAGTTTTTTACCACATTACTTACTACAGAAAATGTAGTAAGGCCAAAGAATCTCAGGTTTAAAAAGTATGCACTGACTCCTTTGTTGTTTTAGTAAATACAGAAAAGAGGTCTCATGGACCCGAATGTTACCTAAGCGAAGTGAAGTGAATCAGGGTTGGTCTATGATTACATGACCCCTACATCACACTATTCAGGCTGAAGTTCAGATGCCTTGTGATTTGGAGTCATTTCATCCATTCTAAAGTTGCCCATGTTTGGTTTTTGTGGTTATGGGAGTTGACTGTCAGTCCAGGTGCAGTATTAATTGTTGCAGTTTTAATCAGCACAACAGTTTTTGTTACTGCGTAATCATCACACATGACTCCTAGACCAAGAAAAACAAGTTCACCTTTTGCACAGCTGCAGCCCTCAACTCCCTTAAGCATGACAGCTCAGCCATTATGCTCTACTTTGTTTCATATTGTAACATTCAGCAAGTTTTGTCCTTTTTTCTTCATCTGTTTGTTTCCTCCTGGACAGTCACATCTTCCTATCTCTCTACCTCTTAACTCCTCTCTCATTTCTCCTTCCCTCTTCCTCTCTTTATTCTTCTGTATCACTGCTTTCTTGTCATAAGAATGAATTGAATTTGTCCCCTTCAGTGCAAACAACAATAGACAGAGTAGGGACCTTCAGGAAAACAAATCACCACCTCCTGTCCCTGCTGGGGTTTGGATGTATGTGTGTCTGTGCACGTGTGCACATGTATTGCTGATGAGACTGAGGGCAGATGAGGAACAGGCCTATGCCAAAGAGGTACCCAGGGTCATTTATTAACATGTCACCCTCACAGTGTCTGTTGAACCAGCAAGAGATCCAGACAAATGATGTTAATAATAATAAGTAGCCCTGTGGCAGGACGCGAAGACCTGTGCTGCTGTCCATGCTGGGCACCTGATGCTTATTGTTAAAATAAAAATGTGATAAGTTAGTGTCTGCAGTACTGTATGGAGAATGACAAAAACCTTCAAAAGCCAAATTAAGATTGTATACCCTTAAAATAGATGCTTCTGTTTTTTCCTCTGTGCCTGAAGGCATTTGTACTAGGACAGTCTGTAGGTGAATTCCCAGCAGTTTTAGTGCCAGATAAGTTCCCCTTGCTCTATATACATTAGTTGTGTCAAATAAAAGGACCAGTAAACACAACTTTAAAGGATAGACCTGATGACAAGAGCCTAAAATGTCAATGGTCCATGACCAGGCACTCCATCTCCCTGGAAAGGATGACTAACCCACCACACTGAACGTGATGTAACCATATTCAAGGACACTCCTTAATTTATATCCTCATTGCACATGATGAAATATGTAATGCTCAGTTTTTAGATTAGTGCGGAAAAAATCTCTGCAACAAACAATAATATTCATAAACAAACCCCACTCGTGTGATTTTTGAAACCTAAATATTAAAGTAAAAAGCCATTTTTAGACTGTAAAGAAACTACAGCATAAGGCCATGACTTGTGTAACCATTTTCATAGTTATAAACACTACTTAAACTACTAAAGACAAAAAAACTTACTATAGCTTAATTTTGTAGATAAGTTATCAAGTTATAATGTCAAAGAATTAAAAATTCAGGAAAAATGTCACTCTTCACAGACAGTACAATCCAACAGAGATTCTGGAGTTGATGTTATTGGTATGTGCCTTCTAAGATGAAGTTTTGTCATCACTTTTCCATATATACACTCAGGGCCGGCTCTTGTCATAGGCGAATTAGGCGTTCACCCAGAGCGCCACTCGTTGGTTGGGGCACAGTTTCAAGCACTCAAAAAATGTTCCTTGCAAATGTCATCAGTCGCAGGTTTTTGAGCTTATTTTCCAAAGTGTAGTTGTTTATTTGGGCTTTTCTCTTTGTATCAATCCCTCACGATTCTCTCCACAATAAAGTGAAATGCGATAGTTGGTCGTTTTACAGCCAGGATCCGTCCACAGCCCCGTTTCATTGGTTACTGCGCCAGTCTGAGCCAACACACACACACACCTCCACCTGACAGAGCGACACAGTGACAATGTCCAGGAATAAGTGGAGAAAATATGGCGAAATATATCAGAGTTGGAGAAAGAACAAATATATCATCGGTGTCCAAACCTTTTTTATAGACGGATAGATATGATGATATAAAGAATCCTGTAGGTCTCTCAGAAAAAGATTTGACAGCAATGGTTACTTACAAATGCACTGTTTTAGAAATTTTCTTATTAGAATTGTGACAATTTTTGTTTTTAAATATAAATTTAGCGACACAGGAATGGTCAAATGAAAAAAGAAATACAGTACATATATATACGAAGGATAGCCTAAACTGGTCTTGAACTCGGGACTCACATATGTAAGAACAGATTCTTAACAGTTGAGCTATCCAAGACAAGTTTCTGCTGGCTGCAGCTACATATGACTGTTGCTTGCGCGTGCGTGGGGGTGGAGGTGATGCAATTATAGGTAATTTATTATGGGGCGCCAAGTCGTAATCTCGCCTAGGGCGCCAACATGGGTCGGGCCGGCCCCGTAGCCACTTCCATGATATGTACATTCAAATTAATGAAAAAGTATAGTATGCATTACAACTGATTTAACTGGTTTAATTGAGCCCAGCTAGTAGGACTGAGCTTAATGTAGCTTAGCATATCCAACAATTTTAGCTTATCACATATATCATGAAATTATCAACTAAAAATTTAAATAAAGTTAGTACACGTTTTGTCACAGTGTCACAAATATTTATCAGTGGTTCAATGTGGTATTTTTATTGTGCTTAAGCTTTTATTTTAGTTTTGCATAAATTGTACCACAGCAGCCTGTTATAATTTCCAGGAGCAGTTTTGTTGTGAGCAGGTTTGAAGTTTATGAAACTTGCTGTGTAATAATCCACAAAGGTGCAAGTTATTGACAGCAAGAAAGAAAATATTGGTTGTACATGCCCATGAAAACTGTATTAGGATCTGAAACATTTTATAACATATGCAGGTGTTTTACAGTATATTGCTCATAAACCACAGTTACAATCTAACCTTACTGGAGTTCTGTTGGATAGATTAACTTTTTTAATCACCAGACAAGAATCATAGTAAGAGAAACAAAAAGTGAACACAGGACTGATTAATTAAAGAAAAAGTAAAAAGCTGAAAGTGTGTAGAAAGTCTGAATTAATGGGAGAACATGTGACTGCATTTCAATACTATTCATGTCCACAGCTTGTAACATTCATTGGAGTCAGTCATTTTCATGCAATATCCATAATCGTATCATACAATAGCATTTTATAAAGAGGGCAAGCTCAAACCTAATTCTCATATAATAACCCCATTGACAACTTAGTAATTCAACCTTAGTACATGACCAGTGGAGATCTGTTGCAGGCATTCAGACCACAAGAATATTCCTTTTATAACCACATTTAATTAATTGCAGAGGAAGAGAGGACACAAAGACAAAATGGCTCTGCTTTAATTGGCTTGACCGAACATTTTCATTACAGAGAGAGTATATCTCTCTCAGACAGTTTCAAAGACCAAACTAGGTCTTTTCAGGAATTATTGTGCTTTATAGCCACATGTGTGTGATTTGTGGCCATTTTATGCACAAGAAAGGGAAAAGACACGAGTGAAGAAATACAATATCTTCTATTGCAAAAGACATGATGTAGTCTGAGGTAATTAAAGTCTATTATTTTACTACTTTTGCTACATAGATAGCTAAAGTTTACATTTTTGTGTGATTTCTCACATTGTAGAAGTAGAAATTAATAAAACAAATAACCTACAGTGCTCTTTGTAGTAGCCACTGTATTTTAGTATTAAAGTAATGACATTACTTATTGAAGTCAAGTAGAAACCATGAAAATCTTTCATTTGTGTGGCTTAAGACACAGCAGATTCATAGCACAGTCACAAAGTTGGATGCTGTTTAAAAGATACTGCATATCAGCATAATTCAGTAGTGTCAATTGCCATTACTTTTTCACATTATAGGCAGGCTGAATATCAAGGTAGGGGTGTTTTCTTTGTGCATATGTGCTAAGCTTTATGAGATATCCGTTTAATTTATTAGGTAAAGGATCTTGGTGAATCTGCATTTCTTCAGGCGTCCTCAGTGAATTTAGCATTCCATTAGCTGCTACAATTTTACAGCTGTCATTCAGATTTACCTGTGGTTATGAGCAAATATGCTACACTGCTACTGTAAGCCTTATCCCAGAGCAATAAACTGTATGTTCATGCAAATTCCGAACCGTTCAATGGTGATTATGATAAGTGCGGTAATCTCCTTATCTCATCACAGTCTCTTTGGTTACTGAAATGTGCTATGAAATGCATCAATACACACAGAAATTGAGCACAACTGCAACTAATGCTACAGTCTTTTTTTCCCTTATGTTTCCCTTAAAACATTATGCTGATGGTGTGGAACTACACCAACTACATCAATCACAAAGTTGGAATCTGCTAAAAGTGCAGTTACCAGTGCAGTTGTTTTATCGCAGATACAGAAGAAATGTGTAGACGTTGTTTCACACTTGTTTTACCAGTTGTCTGCTTTATTTTTTCTATACAACATCAATGTTGACAAATATTTACGGGGACCCATGACACTTTTCACTGGTAAAATTAATCCTTTTTCAAAAGTTGGCCAGACAGTGCAGACAAGAAGAGGAAATCTGCCCAGCAACAAACAGAAAATGATCAGCATTTATATTGTATAGCATTTCAGTCAGAAATGTTATATTTAATAGCCCGTCAGTCAATGCTAATTACACAGCGAAGTAACTCTGACATGTTGTTGTAACAAAAAGCTGATGATACATACAGTTATTTTGCTACTAAGGCACTCTGTAACCTTTTTGACCTTGCAATAAATCATACGTTCCTTTCAATATATGACAGGAAATCTGTTATATCATCTGAGCAAGGACATTGGCTACAATAGCATCAGAGTGGCAGACACAATAAATATTATTTAAGGACTCAACATGTCACTTATAAATACCCATAAATGCCATTACCTCACTTCATAGCATGTGGCTATAAACAAGTGATGAATAGAGTCTTGCAAGTACATCAGTACAACAGGTTTCTAAAAGCCCATTGATTTTGGATTTGAGTGTGTGTGTTAATGTTGAGCACTTACAGCAACTTGCTGACAGTACAGCAAACACTTCCACAAATGCTATTAGCACGTTGTTAATGCTTCCAGCGCCTTTTCACGTAGGCCAAGGTCACATATTCGTCTCAGTTCTGTCACGTGTCACAAACAGTCTGAGGTTATATAAATGAAAACATACCGAGATGGAAAAAAAATAGAAAGGTTTTGTGGTTAATTATGCCACATAATTCAATTTTGATTATTAATTAATGACTCCTTTCCTAACTAAATATCTATAATTAATCAACAAGTCACAGCAAGAGAGTAGGCTAATTGGTTTGAAAACACAATCCTGAATACTTAATTCATACAGCAGGTTGACATCGCTAATTGCGGGAGTAATCAAAGCTCCACCCTTTGGGATTTGAAGAAGAGATTGGTAAATGGAGGTTAGCGTGATCCTTCATAGCATTGTCATGACGGCTCCATTTATAACCCGATGAAGATCACCAATGACAGAAACAGTAAATGGCAAAAGCATTGCAGCATTAGGCTGTCTGAAAGATAAACTCAACTGATTGGATCATTTGAGGAGTTGCACTTAAGACTAACTTGCACAGTAGGTATTTTACTGAAGTCTCCTAAGCAGCATGAGTTCAGTGTACTGTATCTATTAACCTGAAAACCTGTGTGTTTCTATTGTCAGATGTGCAAAATGATATCGTCAATATCCAATGCTGTTAAAAACATATGAATAGGCACAAAGTTGCAGTGTTTGACATGTTTATTTTGCACCAGTCCCACTTAGATGGTCCAGCTGCTCAAAAACATCACTATATAATAACATATGTATTAATCTGTATTAATCTGTAGCTGAAAATAGTTCCCAAGATATTTACTATTTACAGAAATCAGTTTGGCTGATTTCTAATAAAAAGTGACAAGCATTTTTTTTATATTGACATAACACAACCTTGTGCGTTTTCTGTTTGCAGCATGTTTCTGTATTTGATTGTGTAATCTCTTTGCAGTGTCTTCACATTCTTTTTGCACATTTTGCTGTATAATCCATAACACACGAGTAGGTGAGAGTAGTTTTCAACAAGGTGTGTTTGTAAAATGTCTGTAAACGCATGACTTCTGTTGATGGGTAGTTTACACTTGATAAGTGTTTCCCAGATTTCAGAGAGTGGCATACAACATTTACGTATTGTCATCCACCATTTGTTATGCATGTCTTCCAATACCGACACATGCAAATGGTAACATGTCTGCAAATAAAGACTCAAATGTGTAGACCAGAGGTGAGAGAGTGGGTATGCACTTGTGAGGTGAATTTCAAGTGCAGGTTTGTTGACTAATAGTAATCTAGTAGTAATCTCAGGAATGGTAATTTGGATGAGACTGATTATACGTGAATTTAAGCATTTTAAGGAAGAGTTCTGAATATCTTATGACAAAGGTATACAGTAAAATGTATTTACACCTGCACCAGTTTTAAAATCATTGAACTTGAATTTTGCATTTAACAACTTGCAGAACAATTCTTCTCTGACATGTTCCTGTTTTTTCACATATTCTTTGTCTGAGAAAATAACATATATCATTAGTTGAGATAATTAGTCCTCACAGTTATTTATCCTTTTCATTACAGGGCATTTTGTCCTTGAATTGGCACTTGTTCTTCATTTATTTCTTTTTGTGTCAATTTCTCCTTTAATTGGACATCTATTTTTGTCGCCAGAAAAGATTTATTACCAGGTGAGAGTGAACTTGGCTGAAATTAGAATACTTTTCCTCCATGACATGGGCACATCCGTGGAGGGGCTGCAACCTTGTAGGATTTTCTCTGCTGAAGGGGGAGGTGTGCACAATGTATATAGAAAGTACAGAATCATGGAAAAAGTCAGAGGAAGTCAGAGTGTGGGAATATACTTGGGCAGGCAACTGAGGAATGTTCTGCTGTAGACTTTAGAGAGCACTGATATCTCTCCACCGACCTGAATTCACACTTGGCAATGTTTTGTTTTCTTAGCAGTGTCACCTTCAGTGCCTGGTGGGGTAAACGGATATTTCTAGTTCTGAAATGTCATTCAGTGTTAATACTGTGAAGCAATGGCACATGTTTTGAGATACCATTGTGACATAACCCTTAATGTGCCAGCATGCTCCGACAGAAGTGCTGGTTGTTTGATACTGTGTGAAAACCACATTTACAAACAGGTTCAACAAAATCATTACCTTCCAGAAGAGATTTAAACTGTTAATGACAAATGGCGTTTAACCCTGTAATCCAGTGTGGTCATCATAAACACCCATGCCTTGCCTGCTGATGCAGTTGGAGGAGACGCCTCTTGGGTTAATTCTTTTTGTGCATACACCTGACTTATCAGTGCATGTAATCGCAGCATTCACAGTTGAATCTATCAGCTGCATTTTGCATGTCATCCTCTTAACCCCCTAGTTCCTACCCATAATGTATATATTATTTTCCAGATAAAACTCAAAAGGAAGACTTTTTCCTTCTCTCTTCAGCCCTGTAGAATTTCAGATGCTTTCCTCCTTTCTGTTCATCATCTCTGGATTTGAGTACAGACCAGAGAGTCACATTGGGGTTAAGGGGGTAATATCACTAATTGATTTTAAGTGTTATATGACAGCTCCCCTGATGCTGGTGAACAAGTGTGAGCACTTAAATGCCTGCTCACCAGCAACCAATGATTGATCTGTCTGATCAATAGACTGGTTGGTGCACATCTTACAATGGGTTCACGTCCAGTGCTAATGGTGAGCGACGTGTGAGTTTCCTGCTGGTGTTACTGTTCGTCATGCTTAATATTTGACAGCTAGCAAAGGTTTGCTATGTGTCTTGATTTTCTCCATTGTATGTCTTTTAGGCTGGGAAATGACATTTGGGATTCATGAAGGCATAAATCCCATGAAGGACAAAAAGAGACAGGATGGTTATTTTGTTTGGAAATTGGTTTTATTGATGCAACTTTACTCCTCCTCACAAACCAGCCCACTTTTTGCCATGTTGTTTACAACCTGTAACCTTCTATCAGAGCTTTGAAAGGGATTTGATAAGAGCACAGTGAAAGAGGCTGGTATTACAATGGAATGAACATGGTTGTAAAGTAACCATTAATGTCCCTCTCTACCCCCTTTTCCCCTCACACTCTACCTATTTGACCATTTCATTTATATACCATCACTGCCAACTTCAGGAGCATCAGATTACAAAGAAAAAAAATCAGCTTTCGTCACAGCTGAGGCTCATTCTCTGCACCCTGGAAGGCTTTGGCGATGGGCATCGTTCGAATGTGTCCGCTCTGATATTTTCCCTCTATCTCCCATGAACTGATAATGTGAACCTTCTAATGAAGCTATTGTGTGCCTGTCCAAAGCTATTGTCTTCCAGAGGGAACTTTCTTTTTTTTCAACACATGCTGCCTTGCTGATGAGTGCACCTGTAATGGCCACATCTCTCTTTTGTCTATGTTCCTTCTCCTTCTCTCCTTCTTTTGCTTCATCAGTGTTCTCAGTTTAGGTCAGTTTTCCACTGTCTACATAGACAATTTGTGCATTTGCTTAAATATATACATATATAGGGCTGTAGACCCTAAATCTATTTCAGAATCTGGATTTTTGTTTGATAGGTATTTGCTTTTCAGTTTTGATACGCAGATATTCTTTTTTAATTAAATGTAATATATATACATTTAAAATGTAATTAATTTATTTAAACAGTAACTCAAACATTTTGGGTCCCCCCTCCAAACAAATGAATGTGGGGGCAGATATTTTAAACGGCTGCTACATCATGAACAAGACAAGAAGTTTGCTGTTACCAGAGAATGTGGACAAACTATTCTTCCATGCACACAATAGGTACATTTGAGGCTTAGTGAACTTGCAATCTGATTATGATTTATTGGAAAAAATGGATTATTGTCATGTCATAAAATGGGTGTGCTTTTGTTAAACTGTGCTAACTCTGC
>JAUBNQ010000003.1:8994855-9010291 GCA_032353495.1 Ctenopoma kingsleyae
TTATGATTTATTGGAAAAAATGGATTATTGTCATGTCATAAAATGGGTGTGCTTTTGTTAAACTGTGCTAACTCTGCTACCAACCTTGCTTCTCCACCATTCGTTCATTTTTATTCAAACTGATAGTTTATTAAACCATTCCAAGTGTGTTACCTACCTATTCAGGACAGCTGAATACCCTTCCAGAGCCTAAAGAGTGATATTAGGGACAGCCCTAACCTACTGTTATAATTATGATATCCTAAGTAAATATTTGTGTATATATATATATTTTTTTGTTGTTGTTGTTTATTCACCACAAATCATGAATAAGAAATTACATATTTGTCCTTCTGAGATGACAATAAAGCTGCAGTAATTGCTGATAGCAGTAAAGTTAATGTTTTTTATGTCAACTGAAGAAATATTCTGATTCAAGAGCTGTAATTTCTGTAAATTAGCTGTACAGCCACTTCAGATCAATGTATCAGTTCTGTATTTGGAATAGGTCATTCTACAGTATGAAGCACTTTTACTATTGGCATTTTAAGTATATTTTAAAGGTACCACGAAATGCACATTTTTTCAGCAGTTAAAATAGGGTCCCTGGAGTCCTAAAATAAACCAGAGTGAGTTTGGCAGTAGATGTAGAGATTTGTGTTCTTCAGCACTGCGTACACACACATATTTCTTGTGATCCTGCAGAAACTCTAGTGATAGTGCTAGTGCTGCCAGACAGTACAGAGCTAGCTTGTGAAGCTATTGCTGGTTAGCTCCTGCGTCACAGGACAAGCGTGAGGCTCACATGGAGGCTATGTCTGCAAGCCCCAGTGTGATTTACTATTGATTAAAAAACGCGGTATTATACCACACAAAGCAGGCACATAAAGAAACCACTAGGTGGCCTCTTTTGATATTTAGGGGATCAGTACACAGGGCAGTCACTCCACTGTATGTTCAAAAACTAGTAAAACGTAACATTTGAATCTAATGGGCCCTTTAATGCTAATACTAATGCTATACTTTAGTAAATGTTTGAATGTAGGACCTTGTATATATCTATATTATTATTATTATTATTATTTATTTCATCATTGTGTGACACATTGACACAAATCAGCTCTTATAACAATAGTGCACAATGGACACAGCTCTGTGTCAGTGCACTGCTACGTCTTATCACACTGCTTGGATGAATTATTCATTGAAATGCGTCTGACTTGTTATTGTATATCTCATGTTCAGAGTCAGATTATTTGTCAAAATCACACATTTTCAACAATAGTCTATGTGAACATGTCCTTATGCCTATATCCTTTACATGTTGCCTGGAGTTTTCATCTGATCATTGTTACTTTCCTCAACCTTTACTGTGCAATCAACATCTTTTTCTCTTAATTTTGCACAATGTTTATTTTGTGAGTGAGTAATGTTTTCAATACTCATCCAAGAAGACTGATGAAGCTACTTGTATGGAAGTACAGTTGCCAGGACTCATCTTGGAGATATACATTATGTATACGCACACAGGAGTAAAAAGAAACTTTAGAATATAAGACCTTTGTCTTTAACAAAACACGGCTTGAATTTGTTGTTGGAAACACTACAAAGCTGACCAAATTTGAAAACATTTATTTTGTAATACATACAGTTACAAGTTTTACAAATGTCTTAATATTTTGCTGACTCCCGATTTGTAACTGGCAGCATAACTATTATGATTCAGTTGATAGTGTGTGTTCAGATCATTGTGAAATCTGTCTGAAAGGGATTTTAATTACATCTCAACTCACCAAATGCTCTAATTTACCCAAATGATCATGTCAGAAAATTGTGATAATCGAAAATCATAATCACAATCCTCTGTACGCATTAGTACTTCAAGCTGTACATTAGTACGGTGACAGGTTTGGAGAAATCAGTTGGATGAGATGACTCTGTTCTCAAGTGAGAATGATCCTCTTTAAAGGGAGTATTCCTCTTTAAGTGATCATTGTTGTTAATGAGCACTGCAGTCGGAGCACATTGTAATAACACCAACCTTTTGTCCCCAAAGTGCATAAAAATGAAACAACACATGCAGCACCTAAACTGGTCTGTCAGTGTGCGTGGTGCTGGTGTTGTGTGTCTTTTTTGGCCTATTGTGCTCTGAACTTACTGTGGAAGAAAACATATGTGAAACTGTTTTACATTCATATCTAACACACCTGTCACAAACTGCTCACACCGGTATTTAAATGTCATATTCCACTACCTTCCCCCCTGACGAAGGCAGCAATATTTTCTCTTTAAGAAAAACACATGGGAACGTGGATCAGTGTGTGACTGCCTTCTTTCATTTTTCATTTCCTTATGTAAACAGAGTTGTGTTAGAGGAATATCACTTTTCTTGGATGTAAGAGTAAATTTTTCTTTCATGCCAAGATTTCCTGAAACTAATACCAAGAATGACACACTCACACTGCGCTCGCAGACAGTGAGAGCTGAGCAATGAAGACACCTTTGATGAAACAAGCTAAAGAGCCTTTGATGTTGTGCAAGTTTATGAGACTGATTCCAGCTGCTTTGTGCTTTTCAAGGCCGTCATCCTACGGCCTCTCCCACCAAATTCGAAATGGCACCTGTACACCTCCCTTATTCCTAAACAATCAGCACTTCCTGTTTTTGTCTTGTCTACCATCTAACATATTTGTTCCGTTATGTACAGCTAACTGTGGAGGTTGTAGAGAACTGAGTAGTGGCAAAGAGTGATATTGATGGATAATTTAGAAAAAAAGGCAACTGCAAAAGTCTATTAATTTGTTGAATTAGACTAATTATTACAAAAATAATTAAGTGCAGACAATTCAATCAGTAAAAACAGGAAAAACAGGCTAACCAATGCTTATACACAAATGGTTACTTTTTATGCTGTAGCCCATTCCATGTATATTTCTGTCACAAATCTTTTATAGACAAATCTATTTATGTCTAAGTTTGTGTCAAAAGTGAATACTGGTTCATATTTCCTGGAAAACTTTAACTCTCAAATATCTGTCCGTATTAGTCTAAAAATGCGGTATCAGCCAGACTCTACCGCTTACATGTACTACACTATGTACTATTAGGTGTTTTAATTTATTATGACGGATATCTATATGTGATATGATATATAAAACTTTTTTTTTATATTGAAATGAATCTTTCTTCTCTTGTGATAGTTGGAAGACCATTACAGTGTACTATTCTGTCTTGTTTGTAGTGATATTGTGTACATGTGTGCTTCTTCCTCCACCTTAAAGCCTTTTGACTCTTTGTATAACAGTGTATTGTGCTTAATTACAGGAGATCAATTCCCCACTCACTCTTGCATCTTATATGAAAGGGTAGAAAATTCCATTGTATGTTACTCTATAAGACTGTACTGCAAAACCTGCACCACTATCTCTGCTCTCGGGCCTAAAACAGAGTAGCTACTTAAAATGTCAGTTCACAAGATATTTTAACATTATCTGTATCACATGTGAGCTTTGATACTGGTTTCCTACACAATTGTTACGTTTTGCCACTGATTATTTGTTATGGTTGGTAACTTATTTTTGCTACGATCTATGTTTGCACCTTTAAGACAATACTGATTATATCCTTAGTCATTATGTCTAATAATGTATGATTTTAGTCAAGTATGACAGGCTTGCAGGTCATTCATCTTGACTACTAAATTGTGCTGTATTAACAAAGGTTTAAGCACTAATACAACATTACTTTGTACAGTATTGTTGTTTACTTCCATAAACCTGCACAGCATTACAACACAGTGCACACAGGAGTTGGAGCATTTCATATTTTTCAGGTGTGCCTGCTTATGATGAAGCCACTACAGAAGCCTCATACTATCAGGAAACAGCTGTCCAGCTCTAATCTTTTTATGAGCGATATGCTGTTTTTAATGAAAGCCCTCGCAGCTCTCTGCAATCAGCTAGCCATATCAGAGCTTATATTTCATCCTGCTATTGTGATGTCATCACTGGGCGCAGGCATAATACATAATTCCCTGTGTTATGACAAACTGCTGCCTCAGGCTAGAGAGGTATATGAACGCTTTTGGGTCCACGTCAAGTCTGTGCTGCTTGTACTGGAATAATCGCTCTTGGCCTGTTGGTGGATCATATGAAATAATAGCTGGCATCAAAAAACAAATAGGTCAGGGCAATTTGAATAAAAAGTAAAGAAGTCAAATGAATAGCTTTATAGCTTCTCAGATGCCTATATTCTCTCTTATTCCCTGTCTTTCACCAACACACTTGCATTTAGAGTGCATTCAGTTCTCAAAATAGTCAGTAGTCCTGAAGTAGTTGTAAAAGTAGTATTGTTTGACCATTACTGGATTTTTTAAGCTGATAATAATATTCATATTACAGAGTTTAATATAGCCATTTTTCACATCAACACATACATTTAAAAAGCTGTGATATGTGATAAGGATTGCTTAAAGGATTGCATTTGTTAAATTCTGATATTGTCTTTAATCATTTAATAATGAAATATACTTGTGCTGAATTCTACCTGATTTATTTTTTTTAACTTGAGCATAAAAACGAGCAGATGGTGGCTCCAGACAAGCAGACTCCTTGTTGTTGTTTGCAGTGATCTGGTCCCAGCCTCCTATCTTTTTCACAGCCCCAAAAATCTTTATCTGCTACATGATGCATGAAAGCACACTGTCTTCTCATACAACTTTACATGACCCCTGACCCCGTCTGCACAGATGCAATATGACCTAGCTGCCATCATCCATTTTGGCCTCTGGAGTAGATTCAATGAATTTTTATTATGCTGCATGTGTATGTCACTTGGTTTGGCTCTTTCTTTTGATCCTCATCACCACCAATATGTCTTGGAAATGCATCACTTGGCACTCCAAAATAAAGATGTTGAGCCATTGCAAAAAAGATCTTTTGTTTTATATTCAGTCTTTGGATTTGGTATCCTGAAATCTGAATTAATATCTTCACAGTAGGAAGTACATATTGGTATTTTTATTTTTTTCATTTGTTTGTTTGTTTTATTTTTTTTCCCTTTGAATGTCAATTCCAACAGGACTGACAGATTTCCAACCATCCTTCTTGGCAAACTGAAGGCTGTACATACTTGAATTCCTGTCTTTTATCATTTTTGGCCATCTCAGTTGAAAATTTGGCAACGTCATTTATAAAAAGCTTACATGTGTTCAGATTGGTTCTATCCAACTATTTTGCCTATTCTGCTGATATTCTTGATGCTCAGCATCAGTTGAGTTAGACTGATAACTCTCTATTTTGAGCAACTTTTTTATTTCATATCAAACAAGTGGGGCCTTTTAATACATCTCAGGTTTGCAACAATCTGTTTTCTACGTAAGCATGCAGTTTGCTAACTGCGAATAGTGATTTCATGGGTTTCTGCTGGCCTGATGGTTTCCAGGGTTTGTGGATGGGACTGTCAGTCACTCTGCACCACAGAGATTCTTGTGTTTGTCTGCCTTGTTTAGTGTCTTTTTTTGTTTCCCTCAGGAGCTTCTCAAATTGTCAGTGCAAGGCAACAACTACTGTATATGTTCCCCAGAGGGAGCCCAAACATCCAGGGAATCAGGCGTCATTTAGCCTGTTAGAACCTTTTTCTTTCCCTGACACCCTGCATTGCCTTTTATTTCCCCCTCTCTTCTTCTGTCTCTATCCACTCAACTGTATAAACATTCAGTCTCTTTTGTTTCTCTCTGGTTTCACACAAGGTGGTCTCATTCATTCTCGCTGCAACCTCCTCACCTCCCAGCTCATCTTCTTTATCATTTTTTAAATCTGTTTGTGCCTTATTAGGTGCTGATACACTACTGAAGATTCAATACAGAGCTGCAGGTGATGATTTTCTTTTTCATGGTTATGTATTATTTTGCCTAATCTATTAAATCAATTAGTTGCTCTTAACAACAGGACAATTAAATGTATTATCTTCACATCATCTATTTTTATTTTTATTTTGCATTTTTCAGTTCATCACAAATTTTACTTGAAAAGTGAATAGTTTTACCTCTGTCAGTTTCTCCTCTTTCACTGCTCTCTTCAATTAGTGCACAGTATAGGTCAAACCCTGTCTCCTATTCCTATTTAGGAATAAATAAAATCCTTAACAATCTCAGTTTTGACAGCGTCTTCTAATAAGTATCAGTTATAAAAGTAAATTCCAGTGAAAATGACTTTAAAGTTTGCTAATTTAGATTGTTATAATGCAATAGTCAGCTTTAATGTATGTTGAATTTTATGTATTCTATATACTTTAAAGAAGCATTTATCATTTGAGAAAAAATAATTATAATGTCACTTTGTTCCAGTATTTCAGTTCTTCCCACCATAATTTTTTACAAATCTCATAATGGATAAGCTAGTGTTAGTTGTGACTTTTAAAAAATAATTTACATTCTTTGTTTTACTTTTTGTGCATCTACACATTAAAAGTGCCATAATAAACAGACACGGGTCTACGAATCATGCACACTGTATGATATGTGCAGTGCTGTCAAGTAATGGCTTTTGCAGGAGACTGAGCATACTTTTAATGTAAGATTGTATTGGAAAGTGCGTCCCTTACAATTTGCAGCCATTGTGTTTTGAAAATGAAGCCATTTATATCTTCGCTGGTGGGCCCCAAACAGATACACTGTTTAAATGTCATAGATAACAGGGATAAAGCAACAATAAGGACATGTTACGGTAATATGGTGCTTGTGTTGTGTCTTTTGATTGTCCGCACTGAGTACCAGAGATATGAGATATTAGACTATCTAAAGCAAAGTTGTTTCATTGTTTGTGCTTGTATACACATAAGGCATTGTGTGGAAAAGTAGTACAACATGAAGAGGGTTGTTTAACTGTATATAAAGTGACTCATCTTTTTGTGGTTGTGATGTTCACTGTGATCCATAAGAAACTGCATCACCAAATGGAAAGCAGATCCCAGACCCAAACATTTTCTCTAGTAACATGATATTGTTGGCTGGAAGGTTTAGAGTGGCAGAGCATGAATACGTATCATGGCAATATGCTGCCAAATGTCGATGATGTGCCAATGTATTTTGATGAGGTTTTAGTAAAGATATTTCTGGTAGTTTAATTGAGCTTTCTGCACTGCTTGTATCCAAGTGAGTTCTCAGAATGTCAAAATCACCTGAACTTCCAATGATTTGCAGTGGAATAAGTAGCAGAATAACTGGTTATTATTTTAACTAGATTGATGTGCACAAGAACAATACTGAACTGCGGGGGTATTTCCAACAGACGTGGATTGAGATGTGCATGATTCATTACACACAATAGATCATTGTTTTAATGGTGTTGCGCTTTGGTGCAGGTTATGTGCATATATGTTAGTGATTTATTATTGCTCTATTAACTACAACTACATTAACTACAATTACGGCAATTTGTTTGCCGTAATATGAAAAATACATCCATCTATATACATCGTATTTTGTGTAGTATATTCACACGTCTCTCATATAATTGTGTGAAGAGAACAGTACCAGCTACAGTGACTCTGTCTATTGGCAAGCCTGGCACAGAGCAGCCATTTGGAAACTGAAGCAGATACTGGCTGACGAAGAACTGCCACTGCCTGTAGTTACAAGAAAAGAGATGGCACATTATGAGAAGTAACCAAAGAAATGTTGTGTCTTGTTATCTTGTATGAGGTATCTAATAATTTTGCTTCTGATTAGTGGTATTTCACACCCATAGAAACTTCCAAAAAGTGTTGTGACATAATTAACCTCTCTGTAGACCATCAGTATTCTTATCTTCCAAAGAGGTTTACATGACCCTAAAAATGACTTAAGACTAGTTTCTGTCCATGTTGCCTGTCCCTCTGTCCCTCAAATTGCCCCTCGGGGACAAAAATGTTTTTCTGAAGTGAATTGAATGTTTACGAGTTTGTGCATGTTATTGTCCAACCATATTCACAAAAGGGAGTGCAGCAAAGGTACTTCCAGTTCCTGAGACTAATATTCATGTTTTACTATATAATATATACGTATATAATATTTAGGAACATTCCACAAAAGTTGGTACTTTTACTAAAATGCAGTGGATCACTGAAGAAAACACTCTCTAACTTTATGTACAATCTGTGAATTTGTTATGCGGTCAAGTCCAGAGAGTTCTGATTCAAGGTCATTCAGTGAACATAAGTGTCCTCCATAGCTTATCTTCACTTGATCTCTGCATCACAACTGACAGGGGGAAAATAGTTACTGTCTACGTACAGTGCAACACATACTTAGGTATATCTCATACGCCAGTGAGATATAGATAACCTCAGAAACCACAGGTAACTCACAAACAAATCACAAGAAGTTCACTTTATCAGCAGGCAAAGGAGACTTGGCAACCTGTCTCCTCACTATTGTTAATCGTTCTTTCTCTCTCTCTCCAGCCTCCATCTGTCTTTCCTCCTTTTCTTCCTCACATGATCACTCTCCCTCTCTCTCACGTTCTCTCTACCTCTCTCACTCTTTCCTTGAAGCCTGCAATTTAATAACCTCAAGTGCTGTCAGAGAAGGCATTGAAAAATGGCTTCTATAAAACATAACGGCCTTAATCAGAGTGCACTGAGGATTCTCCCTGCTGCCGCTGATTCCCCCTTCCACCTCCCTCCCCCCAATCCCCGCCTCTAATGAATTAATGTTGAAATATGCAGGGGCTCAGTAGTCATTAGATGTGCGCCACGAGACATGATTTAAGATGGCTGCGTTTATGTGTCTCCCAGGCAAGATGGAGCAGGACGGGCCTGACTGGACAGTGATTGTCTTGACTGACTGAGTCAAAAGTGCTTTAAGACTACTCTTAAGGGTGATAGTTTCTGCTAGGCTATTGCTGTACCTTGATGTGTGGTATGTTCACAAACATTTCAGTCCAGTTTTCTTTGAGTGAATATGGTCATATATCAAGTGGACATAGAGATGTGTGCTGATAAGTTGAGGAGAATTACGTCCTTTATCACCTCTGTGTAGCACTTCACTGATGGTGTGGCATATTGTGATCATATGCAGGTCTGCGATGCCTTCAAACTCGTGGGCAGCTGCTGTGACTTGTGGCCTTGGTAACTCCGATGTGCTCTTCATGCAATTAAGTTGTGTCATCATGTCACACTGATTGGCACAGCAACTGTGGTCATGCAGGTATCTACACAGATTGCAACAGACTTTTGTTCACAGCAGACATTTTGACTTGTCACAGCAGAAAATAGGAAAAGTGTCAATCACACAAACAATACAAAAAGCAGCAAAAGTTTCAATCAATTATGATTTTTTCTTTTGATTATCCAGACGTTAAATTTATGATCTTTTCCCAACTGTATAGGAATTTGAACTTATATATATGTATATTTTGAATAATTATTAAGGACTTTTGTCAAAACTAGGATTTATTAGCACATTTTAAGACATTTTTATCATTGTTATATCTCTGATCCTACTCTTAAACTATAGGTAGTCACACAAAATATATTTCTTTGAAGTCTTTTATAATGTTTCTGGAGCAATTTTGAGATTACTTTTTAGAATATGGTAACAGTGATATATTTATTGAATTTTATAATATGTCCTCAAAGAGACAACTTAACATGTTAAGGCTGTTCATCATACATCTCACTAGAGTGCTCTACAGAAAGCAGGAAATCCATCATACTTCTTCAATAGCAGCCTAACTATCAAAGTCCTTCAGACATGTTTTAAAAAGGGAACATCAAAGTGCAGATGCTGTAACTTTTCTGAACATTTTTTGACAATGTTTCATTAGTGTTGGGCAGGTCTATAATCTATTTCCTTTGAGATTTCTTTCTTAAGTCGAGATCACACAATTAAGTGCGCTCTCATTCTGACGGCAGGGCGGAAATTAATTAATAAATAAACACTGCATTTTTACATTCATCAACATGCGGTAAGAATAGCTCTAATTATCACAGGTGAATTAACACTTTCATTTTTGTGTCAAAAAATTAATTGTATCCCTTAACAGTTATTCCCAGGGGGAAGTTAAAGAAGAGAATGGGGAAGGTAAAAGGGAAAAAAACACAACAGTGTAGACCACCAGGAGTGCTAATTGCTGCTTTCAAAGCCTTGCATCAGTGTTAACCGTCTTTCCACAAGAGTGTACAGTGTCCCACAGAGAGATGCCGTAGGTAGAACCTTGTTAGAAATACACAAATGTCAAGTTGTGATCCACAGAACCTGGCAGGGAAGTTCTCTGCATCTTCATTTAACCACACAACCTGACTGAGAACAAGCTGTATTTAGAGCAGCAACAATGTGAGGTAACGATTAAGTGAGACAGGACTTAACTAAATTATGTAAATTATGAAGTAGTATACTGTACAGTGTACAAACATTTATGAATAGATAGGTCATCAGTCAGAGCAAAACCACTTGCAATTGTGCAATACAAAATGCACAAAACAGAAAATATTGATTTTGTGATCCAGTGTTTCTGTCAAAGGTTAAAGCATACACATTGCACACAAGCCCCGTCTTGGGGAAACAGAGAAAGAAACACAGTCAGATTATGTAAAACTGCTTTAAGGTCAGTATCATTAAAATCTTTGGAAATAAAATTGTTCCTTTTTAGAAGGTTAACTGTTAAGTTGGACTTCAACTAACCGTTATCTTTTTTTATCAAATAATTTGTAAATCTTGTTTTCTCTTAATGGTCCAGTTGTCAGAAAATAGTGAAAATTCAAAGAAGCCAAACATGATGTCTTTATTTCACTGGTTTTGATCAACCAACAGTCTAAACCCAAAATATTCTGTTTACTATCACATAACAAAGAGATAGGCAGCAAGTTCTCGCGTTTGAGGAGCTGGAACTAAGGAAAGTTTGGCATTTCTGCCCAGAGACTGTTGGATATGGCCAATTCATTTTTGCTCCGTCAACTAAATGTTTGCTTAACCTGCTCAGCCCTACTTTAATGTTTGTGAATCTAAATTTAAGAGTAAATCCTTTTAATTAAAAAAAATTACTAGACAGACTCACTCACCTCTTCTATGTCTAACTTGTGCTTCTGAGACATAATTAGTAGAAATGCTCTATGCGGGTGTTTAACTCTTTTTTTCCATTTTGCGTGTTCGTGTCTGAGTGAATTTCCTTGCACCTGTGCTGTGACTGAATGTAGGAATCACTTCAGACATGAATACTCTCTACTGGTGTTTGCATGCATGTGTGGTCAACCCACCGGTTAATGCCACTGCATTAGCAAGGCCATTAGGACATTTAGCTGTCTGTAATGCCCGAGTGTTAGTGACACGTTGGGGTCCCCCCACCACTTAGGCACCATATTTGACAGACAGGACTGACATGCCAGGTGACAGTAATGTCACTATGTGGCAGTGCATGGAGACCACATGGGATGAGGTTTGTTGGTCTTTAATCTAAAAAAAAAAAAAAAAATCTAAGTTCAACTACATTATTACAGTAACATTTAAGCAATAATAACACAGAGGGAGAAATACGGTGTATAGTATCACTGATAAGCTGCAGTTATAGACTGAGTGCCAGTTTCAGAACTGACATTTACAGTATGATGCCATGGGCTGCAGAACATACTGTTCATCTTGGTTATTTTTCAAGCCCGGCATTTTAGTGACTTGAGTTTTTACAGTTGATTGAATGATTATTATAATTTTTCTCTGAAACAGAACAGTAGGTGTGGTTTCCATCTGTTTTTCTACAAATTATTAAATTGAACTAAAATATTTAGCATTTATGTTTACTTTTGTCCATGACTTTTTTGCTCTGCGTTTAAATTTTTCAGAAATAACTCTAATCAAACACATCGTTACCTCAGGTTTAGATCAGGTTTAGTGTAGTAATCTTAGGGCATGTAAGTGATGAGGAAATGCCAAATACATCAAGAGTTTCCTTTTTCTTCTATTTTACTGTAGTTTCATGAATAAGAAGATAATTACACCTGTTATAGTGTAGTATATGTGTGAGCTGTATTAAGAATATACATTTTCCTCACTTTCCTCCCCTATCTGACCACATGCTGTCACTGTCACTCAGATTAATCGGTAAGTGTAAATCCAAATGTGGATGATGTGAAGTGCTCCTCAGTCTTGGCTCAATATACTACACACTGCCAGTTCACCATAAATGAGGCCATTTGATGAGCTAAGTTTGAACACAAGAGCCTAATGGTGGCATTAAAGAGGAGACCTGGGAGAATAGATGGCTGGACATCACTCACTTTAATCACCTGTTTCATTATTTAGTAGATAGGTGCCACCTGGTCATACATGAAGGGTGTCAATGGGATCCAGGGTCTGAGGAGAAGTGAGACATCCTAAAGGGGAGCTGTGGAGAGTCCAGTTCAGAAAAGGCTCTTTATTTTCAGCAGAGGAAGGAACACATTTGTCTGGCTCAGCGACTGTGTGTGCGCTTTTTGAAACATAGGAAATAAAAGAAATTGATTGTATCTCTGTAGGTCCGATTCATCTTTGGAAATGAGGTCATTTTTTTTTAAATCTCATTCACTGGAGATTGCATCATTATGATGAAAATCCTAAGAAACTGTGTTCAGAGAGGTTGGAAGGTGTAGCAGTATTACAATCTGTTACTTCAACTTCTGCTTTACTTTGTGTTTGGCTGGTTGAGTGATTGGGGGCAGCCAGTTGCAGGCTGAAATCCTGAAAAAAAATGTACCTGGCCCTGAATCTGGATCAGTTTCTTTTTCTTCATCAAATCACATTTACAGTGGGGTAAAAGAACTTAAACATTTATGTAAAAAAGAACTAAATGTGGCTTTTAAAGATTATTTTAAAGATGACATTACTGAACAGTTTGAACGGTCCTTCTCAGCTTTGGTTTTTGAACAGTAACTAGCACAAACAAACATGACCTCGTCTCCAGTTTAAACATCCTAGGCAAAGGTCAGGATACAGGAAAGGTAACACAGACCTATAGGATGATCCACACCCTTGCATCTCAATGTAGTCCTACCGTCCACTTTTCTGAAGCTAACACACCAGAGAAGATAAGAGAGAGAATAAGCTGTCAGCAGGCCGAGTTTGCCAAGCCCCTCTATATTCCTCACATTACTCCAGAGGGAACAATGTGTCTGTGGTGGCAGGTGGCCATAGTTCATAATGTGCTGATGCTGACCAAGTGTCAGTTTGATCCATGGGATCGGTGAGTGGGATGGGGCTGTGGCTCCTGAATCCTTAAGCAAGCAACTGTGTGGTGCTCCTATGGGGACAGTGGGAGACATGATACAGATGAGACCGGCAACTATCTGCCTAATGGCAGACAGATACAAGGCAGGGAGTGGGAGAAACAGAGAGGAAGAGGGAGGAAGAACATATGCAGGACAGATGAGGGGTTGAGTGTTACATTAGAAAAAGACACAAAGGCAGATACTACACTTGTCATTCTGTGGTATTTGTCATCATAGACCAGTAACTCTGTATCTGTCCCACCAACATTACATTTGCACGTCACTCTGTTTACTCATAAAAGCATTGTCTGCCAGTACTGTGATAATGCATGATGGGGCATCCTGATATAAAAAAAAAAACAACAGATGAGGTGAAGACAAAGAATCCAAGAATAACATAAATGCATATATGATTATGTTTCGGAGCACTAAGAAACAATGTTTTCTTAGTGCTCTGAGAGCAGTGCAGTGTTGCCCTCTGAGCAAAGGGAAAAAGACATGTTTAAATGTCATCCATTTTTAGTGCATCTTGGTGGCCTGAAGGTTTAAGATGCTGACTAGATAATCGCAATATTCTCAGTTCAACCCTAACTGGGAACTTTTGTTGCATCTCTTCTTCTTCTCTCTTTTCCTGTCAATGTTCTATGGTTGTCTTTTTAATATAAACAATTAGCTGATTACTACACAGGAAACACTGGTTGTAACAGAAGCAAATTGTTACTCAAAAATGCAAATAATCATATGCTATACATAAGTTTATATTCAGTGGACAGTTTAAACCACAGATGGCTATAATCAAAAATGAGGGATTTAACCCAACTGTATCCAAAGTATAAATTCTCTGGATGCAAAAGATTTACACCATAGAACTTGGAATTTATACTAACAAGAAAAAGGATCTTTATTTATTTAACTGAATTACTTTTTGCTAAGCATACTGTACTAAAGGAATGTTTAGAGCTGTTGTATCAAATGACACTGTGAAAAACATTGTCTTTATCCTTTACATATTTACATACGTACAGTGAGTCATTATTTAACTGTTTGGCCAACTTTACTTCACTTTTGATTGACTCTCACCTGCACATTACCTGCTCAGCACCAAAAAGCCAAAGTTATTGGTGAGCTGGTGAACACAGTGGAGCATTTAGCAGCTGGTCAGATATTCCCTTCATGGGTTAATAGAGACCAAAAAGGGAACACCCTTAACTAGAAATGCCCTTAAGTATCAGTTTGCATGTTGAAAGACAGAGGAAGGGAAGATGCCCAATTTTACTGATTGTGTTCCATCAGTGAGGTTTTATCACACGTGACGGTTATGCACAGCTGTGGCCATCTATAGCACTGATACGTCTGATTTATCACACATAACCATAAACCACCATCGCTGTGATATCTCAGTTGTTATAATTAAACGTCTAAAGATGATTGATTACTTACGGTGCTCACGTTGAAATGGACTTTACAAAGTAGCTACTTCACAGTGTAGGAAAAAATGAAAAGATCACTGATGGGGAAACAATAGCTGTAAATTAATATTAAGACAAAGTCCATCATTCATAAATAGTTATTTGAAAGTAAGATCTAGTTTTACCTGTATGTTAGTATTGTAGCTCCAAATATACTTATTGTTGCTATGATTACCTAAAGTTTAATATACCTTGTGTTATATTCTATAGAAGTGGTTAGCCGACATAGACATGTAGTTTTAGTCCGTAGCACTGACATGAATAGACCCAGCTTTGGAGGGACATAGTTAGGACACAGTTGTTTACACACACACACACTCCTTCAGGCTGGTTTTGCAATGAGCGGTGAGCTGAGTGAGCGTGATCAAAGCAACAAAGCACGGCAGAGACACGCATCCAGACATCTTCAGCAAGAAAGCCTAACTCACACAAACATTCACAGAGCTACTTTATCAGTCTCAGGATCTGACTCAACAGCATTTACATATTCAACAAGCTGTCACATCCAGAAAAGCACACTGGAGCTGCATGGAGCCCATAGGCATTTGTTTGAAATAGATTATTTTATTAGGTGATGAGTGAAATATTTACAGACAGACAATGTATTAACGTCACCTAATCAATGCACCTGATAAGATATAAGATGTAATGGCATGTCAGTGGCTTTAATAAAGTGTTTACTCCATAAATCTTGCTTGTGTGAAGTTTAATGCAAAATTCAATAGCTTGAATGTCTTTAATTAGTCAGATGGTGAAGTGCTTTTCTGAAAAAT
>JAUBNQ010000003.1:9014904-9027261 GCA_032353495.1 Ctenopoma kingsleyae
TTTTGCTCCTGGTTTTGGCAAATCATTTTGAATTTGCTACAGTTTTGGTTTACTCCTCTTACCTGAATATATTGAAACCACTGCAAAGGCTCATGGCTGTTGTAGTCACCATAACAATCTGGCATGAACGTAAGAAGAAGAGAAGAAGAACAGATCTAGAAATAATAGAAAATAGAAATAAACAAATAACTGGTGATAAAATAAATGGTGGCTATACCTTTAACTTAAGAATGGTTCTACATGTTTTGTGTCATTGTCATGACTTTATATATACAGTTGTATCACTTAATGAAACCAGCTGCAGATATACACCTAAAATATACATAATAAACTTTAAGTTAGATTATAAATCACTACCCAGAAGTAATTCGTAGAGGTTTAAAACTTCTGTTGAAGGCTGGTAAAGCATGTGTATTTGGTGTATTTAAACATTACACAAGACTTTTCTATTGAAGTTAAATAGAGTAATTACAGCAAGTTTGAACTTTGTTGCTGCTGTTCAGAATCGCATGAGAGATGGGGAGAGAGTTACTGAGGGAGAGAGCGAGCTTATCAAATTAACATGTATCACACACTGTGATTCAAATGAAATTCACAACAGGATATCACTGCTCGGAGAAAAAAAGCCTTTGGTCTGTCGATGTGTTTTACAAACAGTTAACAAAACTACACCGGATGGATTTAGTTTACCAGTATATCTCAGAGTGTAGACTGAGTAGTAATTGTTTTTTAATAGGCTGGAATCATGTGGTGTTGCCCTGTGTTATTGTTTACATGTAAACTTCATATCATGTGTCGTAGGTAACCTGAACCTGAATTGATGTGAAATTAATAATTAGGGATTGCTACATCATTCAGATTCAGTGAATTAAGGTGAAAACTTGTATCGTGCGGGCTCAGAGGAAATAGCCGCACTCACTATGCACTATGCACTCAGAATAAGCATCTTACTTTTGAATACAAATAGATTAAAAGTGCAGGCACAGATTTGTAAGACTAAGTGTGGTGTGTATATAATAAGTCTTAACCTGAAAACTATATTTACAGCCCTATTTTCTTCTGCACCATTGACAGAAATGGTCAGCTGCTATTACACTGATGTACAGTCGCATTTTCTTCTTATGTTCGCAGATATTTCAATGTGTCATAGTTTATCTCCTTTTATCTGCTATTGTAACTGTTTCGAAGGAAATTTTCTGCCCAGAAAACGATAAATTTAAACTTTGAACCTAGTTGCAAGATGACAATGGACCGTCCATCCCCAAGGAACTATCATCCTTTAAGAAGGAGGAAAATGTTTAAAATATATTGCTGAGGGTTCTCTGCAGAAATTAATTATGTGACCTATTGTAGCATACCTCAAAAGTTCACGGTGCATGAAAAAGTTAATATGCATGGCCTTCACCTTTACAGGCTCATAAAATTGTAGAGTTGTGCTTAATTTTTTTTTTTATAATGTGACAGAGATAATTTATTAAGACCAGCATATGTTAACAACACTCTGCATTCGAAAGACTCTTAAAAGTTGGGTTTGATGTCCACTCGTACAGCCACAGAAGATATTTCAACACAATGTAGGGTGTAAAAGACAGTGTACTTCATCTGTGGTGATACTGGTGGTAACAATTCCACTAAATCAGTTTGTAGGTATTCTGTGATTCAGGTGATGTGACACCTTTTCTGTTATTGAAATATGTTGACAACCATATTTATACTTAGGGTATTATTTACTTTCAGTTTGTATCTTTATTCAGTGCAGAGAAGATATGTCATGCCCCCACATTTACTACTTGACCTGCTCTATATCTTCCCTGTACTGTCTGTGTGAAAAACAACCTGAACTGAATATGGAAAAATGGTGAAATGGTCATTTTTAAAAACACACGTTGTCCACGCATGTATGAGCTAAGTCAGGGTTGTGCATGTTCTCAGACCAGGGCAGGTCTGGCAGCACTGCCTACTACTTGATTAGGCCACTCTGACAACACAGCAGCCTGGTAAGGTCAAGCCCTACAGAGTGTCAGAGAGGTGGGATGATGATGTGTCTCTGTGATGCCTCTGTTTTTCACCTCTTGACTTTGTTGTTTTTCTCCTTTGCACCGGTGTCAACTTTTTGCCCATCTGCTGAGGACACGTCTCCCATCAGAGCTGGACATTCAAACTGTTAACCCTCTGTTCACCTGCACCAAAGCAATAACAACAACTGCTTTGAGGTCTGCTGTCTTATCACATTGCTGGATTTTCCTCCTCTATTTTTACTTTCTAATGATATAGCACTTATCACATTTATTGAATAACTAACAATGTGCATTCTTGGAAAATGAATTGTCCAAATATTCAAAGGCTGTTACATAAAAGATTGTTCAAATGGCAAATTTTTGTTTCACTAGTTGTCAGAAAATTGCATTTTAGTGAATTTTATACAACCAATTTTACTGTTTAATGATACATCTGACAGGTTTCACTAGTATGGCATCATGTGCTGTGCGGTTACAGTGAGACTTATTCACGATGAATGCCAAATTTACATAAACCCTCAATTTAGAATCAAACTGAACACACACAGATGAAGCTTGATATCCACTCGTTTTTATGTGTGCACAGTTTTAACAGTTTACATACACACACAGTATGTTCACACAGTGTCTTTATTAAAACACATACGCTGCATTTTTTTTTTTCACAAAAACAAAGAGGTGTACTCTGCTCAGGGATGATTGTAAGTGGCTTGTAGGTGACAACAGCCACTGTGAGCCGGATGTCTTGCCCTAAGCCAGTCGTCCTGTGTGCTGCTGCTACATCTGTAGAGATGTCTCTTGTCGTTAGTGCGTATTAGTGGATATTTCTGCTGCTGATGTTGCAGACATCACTGCAGAAGCTGAGGTCAGACATTTGGTTGTTCTTAGCATAACCTCAGTCATACTTTCCATTATGTCTGAAAACAAATGCTTATAAACATCATAAAATGAGAGTCTAAACTGTATGGTAAACCTCTCTGTATTTGTCAGATAATGTGACTCAGGACGACACAATAAGATGCAGCTCTGCCAAATTTCTGTCTTCTTCGCTCTTGGTGTTGGTGTGTCTCTGCGCCAGCGTCTCTGTATGAACAACACAGAAGGAGGGAAAAGGCATTTGTGTGTGTATGCATGCAAGGAGCAGTGGATATGTCTGAGCTCAGGTGGCAGATACCCTAGGTAAATCATTTCAGATCCATTTATTCAGAAACCTGTGTGCAGACAACACCTGCACAATTGTCAAAGAAGTGCCACAATGTCAGTGACTTTGTTTGCAGCTCTGACCCCCGGCTGGCTGTGTGTGGATGTGCAGGTGTTTGTGTGTAACCACAAACACCATTTACAGTATATACTGTATATATATATATATACAGTATATACTGTATATGTGTGGTGTTATTCTGTGTTTATCTCTTTATGTTAGGTCAACTGCACCTTATTCAGTGAGAGAAATAAACAGGACTGGGAGCGTCGCTGTCATCTCAATGGCTGTGTTATTGCTGTGTTGATTTCAATAATTTGTGGTTTAAATTGAGCTTCACCCAAGGATCAGTAGTTAATTTAATTACTCTAATGAATAAACTGATGCTAAAAAGGAGAATTCTTTGGTTCTCAAATAACAAATTAATATTTTAAAAGCCTGAGATCAAATTAATAGTATTTTTAGTCCAGAAGAATTTTTATTTTTTGATATGACAGCTGTCTTAATCTATGTTCAAAATGAGCTCGTTTGCGTGTCATTTGCACACTGACAGTCAGTTGTGACAGTTGTAAAGTGTTCTTGAAAAAGCGCCCGACGTGGACACTCAAGGCAGCCAGACGAAAGATTTGCAGGCTGTGATGTCTGTGTGTCATATTACTTATCTCACTAAGCATATGCTGGCACTTCAGAATCATATACTTCAAACCCGGAGCCTTCAAAAGCGTCAAAACGGACTGTCTTATTCAACACATCAGTCATGTAGCCACCAGCAAAATGAGCGAGATGTCATTTGCACTCAACAAAAAGCTTCCGGAGACATTTAAAGACACTCTTGATGACTGTTTCAATTTGCAGAGACTGTTAATGATATCGTCTCAGCAGCCTTTTTGTTTTTTTTTCTGAAGATACAAATGAATGACAAAGAGTACTTAGAAGTGCACTTCAGCTAAAGCTTTGCCAATTATTAATTTGAATCCTGAAGACAATTAGTAAATCACTGCAGGGCCATTATCCAGCTGTTGCCCTGGATTCTTCTGGATTTTTGAAGAGTGAGCCAATCTAGTGAGGTCAATTTAGCTTGCCACTAATGGCAAAACATAAAATAAAGATTCTCTTTATTGCGCTATTTCACATTTTATGCCAATAACAAAGTTACTGTGTTTGTGGTGAGCTTGAAATAAATTAAATGTTACAAGTAATACTGACTTAATAGAAGAAAAAATCAACAAAAATATCTTCACCAAACACCTGCTATTCTTTCTCATTCACTGTTTTCTTTTGTTTGAACCCTCTCCTCACACCTTAACACACACCAACACTGTCACATGGATGCAACACAGCAGTCTTTGCTTCAAGCAAATATCCCACTTGGCTTATACAGTTCCAAGTGTTACAGAGGGTTAAACTATTTCATTGCGCTAATTGGCCATTGTCATTCTTGACGTTTGGATAAACACAGGAAAAGAGGGAACGCTGAGACAAATGGAGGCTAATTAAACTGGTGTGTGTACATGTGCATGTGAGAGAGTGTTGCAGAGAGAGAAACCAGCTGACAAAAAAATGGAGTGACGAAACACCCAGCTTGACAAAAGCAACGTCTCCTCTTTGCAATAGAAAGTTAACATGAAGAGAAAGAAAATCTGCTTTCTGGTTGTAACTTTTCTCTAATTGGGTTTTGTTCGTTGCTCACTGAGAGAAAGTGGAAACACTGATGGGCCACATTTTACTTACACTATCGAGACAGGAAGCATTTTTTATGGCTTGAACTAAAAATGTTTTATCCAGGTTAGAAGTTTTCATTTTTGCAACTTCATAAACTGAGAGAGAATTTTCATTAAAAAGCAGGCCTTACTGCTGCAAGTGATCTGATAATACACATCTTGGATAAAAACTTGTCTTAAAAGAAGGAGAAAAGGAAAGATAGAAAGTAGGGGAGGCAAAGTTTTAAAATGAGCTGTGGAATGTTTGAATGCTGACCCACAGGCGACTTTTTTTTTTTTCCAGAGGTAGCGTGTTGGCCATTCGTATCATCCCCTGGGAGATATCTTCCTCGCCATTTTCTCTGCTATTCTGCAGCACCATTTCATCTCTGTTGCGGCCCCTTACTCTCTCTCTCCCTCTGTCTGACTCACACATATGGACGCATACACATAAACACAGACACACATGCTCACATATAATCCTTCAAACCCTCGCCCATCCCCCGCCTCGCCTTTCTCACATTTGACCACTTGTCAGGGGATGTTTATGGGCCATTGTTTGCCGTGCTGATGATCATTGTCACCAGTTGATTCCATTACCCATAGTCTTCTGATGGATGAGGCCTACCCTGATGTCCACTGATATGGGTGTCCTTGACCACTGGGGCAGACGCAATGAACGCATGAAGCAGTGGTGAGGACAGTTGGATGCTTTATTTTTTTTTACTACATATAAAATGTTTGATGTCAAATGTTATTAAACATTTGATTAGTGGAGACAGATGTGCTGAGACAAAGCTGTGGCAGAAAATAATTTCTACAATTGCAGTTACAAACAAGAGTATTTTGTTTGTAAGTGCAATCTTCAACGACAAAGGGTTTTCTTTTTTCTTTTTTTTTTAAAAGAATTTATCCTTTATTGGCAGGATGGCATCATTTCACTGTGCCTACAATAACCGTTGCATATAGCTGACAAAGAATAAATCTGTTTTACTGTAGTACATTTTTGGTTAGGCTTAGTCACAAAACAGCTTGTTGAGAGAGTTGAAATAGCAACTTTAAAGGGGACCTTCACCGTCGTCATTGACTGGACATAGAAATTAACTTTCTCCTGTGCTGAAGTACAGTTTTCTTGACTTTGTCATTCAATACTGACATCACTTCCCTTTTGTTTCTGACAGACCAGACTTGTAAGTACTATGTGTGCTGGAGGGCTTTACCACTTAAACGTAAACCAGTGTCGTTTTACTGAAATGTTTGAGTCTGTTATGACTCACACGGCATCTGCTATTTGCACATACTGTACATAAATAACCCAATTACCATGACTACCCAAACCAGCATTACAGTTTATGTTAGAAATAGAGACAGACTAGAGTTTTAATAACCTAGGAAAGATGTGCTGTGGCCTACAGGCTAATAGGAAAAACACTGTAAAGAAAAGCATAGGGATGTGTCTTTATAGAATCCATAGAGCATTTTAATACAAGCTAGATTAATTGCAGCATTAGATGCAACATGAAAACTGTTACGTTCTCTGATTGAAGCCTGTATTTCATACAAACCACTTTGAGTATAAATCACAAGAGACTGAAAGATGGATGAGTAATTGAGCTCTAATAATCATGTTTTACTTACTCTGTTTGAGACCTTAGACTCATATAATATAACTTGGTTAAAGAGGAAATATGACAGTTGTAGTAATTTATGTTGCTTTCCTCTGGTCTTAATCACATTATCACAGTGCATGTAAACACACTGAGGGGTTGCCTGTGGTCCAGTCTCCCGCAGTGCTCAAGTGTCACAATATTATTTGAAAATTTCTTCACTATCTCATTGAATTAGTGTTCCCGACCCAGTAAAATAGATGAGCTCAAAGGGAAAGAGTCATTCAGAAGTCACACATCACAAACAGACAACTGCATTTACTGATGGCAGAAGATGGGCTTGGATTTAACCAGGCTGATCCCATGATGTGGTGGCAGTGAGGAATTGGCTGTGGTGTTGTGTGACGGCAGATGAAGTAGTGCTGATAGCTAAAACATTTACCACAGACCCAGCAATGGTAATTTTTCACAGAGCCAGGGCGTCATTGATCAGGATGATATCTGGCACAAGGGAACATGTAGTTAGAAGCACATGTTTAACAAGCTTCTCCAGCATTTCCCAGAAATTGTCACATAAAGACTTTCCATTATTATTCTGAACAAAGACAGACTCGTTTTCTATCCCTCAGATGTGTCTTTTGTCAACCCATCCTCACTGGACAGATTACCTTTCTTAGGAAATAGCTTCCTGGATCAGACAAAATTATGTTCTGAGATAGAAACAAGGCCAGACTCTGTTCTTTGATGTAGAAATTAGCTTCATTTTGTTAAAGTGTCTTAATGATATTTGAGTCAAACCTTTTCTGTAACTATCATCTGGACAGTTTTGTCCTTGTTCCTTTAAGACAATGACAACATACAAAAAAAAATGCAGGAATACCCAGGCCTCCAATAAAACTAACATTAATGCCAGTGCGATATGCAAAACTATGCAAATTTTATGCATACTGTCAACCTACATAGTGGCCGTTCTTCGTTCATTTCAAAAGATATGACTGCAATTAGACAACAATTGATTGAAATCACTGCGTTTTATGATTCTGTTACTTTTGAGCTGACAGGGTGTTGTACAATTCAGTGACAGAATATTTTCACTGCATCAAAAGATTAACTGCTATTATTGACCCTGATGCAAACCAACGGGTGATACATTTCAAACAAACTACTCACTATCTTAGTGATTTGCATATTGTGTGTCATTTACTATATTCTCTGATTACCTAATGATTTATGCTTTAATATAATTCACAGAGCACTTTCAAAAGAATATGCGTACCATAGCTTTACGGTGACTTAACATGTCGGAGACAGAGAAGAATTGAAATGATAGTTTAAGGGCTGCAGGGAAAAGAGAAGTATGATCAGTTAAGACTTGCTTTGTATGTGATTTTTTTCCCGTTGTCTCCTTGGAAGGCCAGGGTGCAGTTGATGAATTCTTAAGCAGATCTCGCTGATAATTGTATTTCATAACTGTCATGCGGAGAGGGACTGTCCGCTGAGAAGCTATTTGTGTCACTGCATCTCTCCCTCTCTGTGTCTCTCTCTCTTTCTCTGCAGCCCCTTCAATAAAACTCAAATCACGACAGAGATTGTTAAGTCTACCTCCAAGATTATTAAATCCAAATGGAGAATTTATGGGTGACACTTCATAACAATTAATCTCAGATGCTTGATTAATAAAGTTCGCTCACCCCCCCACTCTTCTCTCTTCACCCTCCCCATCACTAAAGTTGTCCTGTCTGAGTGGGATGGAAGAGGAGGGGTACAGACGTACGGATGGCAGGATGGTTGTCAGGGACAACATGAGTGTCATTCTTTTTGATTAATGGAGCATTGTGACCCTGCCCCTAACCCTCCTTCTTTCCCAGCATGCCCACTCTCACCTCTGCAAAGCAACCCCCCCCCCCCCAACAGGTAAAAATAGATGTGGGCCAAGTTATGCTCTCCATAACCTGGATTCAAGCTAGACATTATCTGATAGAAAATGATAGGAAATGAAGTAAGGAAGAGAAGAAAGAAGGAAAGAAAGAAAGAAAGAAATGGAACCAGAGATGCAGAGACATGGAGAGAAAGAAAGATGTAGAAATTGTAAAGGTTGAACAGAAAAATAATGAGGAACAACATAAATTCGACATAAATTGAAATAAGCATAATAAGGAAAGAGAGAATAAACAAGGAGAGAAGTGAGAAGGGCTAGAAGGTGGAAGGGAAAAGAGAGAAGAGGCAGATTTTTGGAGAATGTCACCTACCTAACCTTGTCACCATGTTAAGTCAGCTGTGATTAATTAGTTGAGTGAGACTGAGCAATTAGGTCAGGAGTTTTGGTGTGTACGAGTATGACTGTGTGTAAGCTCATGTATGTGTGAGCGTTCATGCACAGTTTTTGTTCTTTTATTTTTTAATCAAGAGCTTTTCGTTAACAGTCATATGAAACTTTTGTATCTTCCACTCAAGAATAAGGTTAAGACCAGTTCAGCCAGAAGACAAAATAGCTACAACAGTAAATGAATCAATAGATAACTCTGTGTAATTCATGTCCTCCTTAAACCAGTGTGTGTATACTGGTGGTTCGTTCTACAGTATTATTCTCCTACACAGTGCTGAAGAGAACTATCATATTGGCCTGAAATCCTTACACACGACTTTCCCATAGGGTTACTCCAAACGGTGCAAACAAAAGTGTTGAAAAAGACTTTTCCTTTATGGCAAATAATTCATACTGTACGTGTTTTTAAGTCATGCACAATTTTTTGAAAGCGTTCATGCACAGCCAGTCTGATGTGCAGCTAACTTGCTTTTGATTTTTATGTTAAGTTTGAATCTACAACAGAATTAATGAATAAAATGTTGACAGCTTGGTTTGTCACAAAGAAAGAACCAAGATTGTTTTTTTTAAATGGACTCTGTGCTATATTATTGGAGACATAGCTCCAGATTCATTTGAAAGAGTGTGAGGATAAGAAACCCTTAGACAAATCCATGAACGAGTAAAAGGCTTACAAAAGATCATATTTAACAATGATGGCTATATATTTTCCTTTTTGCAATTAAAGAGTCCCTCTGTGTAATTTAATGCTTCTTTTCAAGTGTCGAGTCCCCTGAGACTTGGCCTGTAGCTATGCCATCGCTCTTGGTGATTATCATTAATGAATGTCGGCGAGGACCATCCCTCAATGTGACTAGGGAGGAAACACAAGCCCTAATTAAAGGTTCCTATTCATAAATATATGCCTCAAACTGCATGGATCGAGCGGTGCTGTGCACACAAGTCATTTTAATGTCAAAAAGCACCTTTTTAAGAGCATTTTCATCCCTTAATGTAAAGCACAACTGCAGCAATGACAGATTTTCGCAGCAAACACCCACAGCAAGAGATCTGTGTAATTTGAGATCCACAGATTTAAATTTAGGAGTAAAGCTGAAGATTAGGATGCTCTAATTTGACACACAGAAGGACTGATGAGAAAAAAACTCGACTTCCAGCTGTATTCTCCACTGTCCAGCTAAACAGATGCAGTTTGTGCATATTCTCCCCAAGAGACTGTTGTGTTTTATTACAAAAGGTTATAGGAAGCTTCTCGTGTTGAGAAGTCATACTGTGCAAGGCAAAAATTCATCTGTCTATAAGAAATGGAAATGTTTAATAAATGAAAATCTTTAACAGATTACAGGATGTCACTGAGGTAGGAAATAATCCTTATTGCTTATGTTCTCTCATAAAAACCAATTTTAATCATTTTAATTGCTCCAAATGCAGACTGACAACAGTTCTCATAGATGCAAGTTGCTGCATTGTCACATCGGTTTCCCAGACAAAACGATTGGTAATTGTTATGTGAAGAAGATAATGTTAACATTGAGGATAATATTGAGTCTGTCTGAATGTTTTTTTTTCCCCCACAGGGGCTCAGAAAGTCTTGTTGTAAAGAAGGGCTTGGTGAGACAAACATTTGGCTGCTTCTCTTTCCTCCTTAATGGCTGAAAAATGCTAATTGGAGTGCATGTGTCAAAGAAAACAAAAGGCAAGGGAGGAGGAGAGGGAAGAAGTGTGCATGTCAGAAAGGCTGGTATTTTGAAACGTGAAATATGTCACTTAATTCAGGCGAGTTGGTAAGGATTTTTAGTAAGGTTGTTCCAGGAAGCAGGAAATCTCGCTGTCACACTATTTGTCTCTAAGCACAGATAAAGTTTTGCCCATGGTGGTATGTAATGAAGCTCATGTTTAAAAGACAAACATATTTTGAGGAGAGAAAAAAGCATTGTACTGTAAATATTCTGCTGAACAATTGTGTCATAGTTCACGTAAACAAGCTGGAGTTGCTTTCTCTCCCTTCAGTTTTGAGCTTTCTCGCCGCTATAAAATAACACCTTGAATCCCGCTGAGACTCGAATCCTTTAATAAACTTGCATCTGTCACTGCCGAACAGCATTTCATCACATCCTTCGTCCAAACTGACAAAATCAAAAAAGCTCAGGTGGGGATTACAAACCTTTAATTGCATTGTCAAAACTACAGCAACATATCGTTTTTAGGTCTACACATTGAACAAGTCATGGAAAAGTAAATCTCTATAAAATATCAAAACCCTTCTCTCTCTCTCTCTCTCTCCCTCCATACTCATTCTTGGCATTTTAATTATGCAGTCTTATCTGATAGATGGGAAGATATAGCTCATGTCAAAGTTAGAGCCTCTTCTTTATTAATTTTTTTATTATATATTCTTATATTCAGCCTGTCAATGAGTGTCTGAAATCTGATAGGACCCATCATTAATTGAAGATTACTAAAGATTATAAAGAGAGGTATTATCATAAGCTGTGTGCCTTCGTCATTCCAAATGTTAACTTACTTGAATGACACTGAGAAAAAAAGCTTACACTCTGTTTCAGTGCTCCAAGAATAAGTTTAGAAGTCCAGCATTTTGGCAGAACTTTATACTAGTAATATTAAAAGTATAAAAGAAGAGGCTTGTCAAGAAATCTGCTAAAAGACATACTAAATACCACAGACCCCTGACTGCAAATTTGTGGTGTACACTACTCGAACTTCAGTCTAAATCTTTTAAGATCAGAGCTTTATGGCTACAAAATAGTTCAGGTGGTTAGCCACAGGCAAAAATATGCAACATTCTGTTAATTATTTATGAATATTAAGAGAGAAGCATTATATTCTTGGTTTAGGTCATTATCATTTTTATCAAAATACTTCATAATATACTCCAAAATACTGTATAACTATGTAACTAAGTGAAATAAAACATGCAGAAAAGTGAACGTATAAGCTAAGATCAGTTACATTTCAATTTTAATCTGTGCACTTTCTGATCGTGCACAGATTAATATTGGTATAAAAACTTCTTTTCAAATTCAATATTTTTTTTAATTTGTTTACTGGTGTCAAAAAAAAAACATACAGGAATTTACCCGTTCAACCTTGTATCGCTCTAACACACATTTTATGTCATTTTAGCATGGAATAATTTCTTTTTCAAAAATAAACCATGTCTCTGTGCTTTTTTAATGATGAGGATTATAAGAATAAGAGATGGGAGTTAAAGTGAAGAAGCCGACTTAAGTAATAATGGTGGTAGTCATTTCAGACGTTTTTGTAAAGCTGCATTTACATTATGACTTGTCGAATGATTTAAACTTAAAATAACACAAACTTCAAAGCATGCATTTGGTTTAATTTATATTTAATGAATAGATTTTTTAAATTGTTAGAGGTCCAGATGAAAATTTATCTCAGTAGGAACCGTAATTCCATGTTAAAATTGTGCTAAAATGGTGAAAACAGTTGACACAAATTAAGCTAATCATAAACAATGACA
>JAUBNQ010000003.1:9027361-9044082 GCA_032353495.1 Ctenopoma kingsleyae
AAATTTACATCATTTGCATGTAAAAAGTACCTTTGTCATTATCTGGACATGAGTTTGGATCCTTCACCTGATTTGACAACCTGCTAGACTCCTTTGCAGTATGATCCAGTAGATCTTATTAAACAGCTTCTCTTTAGATGGTCATGTCAAAGCTAGGAAAAAAAGGAAGAAAGAAAAGAAACACAGTAGAGAATAATGTATGTACATATACATGACGGCTACATGAATGTTTTCACCCGTTCTGAGGGACTATCTTCACGCGGAAGAGAAAGAAACAAGATGACATGTCGTCACGCTGTCACTGTGCCACAGTATGTGGAAGAGAGCCTTCGTGCATATACAAGTTGGGGGTGGTGGGAAACAATTGTTTATGTGTTACGCTTTTGTCATACATGCTCATGGACACGGGTGGTTGCTTCACAGGTAGTTTAACTACTGTAGCAAGCAATTTGGATGACAATATCCAGATATGTAGCTGGCTGTTCAAAAATATGTACATGATTAAAGTCATTATACATTAAACACACTGTAGATACCAGGTCAAAGGTTACAGAAAGAGACTGCATTTCTCATAGCACTATATTTTTCAACCTACCTGCAAGTTTAAATTGTATTACTTTAGGAAATAGCAGTATAATATGATAGAAATATTTCTGCACTACAGTAAAATTTGAACAGATGATGGAGTCTTTAACTGATTTGCCACAATTCAGCTTTGAGGTCACAAATATACCTCAAATGACAATGATTTAAATGAAGATGGCTTAACGGAGAAAGGGAGAGACAAGAAGTCAATAAAAATAAATGACTGTAAAGACAGAAACTTCCTCATAATTACAGAAAATGTGATTGTACGTAGAAAACTGGCATGTGGCCACATCCTCAATAAGTCCTCCTCATGTACAAATATTTTAGTGCAGATATAGTTGCTACCGCTGCCTCTTGAACTACTTGTCCCCCCCTGCTGGCTCAGGATCAGATCCTGCACTAGCTTCTCTGCTGTGATTCCTGTGCTGCGTCTCTGCTTCCTAAAAGCCTGAAACCTCTAGAGCAAGAAAAGCTGTGCCTTTCAATCAACTAACACCAAAAAATAAAAATGAATGAAGAAATCAGTGTATTCCACTTTATATTGTTTTACATTGGTGAGAATTAAGGATGAATTTTGTTTATTGTATTGTAAGATTTAGTTTTTTCTTATTCTAGTTTAAATGGGTGTATAGCTGGTTTATTGTTCTACAGCCTATTACTGAATTGTGTAATAAAAATGTTAACTTCAGTCAGAAGACGTAAAGCAGTTAACATCTCCATGCATGATGTAATTACAACTAACCTTTTAGATTTATGACTTGTGGGTGAAGTACTGCAGTAATATTATAGCCTAATGTATAACAGGCTTTATGAGCACAGTCTTTGTAGTGTGTGCATCATGCAGGATTTACCTCACTGAAAAACTCTTTTGATTCTGTTTACTCAGTAGTTAACATCTGGATTGTTTGGGATGTTAATGCAAGTTACAGCTTATTAATACTACTGATTTTCATTGTAATAGATTTATATTAACAGTTCTGATCCTGAATAGGAAGGCAAACCAGTGAGGTTCTTCTAAGAGAAGTAAAGGTATGTGTGCTACGGCAGGAGTCATATCTGTCTGCAAACTTCGGGATGGAAATGTTAGTGACGTAAGTCGGCTCCATCAATCAGCGGGCAGGCCGCTTTGACAGACAGGGACAGACAGATGTTGGGGCGGTACTTGGTATTTCTTTACCACTTAATAAGCGACCTCAGACATCCCGGCGCAGTTTATGAGTTTTTCAGACAAGCAGCGGCTCAAAAACGCTGAGTATGAAGACGCAGAAATCGGAGGAGCTTTTCTGGTGTGCGTAGTGAGGGACAGACCCCCGGCTGCAGTTTTTGTCTGTTGCTTGTTAACTGTGAAAACGTGTAATTTAACGGGTAAATTGAGAAACTCACCAGAATTAGTTAAACTGAGTCTGTCTCGGTGATTTGCAGAAAGTTTATAATCCAGTTTCTTGTAAATGATCCGGGCCAAACCTACGTCAGTAACCCGGAGCCGGCGTAGCTGGGTGAATAATGTCCTGGAGTCCGGTGGCTGCTGAAGACGGAGGAAGTGCGCATCCAGTCTGAACTAAGCCACTTCTCATGTCATCCAAATTATGCTGTCATTATCACCGCAGCCTCTATTACTCGATGATAAAAAAAAAAAAAAAACAACTTTAGAGTTTTTCCTTCTCTCTTCTTCACTTATCTCCCTGAGCAGGTTCTGCATTAAACGGAGATATAACGCCGTCTCATTTAAGACAACATTAGCCTAGTTGTGTGCCCTTTATAAACACTTTATGGTGGATAATAGTTAGGATGGAGAGTAGGCTATTAATGGAGCCTCTTGTGGATTCAGAGCCCCTCCCCTTCACCAGAAGCCTCACTAAAAAGGTGTAACGAATCGATCTGCAGCATCCTTTGTCCCACTAAAGAGGTCACTGAAACATCCACATTTGTGCAAACTTTGAGACAGAGCAAAGCTGCACGGCACAGCTCAGACCACCTAAAACTCTGAAACACTGCAGTATCATATTTCTGTCTAGTTTCTGCTAAGGTGAAAATATAAGAGCAGAATTAAGTTTTATTCTTAAAATAGACCCGAGCATGGTTTGTGTTTCTGACAGGACAGTGTTGTTTAGGTCCCTTTGTACGCAGTTTGTGCGTTTAGCCGCAGTTTCCAAGTCTCACTCTGTGCTTGCTGAACTGTTAGTGATTGATGTTTCAGAGAATAATCCCAGTAATAAGTCAGGCCGGATTTTGCTGTGCCTTTAGCAAAGATTATCCTCCTTGTGTAGGATCAACAAAGTCTAATAGGTTTATTGGTGATTTTAGCGATTTTATATGGAGATTGTTGTTTTTTCGTTTGTTTATTTGTATATTTTGGCGAATTAAAAGGCAAAATTAACCAATAATGCTGTCAGTGAAAACTTGATTGCGTCATCTCATACTACACCAACTTAATGTGACGATGTGTTGAAGCAAATCTCATTTCGCTTTTTGTTTCTTTGTTGTTGGTTTTTTTTTTTTTTTTTTTGTAAATCAAACACAAAGACTGCGCATCAACTTTCCGCGGCACCTCTCGTTCAGTTATTTTCATGTAAAATTTCCAAATCAGCTACTCGTGTGTCCGGGAACAGGACGTACCTCTCCGTGTTACACTGTGCGCGGGGACAGAAAGGCGTAGAAATGAAAGCCATCCCAGTGAACAATTAGAGCAGCAGATTGACAGGTAGGCTCTGACTGTCAGGGTGACGCTTGTGGAGGGGTGGAGTAAAGGAGAGGCCGGAAAGGCAGCTGGATGTGTCTGTCTATCAGTGGGAGCTGTCTGAACGCACCGCGCATCACCAATGTGCGCACATTTCACTGCGGAGAATATCCGGGGACGCTTTTTGCGCTTTTAAGAATATATAATAATAATAAATAAAACCCAGGGAACAATAACAGTAACCAACAGACTGCGGCTCAGAGGGCGGGCCTGCTCGCTGTGTTTTCTGATGAGTTTAGGAGAAATTCGTCAAGTGTCCATGTTGACAATCGGACCAACAGCGTAAATGTGAGTATTTCATTATCCACGGGGTGATTTCAGCGATACGGGCTGTGAGCTGATTACTGCGGGGTTTCTCTGCACACACACACGCACACACACGAACACACCAAACACACGCACGCAATTGACTGATTGACATACAACGAGCCCGGTTAACGTGTCACTCTTTCCTCTCTTTTACCGATTTCCTCCCAATCACCGTAGCGGAGCTTGGATACCGGACCTGGCACCTGGACGGACTACAGCGCAGTTTGGACTCATCACCACCATCGAGTGAGTTAAAACGCAAGAAAAGGGAATCACGTTTTCTTCACTTTTTGCTCCGAATAGAGGTATGAAATAGTCCAGTGAGGGGTGTAAACCTCTTTTAATGGAAACGCGGCGAGGGGCTCAGGCAGCCGTCTGTATCTCTCCTCGATAGACTGAGAATCGCTCGGAGCTTTCCGGCAGTTTTCACCAGTCCAGCCTGCCATGAGTTTTTGTGATCGACAGAAGTTAACGGACGATCTGGTTTAGCTCATTATTAGTTGTAATCTTCATTGTTCCCACCGGACATACCCAGCATAAAATGCACAGAGACGCGTAGAGTGAATCCCCACTTGCATCAGCCCCCAAAAAAAGACTTCTTCACCCTTCGAGGGATCGAGACTTAAATTCTGTCAACCTGCCGAAGAACTGTGGAAACGCTACTGGCTTTGATTTCCTCCCGTTGCACCGGTTTCCTCTCCAGCTTGTCCGCTATTTTGATCTCTGCATGAAAAGTCAAACGGAAAGTCTTGCAGCAGCATGCCGAGGAGAAAGCAGCAAGCACCGCGACGGTCAGCAGGTAAGACCCCCACAGCTCTGCAAACAGACGCCCCTGTTTAGAAGCGGGGACATTTTATTTCACCCACAGTCACGACAAAGCAGCCGGGGATCTGCACACTTCCTCTTAAGTTTCTACAGCAGAGTGTAGGCCTGATTCAGCGAACAATACAAAGACACAGACCCGCTGTAGCCATCAAGTGTTTTCATTATGGAGCAGAGCACCCCTCTGGTTAAGATGCTGACCTTTGCAGCATTTCACAACTCTGAGTTTAAGTCTAACTCTAAGTTTATTTCTGCTAATCTACAAAGTCGTGTTTGACTGGCAGCATTATTGTGTTATTTACGCAGACACAATGTCCAATGCCAATTTTGGCTGTGAGAAATGAACGCGCACAGCTGCACTTAAGCTTCATCGTTTTAAAGCTGGTCCTCGCCTAGGCTCCCGGCATCCAAGTTCTCCAAACAAAGCTCATCTTATCTCGTTTTTACAGACTAACGTGTTTGATGTGTTAGTGCCAGAAAAGAAGAAAGAAAGAAAGAAAAGTGGCGTATTTTCAGCCTGTGTTCCGCTCAGGGATTGCCATCCTTGATTTGATGCTTGATTGATCGCCTGTCATGCGACTGCCTTTGATCTATTCATTCCTGATAAACATCAGTAAATCATTCACCGTGGAGACACGCATGCGCCCGACAGCCGGACTCCCTCAAAGGGGGTAACTTTTTGCCCCCGCCGAAGAGCAGAGAAAAGACAAATTGAAAGAAAAGTTCTCATGCGGGATAAATACTTTGCAATTAATACACGAGGGGGAGGGAACAAGAAGGAGGGGGTGCTGGGGCGTAGCGAGATCACAGTGAAGCATCTCACACAGAAACAGTCGTAAAACGCTGGGCTGGTTACATCTAGTGGTCACTTCAACCTCTCGACCTCACCTCTGTGTTCGTCTCTTAAAAACAGGAAGTCTTGTAAATCTGTCTCAGATGTTAAAGATGCGCATCCAGCACCAAGCACGAATATAAAAAAAGTGATAAATTAGGAAGTGAAGGACACAGAACCACTGTAGCCACAGATCACAACATTATAGGACTGTTCCAGATACCATGTGATCTAAAATCCAGTGTAGTATAATGAACCTCCTCATGATTAACTTTAAAATATTAAAATTATGCTTATGTTCCTAAATGCTGTCTGTAGGAACATAGTGTAAATGATTTAGGCCTTTTTCAAATAAGAGTAATATTCACCTGTAGTGTTTTTTTTCCCCCAAAGAGTAAAAGTAAACATATTTACGCGTATTTTGTGAGATATGATTCTGTACCACAGCATTTTGCCTTTTGACAGTCAGGCCCACATGTTGTTGTTAAGTTGACCAGACGTGAACCGTTCTGCGAGAGAATCGCATGTTTGCCTGAATCCATTTGATGTCCCTGGGAGATGCGTGTGATTGACATCCATTTCCAAATGACGAGAGGAGAGGAGCCTTTGAAGTTCATGCAGTAATGACCAAAGCTGAATAAAACAGCTGTAGAATGTTAAGCAGGCGGTGGAAATGTGAGGTTAAGCAGACTTAATCAAGGTTGTGACGGAAAGACTTTGAACTTGGTGGGGCTGTAATTTCTAATTGACGTGAGGCTTTGGTGAAGGATAGAAAGAAATGTGTTTTAGAACGAGCCGGCACAGTGAAAACGAATGGCGTCTGCTGCAAATGGTGGTGGAAAAACCCCTAAAGAGAGAAAAAGTGTTGTTTTCTGTTTTCCAGCCACTTTTGGTTATTCATCCAAACTGTGAAGTGGCCCCATTCTGGCTCAGCTTTTGAATATTGATTTAATTGTCTGTTTTTGTGACAGACACATACATCACAGGCAGTAATGGTCAATCACAGCTTGGCAGGCTTTGTCTCCACATTATTTCCAGCACTTGACTTATGGTCAGTCCAAAAACTTAAACACTTCTACTGATGTGTGTTTGTGTGTGTGACTGGTTTGTCTGTGCAATGGTGTACACACCTATAAACCCAAGCTATTTTTACAATGCATTACAAGATATTTCCACAACCCAGATATATCACTTTGGAGTTGAACTAAAACAAAATGTTGCATACGCTCCTCTGAGGGAGAGAGAGGTTTCAATGGCTCTTTGTATGCCATTTCAAATGGGCTCTGTCTCATCAGTCACAGTGATGATTTTAGACCCTGTAATGGCACTGTACCCTATCTAGTTTATGACCAGTGACAATACATCAGTGTTCTTTCATTTGGAACCGCATTACTGCATCTGTTAGTTTTGGCAGTTGAGTTCAGTGCAGTGCAATTTGAGCAGCAGAGACTTTTGCTGCAGTCATTTGTTGTCATTTTCTCTTTTTTTTTTTTTGTCTCCACTCACTGAAATGAAATTATTTTGAGGTATTCTAATAGGCGGTCGAGTAATTAATGAAGGAAAATCAAGAAGCAATAATCATAATGTGAAATCATAAAACAGAATTGTGACAGCGACTTTAACTTTTGCTTCTCTTTTACTATTATGGTCTTTATATTTTACGCAGTTCTAACTCATGACGTGTGCCACTATTGCTTATGATTATGTGTAATAAAAGTTAGTGCTGAAACAGAGCTGAATGGTTACAGCATACCAACATGGCACAAAACTGTAACGTCCATGGTTTGAGTCTAGCTGTGGACCTTTGTTGGATGTCTTACTCCTTCTCTCATATGCCCATGTTTCCTGTTTACTCTTCACTATACTATCAAAGAAAAATAGAAAAGGTCCAGAAACAATCTTTAAAAAAAGGTTTGTGCTGAAACAATCAGTCTACTCACAGAAAAATAATTTAACAAGCTGAAATGATCTGGTTGAAAGGTTCTTTGACATGAAGAATCCTGTGTTTCTCTGTTTAATATAATGGTAGATATAATATATTTGTATTTTGAACTTAACTTGGACTTTGGAACTTGTTATAGGCATTTGTATAATATTTTCTCACATATTATAGACTGATCATGTAAAAAAAACTTTCAGATTAATCACTAAGAATAATTAGTTGCAGCTCTAATTGAAGTGCTGTGATAAGCTCACTACCACAATATAAACTTTTTATCCAGAGAAAAGGTTACAGTAAAGAGTTTCATAGCAACTGCACTAATTAGGGAGTTACAGTATTTGACCTTTGACACTGTTCATTTCTTTCATTTATGAAAACTGTGCATGTTATTAGACTGTTTGCATCAGCTCTGTTATCATGTTTAAATATGGCAACATATTGTACACCTTACAGCTCAATAGCCAGTAATTAGTTTAATTAGCAGATGTGATATAGTGTATATTAAATATACAAACATGCCACAAGTGTTTGTCTTGACACTGAGGCCACAGTTTTGACTGCTGTTGGAAAATTAATGGTATTGCTGTATGTCTGCTCTCGCTTTTAGTTTACAAAGCACAATATCTTAAATCAAGCACTGTCATTCTAAGTAATGAATCCATCAACTAATCATTCAACACATTATTGTGATTACAGTGCAACACTGTGTGAAATGTATTCCACTGGAGTTAAAAGATCGAGCTGTTAAAAACATAATTTTTTACTACCTGTCCTGTACAACATCCAGTTTCATTCACTGAGACAGCAAAAGAAGAAGAGGCGGGGCAAACTGTGGGTGACCAATCCACAGCCGCGTTGACCGTGGTACACGTCCCCAAGAATAACAGGAGATACATCGTTATACTGGTGTACTTACCACTGAGTTTCTTTTCACTCTCAAATGTAGAGTGTTCTGCAATGTTTGATCCCGAGTTTGACAGTTAGTGCCGGTCTTGAAGTGACATAGTGTTAAACATGCCCATGTTGAAATGTTTAAATTCTTACCTGGACACAGTAAATAGTTTGCCTTTGTCTGCTCTCTTCACAGAAATGTAACTGACTAGGTTTGGCCACTCACACCCTGATGCATCTAATTAAAATCTACAAAAATAAATCAAGTATTCAGGTTACAATGTGATGCCGTGGATGCATTTCTTTAGTATGTGTCACTGAGTGTCTCCTAAAAACAAACTTCAGTGCTATATTTTAATGATCTGTCCTTATAGCTTAGCTCAGCACGCTTAATTAAAGCACTCTGCAACATTTGTCTATATTGAAGCCAGAATGAGTGGCTACACTCTGAGTGAACAGAATGCACACACAGTAGAGCCTTGCCTTGTGAGCTTCTCTACTGACATTAGCGGCTTCTTTCTTTACCTTTATTGCTGCTATTGCTACCTCAATGCAAAAAGCACCTCTTAATTATGACTTGAGGAGGGGGGTTTTCGTCTTCCCAACAGCATCGTTAGCCGTGGTCCCTAATTACCCAGGTAGCTGACGGATCAGTGACAGGGCCCCACCGATTAATGCTGACAAATTCGGCAAGGTGTCAGGTCTGCAAGCTGCCTTGATATAATCAACTTGGTGTTAGCCACTTCTCATATTCCCACCCCCAGTTGTTCCAATCTAAACTCAACAGCATAAGGTAGCTTGAAGTGATATGACAAATTGAAATGTGTGTCTTGTTAAGCCAACACTGTGCTGGACACAAGCAGCCTTGTAAGAAGTTTTTGAATGGCTGTAGTCTCATGTTTAGGTGTATAATTATGGTTAGTACATGAACTAGTACATGCATGCCATAAATGCTATTTAAGAATGTGAATGTGTTTTCCTGTGAATGTCAATGATTTTTTTTATCTTTCCTTTTCCCTCTGATCTTTCTGGTAACAGCTTTTTGGGTCTCTTTGACAGAAAAGGAACAAAGTTCTAAGCCAAGCTGCATTAATACATTTTGTTGTTACTTTGCATTGTATTTCCTCTGCAGAAATTTAGCTCACGGCACCTGTCAACTAAGAAGTCAGCACCAAAATATGACTATTAAAACCTTGCGCTGGTTTTATCGGGATGCTTCTGATAAAGTATTTAATGACATTTGTCAGGAGCTGAAGCTACGCGTTGAGGAAAAAAATATTTGAAATGAAAAATACAGATGAGAACACAACATGCAAGTGTGTTTATGTGTCTGTACGACTCTGCATCACTGAGCAAGATGCAGAGTTATTTCAACCTTGTGGTTGTGTGTGTGTGCATGGATGTGAATAGTCTAATCCAGCGATAAGGCAGTGTATGTAAAGTGTGATTAACAGGTGACATTGAATGAAGGAGTCAGTGGATATATTTGCCATCCCACACTCCATGTCACCCGTAGTAATTTGCATGTGGTGTCAGAGGCAGTAGGCCTTCAGGAAATCAAAGACACACGCTAATGCGCAAACTCGCACAACTACACTCTCTGTCCTCATCTTTGTGGAGGTTAAGTGACAAATGAAGATCGATGACTGCTCTTATGGAAAAGAGAGGGTTGAATTGAAAATATGTGGGAATTAAGCTCGCCAGCAGGGTGACGATGTAAAGGTATTCAGCGCTGCAACCGCGAGGTAAAACTATCCCAGAGCTTAATGAGGTTCAGAGGAAGCAGGAAAACCTGGATTTTCATTCAAGCATGACATGAGGAGCCTTGACAAAGAAATAATGAAAACAAGGTCATTTTTACAGGAGTAAAACTCACTATCACCCTCTATCTTAAGTACATCCTGCACATATTTATTGTCTCTGATTTTCAGTGTACATGTTTTCCATTCACAAAGACATACTGGCTACAGTTCAAAACAGCTGCACAACAAAAGCCAGAATGTGTAGTGGGGATGTAAGATAATAACAGGAATAATAACAAGAATGAAATCATAGCCATGACTGTCCTTGAGGGGATTAGGGCACCGGTTGCTAATTATTGTGAAGCATACACACTGAACCGACAAAGTGTTCCCGTTGATTGAGTATAAAAGCCATTTGGGCGGAAGGAGAAGAGTGAAAGCAAAAGCTGGGATTATAAAATATATTCTATAGCCTTATATATACAAGCTCTTCCTTGATTTCAGTGCACACACACATGGATTTCATGTGTATGAAAAAGTATTTATTGGTTGTGTGTGTATCTGCTTGGTGATCAGGATTTGGGGATTAATCACAATGATTTCTTTATTTTTCAAATGAAGAAACAGTGAGTTCCAGTTGTTAGACACAACTTTAAGCAACTGAAACTACACTTGAAGCTGTACATTTTAGAATAGTCCTATCTCTGTAGGCTGAGGCAAAGAAGCAAAGAATTGTGGGTAATCAGACTTCAAATGTAGGCCAGCTGCAACATTTTTTTCTAATAACAGAATAAGATGCAAACAAAGAAAGATAAAGGTAATTAGGCTAAGCACTGAAAAAGGAATGAGAGAAAAATGGCCAGTCATGATTTAAGGCAAGGAGACAGGAGGTCCAGTGTACACTCAGAGGTCAGCGTGTACTCAGGGGAGCTGCTGTCTGACTGTAGTATTCACATTGTGTTTGTGTTTATTTCAGTTTGTTCGTATTCTTTCATTTGAGATACAGCTGACTTTTATGTCTGTATTGTCCAAGTATTTTATAAAGTATAAATGCACATTATGTTTCCAGTTATTAGTTCTAGTGTAATGTTCATCAATGAGCCTGTTTGTGTCCCTGTATGATTAATGCACTGTACACCAGACAGATTACTGGAGAGTAAGCTTGTGTTGGCTGCTGTGATTGAATTTGTCCAAAACCAAAATGACTTACTCAGACATTGGGTTTTTACATTTTGCTTAAGTGATCTAAGAAGTTGCCACTGAGGCAGCATCTGTTGTGATAATCATGGCAGAGATGTGACTGAAGATATATGACGGTCATAGCAGGTACAACAAGGTTAAAATTACCCTCAGTACTCCTTTTTTTTATTGAACCTCTTGTTTCGTCTTTTTACATGAGTTACATGCTCAGTTAAGTTTTAAAAATCTCCTTTTATCTGCAATCTAAACATTAAAAAACAGCAGTGAGGTGAGTGAGTTGCCACTTGAGGCCTTGTACTCTCCAGGCTTGAAGTTGTGTTGCTTCTGTTAACTAGCTTTGAACATCTGGGTTGAAGCAGGGTGGGTAAGAAAGGCTGTGGGAGACAGGGAGGATGAAGACAACAGAGGGAGAGAATGAGGGTCAGCGCAGAAATAGTATTGAAAGTGACAGATGAACAGAACTTGGGTAGACGTTCTCCTGCAGCAGCTGTGACTGCTGTCATCTCTCTGACAGGTGTCAATTAAGTATTACTGCTGAGGCCCTGTAGTAATTTTTCCCTGCTCAGATGTCGCTCAGTGTGCCTTTTTGAGAAATAACATTTTACCCTTGTCACCGCGCAGCTGCTTAGCCGCGGTCGCCCCAGAGAATGAGAGCAACTAATCGATATTAGCGTGTCCACCAATCAATATTGGGTATTAGCAATTATTTTGCCCACTGATTAATGGTAGGGCAGCGACTCCTAACGTATTCTTAGCCACTGGTTATATGTGCCTATGCTACACGGCAGCTAAAACATGCACTTTCTCTGCTGTGCTAGGTAGATTAAATCATTTATAATTTTAAGTCGGGTTATAGAAATCTCTTTTCTAACTAAACTGTCAAGTGACTCTGGAAAACTAAAATATGATTTTGTCTTCAGTCATATCTCAAAATGAGACATTCTGTGCTGTAGAGCTCTGTGACTGAAAGTGTGTATTTCATGCTCTTAAGTAAAAATATGACATGAAATTCTTTGTTCTTTTACACCAGACTTTCTTTTTGGCTTCACATATTTCCAACAGCAGCAGAACTCAGGAAATACATTTTGAATTTGACTAAATCTCTACTTCTCACCTTGTGTCTTAAAGATGATTATATAACTACATTGCAAACAAATCTATAATGTATCATAATTCTAACAGTTAATAATTGTATTACTAAAAATAATTAATTCTGGATGTTTAAAAAAATAATAAATAATAACTTTCGGCGCTAGTGTCAGCTTTTCATTTACTTTGCAATGAATTAACTTACACCAACAGTTTTTATTGATGTTAAAGTGGAGCGCTAAGATGCTAACACTTGCTTTCATTTTCTGGGAGACTTTTTTAAAACTAATTTGTTATATTTATTTATTTATTCTTTGTCTTCGACTTAACTATGTATATACATATCTATTCACTGTTGGTGTCCTGAGCAGCTGGAAGTGTAGAAATTCTTTTTCTCCCTCTCATTACTCGAAAGAGAACTTTTGTTGTGCTATATATAGAGATTGCTATGCAAAGACTATGAGGACGCAGCGCTGTATGTAATGGGAAGAACAGTAGGCTACTCGTTTTTATAACATGCTGACTGGTGAAAGCTTGTCTCAGCATATCCAAACAGCAGTCAAAAAAAGTGGGTGAAATTTCTATTCCCAAAAGAAATGTTTATTCAATTGATAATGCAGTTTGAGAAGCAATGAATATCATTTTTGGATACCAATTTACTGCAGAAAAGAAAATCTGGGAAAGGTTATAGTTAACACTTTGTCCTTGACGCTGGGTAAGGTTGTGCTGCAGCGTAGTGTACAACCACTGCTTACTCTTCATCTTTATCTCAGCCTACTCTCTCTTTTTCCTCTGTTCATTTTTTTGGGATTATTGGCTCCTTCTCTCTCCCTGTAAGCCGTTTCTCATCTTCCTATCTGTCATCAATCTCTATCATACTGACTCAATTCTCCTCTACTCTGCTCATATTTTCTTTCATCTTCCTCCCTGTCTCTTGCCCTCATCTATCGCTCTCTCACCGGATGTTCAAGAGTCAGTGGACTGGTTACAAGAACATGAACTTGACATCTGAAAAGAAGAGCATAATACTCTACTCTTTCAGGCCCACTGACCTTGTTCTCATATTTTAAGAACAACTTTTTTTTTTCCAACAGTCTGATTTTCGACAACATCCTGCAGTCACACTGTTGAGTTGTATAAATCCAGTGGTCACAGGGCTGTAAAGTCTTGTGTCATTCTCTTTGAAGTCTGAACACATGACGGTCACATATTTTCCAAGAGCAATTTCCATCCCCATTAAGCAGACAGTTATCCATAAAAAAATGTTGCACAGGAAAAGAATCAAAGAATATTTTGTTTGGTGTTAGTTCAATTCAGCTTTGTTTGACGCTTCCATTCAAAAGAGACTCATTGACCACAGCGTGCTTGGGGTTACACACAGCTATCATTAAACAGTCACTGGCTTCAGTGCTCTGGTTGATGGGCAGTTGAAAGGGGATATAATGTCTTGGAATCCCAGTCAATTCAACAGCACCACATGCTGCCCTCCAAAAATTCCTCCCAAATCTTTCCTGAGCTGCTGTGTTGTCTCAGGCAGTGACAGTCACAGGGGGGTATAAGCTTAGTTCTGTCCCTCTAAGTCGTCTGTCTCAGAAAGAACAGCAGGAGGCCTCTTGTACACCCAAACGTCTTCTGGACGTGTTTCTTTGCAGGCACGCAGTTGCTCACGCACCAAACTGTCTGTCTAACTCACTGGCTATATGTCCACCTGAGCATCTGCTTGTGATCACCTGTCACTGTTTGTCTGGTGACCCAACTGATGGCCTGTTTACTTGTCTGTCTGTGGTCCATCTGTCTCTGGTCTCTGTCATAACCATGGTGCATGATGACAGGACAGCGCCTACGTCAAACTAACTACAGAGAAAACTTTCTGACGTTGAATGTTTCTATGATGGTCTGTGTAAACGTGGAACTTTGATGTAAATGCAGTAAATTGATGGCATAATGTCTATTGTAGCCGGCTGGTAATTCACCTATACATCTATACTGTTGCTACATTAGAAGAAGATATTGTCATTTATATTCCACTATAATTTTTGTACTGATAAAACAAACAACATATCATGTGCCAGGCAAGTTACTTCCTGTCTCCAAGCTTTATGCTAAACTAACGCGCTGCTGGCTGCAACATTTTTGCTTTTTCTACTTATACTGAAGAAACATTTAAAATGTAAGCATTGATTTAAGTATTTTTACAAAACTATTTGTTTGAAGTAACTATTTGCATTCTTATGTGAAATCTGGATGAAAAAAAAATCTGTGAATCCATCCAAAACTTTGAAAGGTTTCTTTTTGTGCTGTTGATGATCATGACTGCCTCGTACAAATTGTCATCCATGAACATCTTCTACATTCTTTTATGTTTATTTACATTAGTGGTATTTGTTTCTATCTTCTACCTTGCCTGTACTCCTCTCTGCTTCATCTTTGTGACAGTCTGTGTAATATGTCTGTCATCTTGCTGCGGTATATTTGGAATTTGTCTGGCAAGAATGGCCACATTCCCAGTTTCAGCCTGTCTGTCTGTCTGCCTGTCTGTCTGATGCATTAGTGTGAAGTATGTTTTCCACATAATCTGTTTTTTACTCTTCATCTTTTCAGTCTGTCTGTCTTAATTCCTTTCCCTCCTTGCCTCGTAGTTAGACCCTCATTTTTAAACTTATCTGGTTTAACAATGTCTGCTGTCAGATTTTAGAACACATACAGTGAGAAAGAGAAAGGTATGTCATAAACACTAAACTAGACGTCCAAAGTTACAACCATCAGCAAATTCCTTCATCACTGTTTAATTTTATTTGATTCAGGAGGCAACAATTTGATTTAGGGCTGCAGCTTTAAGAGATGTCTTAACATAACAAAAGTTGTTTGTGTGACATCCTCAAATTGCCGAACACAAACATATTCAGTATGCTATAATGAAGCACAAAGAAAAGCAACAGATCCTCACAACTGAGAAACAGGAGCAAGGCAATGTTCATCTTAAAAAAACTTAACTTGTCTACTGAATTTAAGGTCACATGCATAATACTCATCATTTATTTTCATCAAGAGAAAAAAAGGTTTGTAGTTAGATGAGGCTTCACTTTCTCTTTTAACACCTGGTATTAAGCTGCGTCTTGGTCGATCACATTACAAGTTTACATCACCGTGTACACCTGCACATATACATGTGTCTGCAAGGTATCCAGCAGACCACTTGTATTCAGATTTCATTCCTGCTGCATCATTTCTATGAGGTCAAAGGCTACAGAAACAGCCTGGTTACAGGACAGATTCCTCTGCCCAAATGGAAATGAGGAATTTTAGAGTGTTGATCTTCATGCGTCTTTCTTTCTTTTGTTTTGAGCATCAGCACGATCTCACTAGAACAACCACCTCATCCTGCACTGATGACATATTTTCCTGTAAAACCCTGCAAAAGCGATGCGGTCAAATGCATCCCGGACCACTTCGGTAAGTGATTGATCAGATCACAGTGCGTCTTGGTGGCCATTTGCGCTTGCATTTGGTGCACATCGCACACATCGCAGTGCTTAAACAGGTTGTTTTTAACAAATTTGTTTCAGTCAGAAAAACACAGCTGTAGTGTTGACTGTTCTGGATTCTGTTTTATTTCTTTTCATATCAACTTATGAGTATGAGAAACTGGAGTGTCTAGTGTTTATGATATTGCAGTGCACTGTGTGTGATTCGCACTGAAAGATGTGACTGTAAACTGACAACAACCCAGTTGCTGTAACCAGTATGTTAATCAAATGTTACCACCAGCAGAATCAGATAATATCATGTGTCAGTAGAAGGAATAAAGACATGTTTCTAACACAGGGCATTGCACATGTCAGAAATGGTTAATTAAACCTGGTCAAGCTAAACAAGATCAAGGAGCAAAATGGCTTGCACTGATTAACAACGTGTTTATCACGTTCAGTCAATTACCCTCTTACCTTGTTAGACTCTCCCCTCCTCTCTCTATATGAAGTGAGATAGCCAGACGGAGAGGAGTATCTGGCAGTTGGAGTTAAGGGGTTTTGTTCATCACAAATTTAAGAACTCCTTTTCTTTAGAGTGCCACTGTGTGCAAATGAAATTGGTGCATTTATACCTGAGTAACAAAGTTAGGTCGCTGCTGTGTTTTTACAAGGTTTTTCTTTGCAGTCACAGTAAATAAAAAGCCAGCATGACACGGCTATGCAGTTGCAGACATTTGGAAAATAGCAGTGTTTGTTTGTGTTTGTTAGAATTTCTAAACTTGAGACGGATTAACCATATGACTGGGTCATGTGCTTTATCTGAATAGTTTTCATTTTCACACATCCGTTTATTAACTATTTTAAACTATTTAAACTATTTTCAAATTACTCTTGGACATTTTTAGCTTTGTTGTTGCAGACAGTGAAGCTACTGTTGAATCAGTGCTGATGGCACAGTCCTAGAAATGTGCGCCCCTCCTCGCGATATTTGGGATCTATTATGTATCGAGGAGCTCAGTGTCTACATGACCAGGGCCAGAGAGCGAAGCAGAACTTGGTTAAGAGATTATTGTGTGTGTGTGTGTGTGTGTGTGTGTGT